>CM021105.1:611022335-611177075 GCA_007115665.2 Sequoiadendron giganteum
AAAATGCAAACCAAGAACAAGTCAGCTACATAGTGATTAATGATAGTGTATTCTACTCTATTTAGTCTAACTTAAGCCTAGTTAGGTGTTGGAGTTGATCCCTTGCATTGAGGAGAGAAACTCGAAACCACTGCAGGATGAGGAGTCCTCTCCTCAATCCATGGCTGAGTTTTCTCATCCTCATTCAATCCTCTCCTCCATCCATGGCATGTGATTGCCTAAACTTGTGGCATGTATTTTCTCATCCTCATTCTTTATAATGAGGGTTTGAGCTCATTGTTAACAAGTAAGCTAATACAATATTATGCAATTGTTCAAGTGCTTGTTTTCTAATCTCCTTGATCTTCCTAGTTTCTAATATGGTATCAGAGCATAGGGGGAGATAGTTTCAAGTCTTTAGGTGAACAATTTCATTGTATTTTTGTTAGATTCCATTTCTCTTTGTGCTAAAATTTGTAGGTGAGCATAAATTCAACGATCTATGGGGGTGATTTCAATTTGGGATTTCGATATGTGGCATTTTGGAGGTGTGATTTTTTATTGCTACCCCTGCAATCTTTTTGCAGCTTCAGCCTTTCTTTGTGAGGCATAATTTAGGGGCAATTTGAAGGATTGTTTGCTTCATTGCATGCTTTGATTTAACCCTGACATAGCGATTTAATACCCAAGTCACAAGTTTCCTCTACTGGAGGCTCAAATTTCCTCTATTTCAAATGCAAAATTCCTCTTTTTTAGGCATGATTTACCTTTGGTAGGTGCGATTTACCTCTGGCAGTCATGATTTATTGCATTTGAGGCAGCATTTGAACTTGGAATCTTGTTTTAGTAGGGTGCATGGTTTCTACCATCACTTTGGTGGGTCACGCTTTCCTAACAAGAGATCTATGATTTGTTGGAAGAAGACCTGTTGGCTTTTGCAAGTTGATTTATTTTCTTGGTGAAATCTGCCCATATCCACCAACCATCGCATAGTTTGGAGGAGTGCAACTCTGCAAAGGCATTTTGCAGACCACGGTAAATAAGGTGAATTGAAGGTAAGTAATCTCTATTGAAATTTCTTATTGCAGGTTGAAATACCCTTCATGCAGGTGCCATTTGCATCTATATGTAAACTGAGGGAGGCACAAAAACACCCATCCAAGGGTTGACACCTTTTTTTTACTCCATTTCTACGCCAAATTTTCCATAGGAGCCTTTGTGTGTTATGCATGACTAACGGATTAAGCTTCTTCCAAGAGGCTATGAATTTCCTTGTAACAGAGGAACAAATCTCTTTGTAGAGAGGTGTAGACATATCTTTTTTGACCATCACATAGTTTGGAGTGCAAATCTTCAAACTTGTTGCTACTTATTGTTGGAGGTATCGATTTTGGTATCAATTTGTGAATGCATATCCCACGACCATTCATCTAAGGTTGTGATTGAATTAGCAGCCAATGTATCACCTCTAGAAGAAAGCAATTCACCTCTAGAAGCTAAGGTATTTTCCATTGGAGGCACAATCTGCTCCAGGCGTGAGAAGAGGAATGATCTTTATGCCAAAATTGTAGCTGAGATACATCTAATATGGAGGGGTTCTTAATGTGTTGAATTTCTATTGTCTAAAGGAATTAATCTATTTGTAATCATGGGATATGAAACCCACTCTTTTGTAATCAACCTAAAAATGGGAAACTATAAGTCTCAGTGTGAAGGCATCCTGAAACATCTCAGGTTCCATAATCTCATGCCATATTTGTATGGACTTATCCCTGAACCAAGTAAACAATCTCAAAAGGATAAATGGTTTAATAATCGTGATCATATTTGTGGATTAATCAATTTACATATTCCAGATGCCTCTTTGTATGCCATCATGGATATTGAAAGTCCACATGCATTATGGATCAAAATTTGGGAAATACATGGAGACTCCAATGTTTCTCCCTTCCTGCATGATCCTACTATAATCACAACTCACATCCCACATCATGATTCAGATACAGAGCATCCAGTTGACATAGAGGAAATCATCATTCCTCCACCTCCTCTTGTTGCTTCATCGGATTTCAAAGTCGCTTCTTCAAGATCTTCCAACACCTCTTTGCAATAGGATATTAGTCTTCCTAGCATTGCTTATTGGGATGAATATCTACTTGACATTTTATGTCTTTTCGTAGAGTCCCACATTGCTGACATGGAAGCACATATTGAGGACACCAGTCTTCTTTTTTATGACAGCTTCATTGAAGTTGCATCATCCCTGTCTTCTTCAAATATTCTTGCTCATGTCCTGCCTACTACAACTTCTATAGTGACAGAAATGGATTCTTATGGTTCTAGTTATCATCATACATCTATGATCCTTGTGGTCCCTGTTCTTGAATCTTTGTCACACATCAGCTTTGGCTTGGAGATCATTGAGCATTCTATGAAGACATTATGGGTGTCATCTATGTCTTTGGATCTTGTGCATAATTCAAAGACCTTTATACTTATTTCGGCATGTTCCTATCAAGAATGGGAAGATTATTTGCACCTTCTTCCTAAGGGTAGAAATGTGGTTCAATGTTCATGAATTCTCTTCGGCATACTTCATCGAACATCTATGCGCACTACAACATATCTTATGGGGAGCTTCCAAGTATATCTCTTTCTCTCCTATGGGGGGAATATCTCTTGTACTTTTGTGATAGAAGTAGTTCTTGGGGGGTCTTGAGTCCTTCTATCTTTCTTCTTCTTTCACTTGTACATTTTTCACTTTCTCTTTTTTTGGAGGATAGCTTTTTCCCACTGGGTTTTCTATCTTTCTCTATTTCTGAGAGTTTTGCATCGTGCATGGGTATCTCATCTAGCTAGTAGCTGGGACCCATTTCTTCTTACCCACCTAAGCTATGCTTAAGGGGGGGTGTTAGTGTATTCTACTCTAGTTAAGATAACTTAAGCCTAGTTAGGTGTTGGAGTTGATCCCTTGCATTGAGGAGAGAAACTCACCACCACTGTAGGATGAGGAGTCCTCTCCTCAATCCATGGATGAGTTTTCTCATCCTCATTCAATCCTCTCCTCCATCCATGGCATGTGATTTCCCAAACTTGTGGCATGTATTTTCTCATCCTCATTCTTTATAATGAGGGTTTGAGCTCATTGTTCACAGGTAAGCTAATACAATATTATGCAATTGTTCAAGTGCTTGTTTTATAATCTCCTAGATCTTCCTAGTTTCTAATAATTAAGAGTACTTATTATGGAAACTCCCTTCTGCTCTTCACCTATATAATCATAATAAAACCCTCACAAATATTAATGTGACCTTTGGATCAATGCTTGAAGTTGGTTTCATTATTTATAAAACCTTTATAAATGACCCCATGCAATATAATCATTTTAGGGGAATGAATTTTTTTATCATAATCACTCATCATTTAAAATATTTCTAATATTTATCGGCAACTCCTTAAAATAGACTAATGCTTTCAATTATTAAGTTAAAGTCCCATATTAGCTAAAATATCTATTACCCTATTTCCCTCCTAATAGGTGTGACAAACATTAACTCGATTAAAGACATTTAAAGAGCTTTTAATATCCTCAATATAATCCTTGATCTTCAATGGAGGGTCTTTGTTTCTTTAAATAAAATATATTATAGCTTTAGAATCTCCCTTAGTTTCAACTTGTTGAAACCCATGAAACCAAATTCTCTTTATTCCTGACAAAATATAAACATGTCAAAATAACAATGCTTTTTTGTTGCTATAATTTTCCTTGTTCCTTTTGAAAGGAGACATATACGATTCAAATATTTCTTCCAAAATAACTAGACCTTTTATAATCTTAGGTCCCAATTCCTATTAACTTGGATCAAACATCTAATGCCACAACATTAAACCTATAAAACTAAGTTATTTTCAAGATGTGAGTTATTTCCACATATCTTCTAACTCTCTTCATCAATGACCACAAAGGACTAGCAATATATCAAAAAAAATCTTTCAAAATAAAATTCCAAGGCTTCCAATGTTTGAAGTGCTCTGAGAAAATTCATGTACACTAAGAGAGGGAAACCAAAATGGCATTGAGTAGTAACAACACAAAATAAAATACATTCTTTCATGAAAAAGAATGTGTATTGTAAGAAAAAAAATCTTAGTTGATAGAGCAAGCGAAGAGCAAGGCTCTACAGTTCTTGGTGACCTCTTAGGAGATATTTTTTTGCAAAGAATAATCCAAATTACATTGTATGAGAAAAAGATTCATGGAAAAATTTAAAATATTGATAGAGGTTATAATTACAATTTTTTGAGATTATTTTTCAATGGCACCCACACATCCATTGTGTTAGGAAATAATGCATCAATGCCCAATTCATTTAATCTATTTCCTACATAACCCCATGAGAGAAAAGCATGCATACAAGCTTACATAATAAACATAATGCATATATCAAAAGAGAAAAGCCACAAGATAACACAAGATATACCTTGGGAAAACCCTCAAGAGGAAAAAACCTAGCCTCCAAAAGTATATGTACCCCATCTATTGTTTAGCATTAAAATAATACTTGCACTTATAAAGTTATCGTGAATACTTCTAAATCATTAAGCCTCTCCCATGCATCCTCCATGTGTCCAAGAATGAATCCACATATATCATGCCATGCTTCACATATGCACTCCTCAAAAAGACAATAACGATATCCCACTCATCCAGCCAACCTTAACCACTAATCATGTTTTTTTCTTTTACAAACACAAGCTCACATTAATACAACCAAGTGGTAAAATTAAATTATGTGATAAAAATTGAACCCTCATTTAATATTGGGTACTAATTTTTCACATTATTAAATACCTTCCCAAAATATTAAATTGTTATATTATGTCTCCCACACATACAATAATAACCCAATGTTACAATACAACTATACAAGTGGACCCAAATAATTACCTATTGTGGCTAAAAACACCTCCTAGGTTCACCACAACTAAATAATTATTTAATTACAACATTCTTGTTGTTTCTTTTTCAATAATCATTGGTAATTATTCAAGGTTTGGCTTTGATAGTTTTTTTTATCTTGTGTCATTTATCCCTAAAGAAGGCATTGATCTTATTGACCTTAGTCAAGTCTTAGTGAAAGGATAGTTTTTTAATAAAATTTATCTCAAGTCTCATTTTCTACGTCCAAAAGAAAAAAGGAAAGCTTTGTGTTACATGCATTGGAGGGAAAATAACTTGGTTGAAGTTTTAGTTTTTCTAAGCTTGAGTCCTCCTTGATATTTCTAGGGTTTCATCATGAAGAAACTCTTCTTCATATTGAAAAAAATCAATGGTGACAATCAATACTTCAGTTTTATGAAGTTCATTACAAAGAAAACTAGGAATTGGACTACATTTTAGTTGAAGATAAGGAGCTAAAGGGAGTTGTAGATCCTTTGAGGTCATGGCTTTTTAGTCATGCTCAACTAAAGATTCGGAGTTCATTATGAGCATAGGTATGTAAACTTCCATTTGAGTTCATGTCATATTGTTGACATAGAGATGTGGTAGGAGATTGTATATCATGAAAAATATTGTTTTGTGTTGCACTAGGTGTGGATTTAAAGGTTTGAAAAGACCATATTGAAACCCTAAGCAAGCATAAAGTATGAAAAATGGAAAATACTTATCCCTTTCAATAAGTTATTCCCATTCATTTTAAAGAACAATAAATCTTTAGTGGGTCACAAATGACACTCCAAGAGGATAGGAAATGGAATGCACTATATTCCATGAATGAAGAATAGCTAACAAGGGTCATAAAGAGGAGTAATAAAGGTCAAAAAACATGACATTCACCTTGCAATAAAAGGACAGAGATGAAGGATGATGCATGCCCAATGAGATAGCCATGAAGTTTGTAAAGAAGATACTAAAACGGTAGGTCTATGAACATAAGGCAGTGAATTCATAATAGAAGACAATGACTTCAACATACTAAGGCCATGCTTGATATTAAAGAAGAGACCTTGGTCAAGGTTTTAAAAAAGATAATTCATCTAGAAGACATGAAATATCAATAAGTGACAATTCTCATAGAAAAGGGATAGTTTATAATATAGAAAATAAAGCACAGTCACCATGTAAGAGATGAAGCAAAAGTGACAAGGTAAAATTGATATTGATAAAAAGATCATGAAATGGGGATCTTATGGTCATTAACATGATAGTCACCTCAAATTAAAGAGGATATTCATCACATTGAAAAGGGTATCTCAAATGTTGTGGGTTTTAAAGGGGACCACACTTCAAATATGCCAAGAAGGATCTCAAATAAAGATGGATAGTCATATAAATGTGCCTATGCAATTTTAAGTTGAAATGATAATGAGAAAAAGGTAAAAATGAGTGTCTTTATGTTCATGAAAGAAGTTTAAGGACTATTAAAAGAACAAGTTATAAAAATGTCAAGGATAGTCATTGTAATTCACTTTTGATGAGCCATATGATAAACACTTAAAGGAAAAAAAATGTCATTTAAGAGGTCACAAGGAGCGGGGTTAGTAAGAGTGGTAGTGACAAAGAGATGAAATCTCATAAGAGTACAGTGCATAAGAGATGCACAACATGTTACAAAATACCATGTAATCATAGTCCTTACCAAATGAAGCACAATCACTTCAAATAAATACCAAAGGACAACATATACCAAGGATGGAGATGGGTAGTGTCATTAAGATGGATAGTCATCATGAATATTAAAGACGATAGTTCTTATGAAGATGGACAGTGAGGAAATTAAGAGAATAGTCATCGATAAAAGACAGCATGACAATCCATACAAGAGCCATAAACATAGTGAAAAGGAAGAATGATGTATACCAATTCTTCTATGACAACCTATAGGTTTGTATTATAGGTTTGTATCACCAAAGAAGGACAACCACTTCTAAAAACTAGGAAAGTTAAGAAGGGTTTATAGGATAGTACTATATGAAAAGAGATGATACTCACAATGATGAGAAATAACAAGCCAGAACAGTCATCAAATGGAAAAGACAATTAAATCTTGATGGAGAGTAAGGATAGTCACATATTTAAAAACAATGAATCTACAACCTTGATAACTATTATAAATGCATGGTATGAAGAGAGCAGCCATTAAAATCATGAATGTATATTTCAATATTGAGGTATCTCTACACAAATCCAAGTGATGGAAAACCTTAAGAGAGTAAAGACACAAAGGATAGACCATGACCATAAGGAAAGATAAAAGGAGATCCATTCATAGTGAGTAAAAATTAAATATATGATAGTCATTTAGAATGAATTGTATACTTGTAACATCTTAATGGAAAATCATCAAGAGAAATAAGGCATCTCAAATGCTATTATGTTAGAGGGAAAAAAAATCACAAGGGAAGTGGGATGATACTCCTAGTCATGGAAAGAAGTCGTGATGAATGAAGACATGTAGAGATAGCCATGACATCCTCTAAGATATGTGAGTCACATGTCTAAACTTCATAACCTATGGTGATCAAAGGGACAATCCTATACAAATAAAATCCATCATAAGACAACTAACAATCAACATGCAGACTCAACCTCTTCCTTGAAGACAACTTCAATGATGCAAGAGGTGGATTTTCATCAAAACTAGGCACCCAAGTCTTTTTAGAGTTAGTTATTTCTATTCTTATTTTTCTTGCATGCATGAGAAATCAATTTGTAACTCTTTTGAGAGAGATTTTTCAATATAGAGAAACATTTGATATGTATTTTGAATTATTTTCAAATTTTTAACTCTGAAAACTCCTATTATTTCAATGAAAGAAACATGTTTTCCTTCTCAAATTCATGTGTTAATATCTTTCTAAATGATTTGGTATGATTTCTAGGATTTTGCAATCTCAAATCCTTAAATTATGTCTCGTTTTGAAAACATTTTATACTAGAATAAATGAAGCTCATATAGGTCATAGGTTGTATTGATACATTCAACAGTTTTAGTTGTGAAAACATTTAGTTTTTCTTCAAAAAACATGAAATACAATTTTCCTATAAAAAAACAGTTATGTGAACTTGCAAAAATTGAGTTGTGCATAGAATAAAGCAGATTTTTGAGAGAAATTGTGAGTGGAAAAAATTATATAGTTTTATAAATTTTAGTGTATCACCTCCTAGGGTTAAATTTTCTCAATTATAGTTATCTTCTATCCTTTTTCCTTTTTAGAGCAATAGTTTATAAGAGGTTCATTAAGGAACTTGTGACTGACGAATTAGTATGGGCCGATTACACTTGATCCATGAAGAATCGAAGCATAATGAAGCCACTAACGTCAAATCTCAACAACATCATTCAAATGAATATTTAACTAAACATTCATCAAACTAAGCATTCTAAACTACAAAAGCATTAAAATGTCTACTCTAACCCATCCGAAACTTATCTTGTTGTGAGATTGGTATCGTGTTGATGTGAAATGATGACCCTTTCCCAATCCCATAGATAAATGAGCTTGCCCTAGTGAGTTTTATTGAAGAAAACTAATGGAACAGTTATGAGATGTGTATGCAAACATGATTTTAATCTAAATAAGCATGATGCAAGCTAATTAAACATTATTTTATGCTAAATGATGAATAAATGCTAATGCTAAGCTAATATGAGTGGATTCTAAGCTAAATGATCTAAACCCTAATTAATAAACAAGCTAAATGGATGCATTATCTGATCATGAAAGCCATTAATGGAAGCTCAAAACTAATTAATGCAATTAAAATGAACTAAAAGATGCTAAATGTGTGTTAAATATGAGTGTGATTTTGAGTGATTTTAACAGCATAAGTTTTCTTTTGAAAGATGGATTTAATTGTTTCCAAGTAGTGACCTATTTATAGAAGGACAAATGAGAAATGGAGGGTTGAGATTAAAAAAGCTAATCAATGGTCAAGGATGGAAGAAGTTGAAGGCATGGATGATGGATTCTCATCAATGGGTGAGAGTGCAAGATGAGATTTAATCAAGGGCTGATATTCCTTCAAACAAACATACTTTTGACTTGTACAAGAGGTCAAAAGTTAACTTGCACAAGAAGTTACAACTTAACTTGCACATGAAGCTAAGTGAGAATATTCCCTTTTTTAAATGATTGGAGGAGAGAGAATATTCTTTGGAATATTTTCATGGGTGAGAAAAAATGATATTTTGCAAATTAAAAAAAAAATTATCTATGCAAAAAGAGAAGGAATATTCCATGGGAATATTCCCCTTTTGGAGGAATGTGCAAAGGAGGAATATTCCCTTGCAAGTGGGGGGAATTAGATTAATTGATAATTAAACAATATTAATTATACAATTAGGGGATTAGAAGGATTAAGATGACATTCATTAAATAAAATGATTTAATGAAAGGGGGAAAGATGAAACGACATGTAATTAAAGACCTTAGGGTTATTTAATTAAATAAGAAGATTTAGGGATTTAAATTAAATAGTTTGATTTATTTAATTTAATGAGACAAAATGTTAGCATGAAAGGGGGGTGAATTAACCTAATTTGATGAATTAGGTTAATAGACACAAATGACAAAATTAATTAAATAGCTAGGCTAATTTAATCAATTAAGCAAAAATAGGACGGGTTTGATGAGGAAATGATGTTAGTATACCTGATTTGAGTGCATGACATCATTCAGGGCATTTTTAAGTGTCTACATTTTTCCCCTCTTTGAAGTGAGGTACTTGTTGCTTCGATTTAAAGACTAACACCCTTCGGATTAAAAATTGTTGCTTAGATCAAAAAATAAAAAATAAAATAGATTTTTTAGATGCCCCATTGGAAGGATTAAGTTGGTTCCCTACCCCCTCGAGAAATCAAGCAAATTTTTTGAATTTTGGGTTGATTTCTCGACAAAAATGAAAGGCTGCCCCAGGGGTCCAAAAAGGCTCTAGGATGCAAAAAACATGCCAAAATTGTGAAAAACAATGCAAAAGAAGGTTTCGTTTGGAAAAATTGGTGAAAATGGTGAAAAACCCTAATTTTGAGGCATAAATAGGTTGGGAATGGTCACTTTCAATTCATTTGTGCATTCACACCTTGAGGATTTCTTGTATGTTGAGTTCTGACCCTCTAACAAAATGACACAATGATTGCTCCCCCGACACATTTACGACTGGGTTCATGAGTACTAGAGGCTTCCAGGCATAGGACCGCCGGTATGTTATCTGAAACCTTATTTGAAATTTGACTTTTTGATGCATTTAATACCTTTTGAAATTTAAACTTTGGCGACATGACTCTAGAGTGATGCTATTTTGAGAATCAATGATGCTAATTTGAATTTTAGTGACGCATATGTGAATTGTGATGTAGTTTGCAATTTAGAATTAGGGTTTTAGATTCTAAATTATGATACATATGTGAATAGTGATACATATTTTTATTTGAAAATTAGGGTAAGGGTTTGCCAAAGTTAAATCATGACACATATGTGTTTAGCGATGCATATCACGATTTGCATTTTAAATTTCTCAGGCATCATAGTTTGGAGTTTGAATTATAGTGAAGCTATCATAAATAGCAATGTTGTCATCATTTTGGGGATGAAAAATCCAAACTTAGTCAATTTTTTGCGATTTTTTGACGTTGTGTGCTTCATGGGTGCAGGAGATCAACCCACCTTTGATGTCCTCCGAGCATCAGCCCATAGTTTTGTCTAGACTTGGTGATGTATCTGAGTCACGACAGGAGCACTTGGGGGAGATTGGCCTAGGGTACGCTATGTACATTCCCATTTACCAGACACATTTGGCCATGATGACAACATTGTGTGAGTGATGGCACAACGAGACCTCATCATTCCACTTACCTACTAGTGAGGCGACAGTGACCCTTGAGGATATATGGTGGATGTTGCATTTGTCGATACATGGTGAGCATGTGATTTACGATGTATGTTGGCTATGATGCATGCCATGAGGTGATGGATCTGGAGGACATTGTTCTAGTCAATTCACAAATAATCCTCGAGATATACAAAGGTTGAGTGCCCACTTTAAGATTGATTGTTGCAACTATCATCTCAGGTTTGGTTGCTCTAGATCAGCAGAGTAGAGGGTTCAGTCTGAGATGGGGCCTAGATTGGAAAAGGATGTTGTTTAGGTGGACTCAGTATGCATGGGGGCTAGTGATGTTGGCCTCTCTTTATCATGATATGCACGATTTCATATATTGTGATGGCAGGGTGATAGGCACATGAGTCACCTTACTGCACATTTGGGCCTAGGAGCACATTGTTGTGCTTTGACCGATTTTTTAGATGGAAAATGTGGAGCCAGATAATCCTGTGGTCTAGAGGTACAAGGGTGCCATCACACTAAAACATATAGGGCAGCTTGGGATTCCTTACTGGTGTAGGTTCATTGATGATATGACAATCTTCAGATGGTGACCTTGGCTTCATATGCTAGTGTGGTACGATGATGTACAAAAACTTTCCTTTGCTCAATAGACCCGATACATGTAGGGTCAAGAGCATACCATCATTGAGAGGTACCTATCAGATAGGGTGGTGAGATAGTTTGGGGACAAGTAGGATAGGCTAGATGATGCATACGTTGCCATCTTTGCTAGGTTAGCATGAGAGATAGGAGTGTGGGGACCCACTATCCCAACCCACAAGGTTTTTGATGGATTTTGATAGTTGGTGGATCGACCATGGGATTATGATCAAGGTCAGGTGGATGCTCAAATGATGCCTATATATGATGCATGTTTCACACCCCCTCATTGGTTGACAAATCTAGTGGGTGCACCTCCACGAGGGAGATCGAGAGGGAGGGGTGCAAGTAGAGGTAGAGGTCGGGGCAGAGGCCAGGATGGCCAAGATGGAAAAGATGGACAGATCCCTATAGCACGACCAATAGATCAGTAGCAATAGCCTCCATAGTAGCCACCAATCCAGCAGTAGCCAATACAACCACCACCACTGGGGCCAGATCCGTGCGATTTATAGATACAACAGTTGCAATAGTATTTGCAGGCTATTACATGCAAGAGGGATCAAGCCTGTTAGCATGGTTTGGTGATCATTGTTGAGAGAGATCAAGCCAAACAAAAGATAGTGGCCTTGATAGATGAGAGAGACTAGGAGCAGAAGCTTAGATAGACTATCGAGATAAATTTGATTGAGGAGGTCGGATGACATTAATAGCTTGAGACTATGGTAGCTATAGCTCAAGGGTGGACAATGTCTTCCAGATTATACAGAGAGGTTGTGACTGAGGCAACCTACTATAGGATGCACTACCATAGAGATGTCCCACAGACACTCAGATAGTTGGATTATTCTCAGATGAGCGGGGCACACCCTAGAGCCGAGGATCAACCAGATAGACAGGTTGGTGAGGGGAGCAACCATCAGGGCTAGCTCATTTGTATAGACACTTTTTTATTATTGTCTGATTCTTTACACAGATATACATTCATGGGCTCCTTTTTGATAGCCTCGTTGATATTCTATTTTTGATCGATATACATACATTGATTCAGATATTGTACCATGATAGTCACCATTTTTTTGATATATATATGATATGATATAGATTTGATATGATGTGTTCTTTTATTTCATGCTTATGAATGTATGGATGCACTTGATATGATGATATGTCATGCTTATATATTATGATCATCTATGGATGCAATTCTTTTATTATCATGTTTATGTGATATGCGATGGTATATGTGGTGATATGGAATGGATGCAATGTTATATTCATTTTCAGTATCTTTTCATGACATGTTTATGGGATGGATGATATGATATGAAGATGTAATGGATGAATTTTATTTTGGTGTATCCTCTTATGCAGTTTTATGGGATGATGATGTATGCATATGGATGTATGGATGGATAATGCATATGTTGATGTTTATGAAATGATAATGCGATATATGTTTATGATATGTGTGCAACGATTTAAGATGCTTAGAATAAAAAATCTATATTATTCATCACAACTTAAATTGTAATTATGATGCAGGATGTATGTTTATGATATGCTATGATTATGAGATGTAAGCATGTTGATGATTTTTGGATGCAGGATGGATGCATTGATGATATTTTTGGTGACTATCATGATACCAGGATAGCACAAAGAGAAGATAGAAGAAAGAAGATGAATCACCATTGATTTTTATGATTGCTTCAAAAGATCCAACAAGTCTATAATGCATCGAGACTTTATTAGAGATGGTGATGAGAAATGCATGATGATGATGATGATTTTCTCATATCTTGGGATTGGGATTTTCTGGTGTTCTTTATTGTTTGATATAACACATAGACACGATGCATCAAGGTATTAAAAACCAGGATGAAATTGTATCTAGTGTAATGGACTTTAACTTCGCAAACAGATAGGATAGTTCTTGTTCACACCTTGACATACGAAAACCTTGTTGGAATGTAAGTCAAAAATTTAAAATACATTGGACCAAAGAATACACAATAGTCAACAATCTACTCCAAACAACTTCCCTACACACAACCAAGCAAGTATGCGCCAAGATTATTTTACAAGAATATCCACAAGAACAACAAACGAAAGATAATGATTGATTCCCGATTCCTTTCTCTCTAAATTATTGAGACATCATCGAGAGGTCCTCAAAATGGGTCAATAAGATAAATCAGAAGAAAATATTAAAGACAAATAGTTAGTGTTATCTATCTATCTTTCCCATTTAAATATAGCTAAGGTGATTTTTGATACCAATGTCCATCACAAGAAGGATACATCTTAGGACATGTTGATCAGATGGTTTGATGTAGGATGATGATGAGATTTATGATAAGCCATTGATACAAACTTCACTGACTCACTTACCTATGATCTAGACTTTAGATTTTGACACTTAGGTTCTCACTTTATGACTCACTATACTTGCTTTCTATTTGTGTTACCAAAGGTTAAAGGTGACATTCAATTTATTATGCATGAAGGTTTATTGCGGGTGAAAGCGAAATGGGATGGGTGATTTTGGATTTTTGGAATATTTTAATGTTTTTGGTATTTTTGAAAATGTTTTGAGGTTGTTTTTGGTATTTTTGAGTTGTTTATGTGAATGTTAATGTTTTTCGATTATTTGAGGTTGTATACGGTTTTCTTGAAGATATTTGAGGCTCTTTAGGTCTTTTGAATTTTTTCTAATTTTTTGGGGCTTTTATATTTTCGAATGTTTTTGGATTTTTGAGTTTTTACAAATGTTTAGAGGTTTTCAAGATTTTTGAATGTTTAGGGATTTTTCCGATATTTGAATGTTTAGGGATTTTTTGACATTTGAATGTGTAGGTGTTTTTTTGATATTTGAACGTTTAGGGATTTTATGAGATTTGAATGTTTAGGGATTTTCTGAGATATTTGGATGTTTTTGTATTTTCAAGAGTTGCGACCAAGAACCTAACCTAAAAGACCTATACTAGGGGCCTCAGGGGCTAATCAAAGATTATCCTTGCCTACATTATACACACAGAGGCCACGTGGTTCAACTGACTCAACTTATTGAAGATGAAGATATTAACAATTGATGGATTGCCATTTTATTATGACGGACTCCTAAAGACTGACCTACGGTGTCTCATGGGCACATCAGTGATAGCCTTTCCTACGTTCAAGCTCAGAGAGACCCATAGTTCGACAATGGGGATACATTTTTTGGATTTTGGATTTTATGACCTTTTAGGGT
This sequence comes from Sequoiadendron giganteum, assembly GCA_007115665.2. Lineage (NCBI taxonomy): Eukaryota > Viridiplantae > Streptophyta > Pinopsida > Cupressales > Cupressaceae > Sequoiadendron > Sequoiadendron giganteum. Next base: position 611,037,056 of record CM021105.1, read on the forward strand.
TTTTGATGAGATTTATATGTTTTGGATTTTGACTTTACAATTTTTTGAATGCTTTTGGATTTTAATTCTACAGGATTTGGATTTTTTTGGATTTTTGAGAGTTGTCAAATGACCTTAAGATATACAAGAACCTGATAAGATCCATAATGAATTTCCCCCAATGTGGTATGATAGACTACCTCAATATAGGTAGGAAAAACTAACCTTTGAAATATGCCAAGTAGTACTGAGGGGATTAAGATACTTCACAACATCAAGCTATGATAAGGACACATATGGGTGATAGAATAAATAGGATGAATGAGGTGATGAATGGATGGAAATAATGATAGGATAAAGATCCAAAGAATAGATGGAGGTGCTTTATTTATGCAAGGCACCTATTTTCTAGGTTTTCACCAAGGTACTTGCCCAAAGCACCATCGAAGTGGTTTTCACTAGACGATTTTTTTATACTTTTTCAGTTTCTCATTTTTTTGGATTTTGATCTTTTTTTATATTTTCAAATTTATACCACTCAAGACTAGGCATAATTTTTTTTAAGATGCAAGTTGTTGATTGGTTCTTGCAAGGGTTCTCCCTCGGGTGTTGACAATTGATATGCTCTCGATCCATAGCTTGTTGTGATGATAAAGGGACCTAACCAATTAGGCTCAAATTTTCCTTTACTGTTTTGATCTGGAAGATTCTTCTGATTATGTTTTAGGACAAGATCCCCTACTTGGAAAGATTGACATTTGATCTTCTTGTTATAGCTTTGTTTTAGTCAGTTTTGATATACTTGCAAGTGATTGAGGGTGTCAAGATGACGTTCATCTAGGAATTATAGCTCATTTAGTTGATATATTCTATATTCTTCATCGGTGATCAAGTTCTACAGTGACACTCATAATGATGGGAGCTCAACCTCAATAGGAAAAATGGCTTCTGATTCGTAGACCAAGGAGAATGAGGTTGCACCTGTTGGCATGCAAATATTGGTTTGATAGGCCCAACGAGTGGGATTTTGCTGCAAATGCTAGTCATGGCCAACTCCATTGACCATTTTCTTTAGGATCTTCAAAATAGTTTTGTTTGTAGCCTCATCTTGGCCATTTCCCTAGGGATAATACAGGGTAGAGAATCGGTGTTGGATGTTGAATCTTTGACATAGCTCTTTCGCATACTGATTCTTAAAGGGTATTCCATTGTCTGAGATAAGGGTTTGTGGAACATCGTAACTATAGATTAGGTAATTCGAGATAAACTTGGAAATTTGCTTCCCTATTATGTAGGTCATAGGAATGGCTTCAACCCACTTGGTAAAGTAATCAATAGTTATTATGATAAACTTGTGGTTGTTGGATGAGGTTGGAGTGATTTTTCCTATGAGGTCAAGTCCCCATTGTGAAAAAGGCCAAGGTGTGATCATCGGTTGCAATTCCTGAGCTAGAGCATGAATTGGATCTCCATGCAGTTGACACTGGACACATTTCTACACATACTAATGAGCTTATTTTTCCATGGTTGGCCTGCAGTACCTAGTCCTCAATAGTTTCTTAGCTAAATTCATATCGCTAGAATGGGAACCACATATGCCATCGTGAACTTTTGTTAAAGTAGTTAGAGCTTCCTATTGGTTAATACATCAGAGTAATGATCCTTTGATGCTTTGGTGATAAAGGGTATCATGAGGATCATGAATCAGGATGCCTTCTTAACAAAGTCTTTTTAAGGTTAGAGGTGATATCGGATGGGAGGGTTCCTCTACTTAGGTAGATGATTATGTCATGGTACCATGGGGATCCAGGACCAACAATGAAACACACGAATTCAAATTCAAAGATTTTGAAAGTCGGTACGAGAAGTTTTTCTACCAAGAATTCACATTGGAGGACATTGTTTGACATGTCTAATAATGATCCAATTGTTGCCATAGTGTCTGTTGCTCAGTTGTTCATGTGAGGAGTTTGCTCAAAATTTATTTCAATGAAAAATTTCTTAAGACTCTCTACCATCTTCTTGTGAGAAGTAAGCTTGTCATCCTTAGTTTGATAGTCATTGTTGACTTGGTTGATAGCCAGTTATAAGTCTCCATAGAGTTTCATATCTTGTATCTGTCATTGAATTGCTATCCTTAAACCTACGATTAGGGCTTCATACTCAACAATGTTGTTAGTGCAAGGAAATGATAGCCTATATGACTTTGGGATGCAATCACCTTGAGGGGTGATGAAAATAATACCTACTTCTAATCCATGTTGGGTGAACGATCCATTAAAGTATATTTTATATTGAGCTATGAGATTGATAAAGAACACTGATTTGTTAGGCAACTCAAATATCAACGGGTTCTCCGCATATATGGGTGCCTCTACCAGTTGGTTTATGATCACTTTTCCTTTGATTTCCTTGCGCTCCACATATTCTATATCAAACTCCATCAAGATCATCACCCATTTAACCATTCATGTAGTGAGCATTTCTTTTGATAATAGGTATTTCAATGGATCGATCTTTGCAATAAGCTTGGCTAGATGTGATAGCATGTAATGTCTAAAATTTTGTGAAGAAAAAACCACTGCTAAGCATGCTTTCTCAATGGATTAATATTTCATTTAATATCCTACTAAGGTATTGTTGATGTAACAGATAACCCTTTCCTTTTTTTCTTCATCATGTTGTGCTAGAAGAGCACCTAGTGTTATTGATGTTGTTGAGATATATAGGATCAATGGCTTGTTCGGTATCAGTGGCATGATTATTGGAGGTGTCAATAGGTAGTCTTTGATTTGTTGGAAGGATTTATCACACTTCCCATCCCACTTGTAAGTTGTTCCTTTATGGAGAAGATGTGAAAAAGGGTGGATTTTTTCTAATAGTTGCGCTATGAACCTTCTGATGGACTGCAATCTTCCTTCTAACCCTCTCATCTGATTTAGTGTTTGTGGTGATTCCATTTCTAGGTTGGATTTTACCTTTGTTGGATCAATTTCTATTCCTCTTTGCAAGATGATATAGCCAAGAAATTTCCCTGATGTAACCCCAAATACTCTTTTTTGGATTTAGTCTTACTTTGTATTCTTCAAGCCTGTCAAAGATCGGTCCCAAGACTTGTATGTTCTCAACCCTTTTCTTTGATTTTTCCAAAATATCATCCACATAATCTTTTTTTTTTTGTGGATCATGTCGTGAAAGATGAGGGTCATTTCTCTTTGATAGGTTACTTTTGCATTCTTTAACCCGAATGGCATCACGTTCCAGCAGTAGGTTCCCCATGGACAATTGAATGCAGTTTTGTGTTGATCCTCCTTGGTGATTATGATCTAATTGTAGCCTAAAAAATTGTCCATTAGTGATAGCATTTCATGCCTAGTTGTTAATTCCACGATGAGGTTCATGTTAGGATGAGGGAAATCATCCTTCAAGCATGCCTTGTTTAAGTCTCTAAAATTTGTGCATATTCTAATGCCCCCATTGGGTTTTGAGACTGGTACCAGGTTTGAAACCTAATCATGATAAACTATTGGTTAGATGAATCCAACGTCAAGAAGCTTTTGTAACTTTAGTTTCACTAAGAGTGTTATCTGAGGGTGCATCTTCCTTAATTTTTGCTTCACTATCTTGGCTTTAGGATAAACTGCTAAGTGATGCACAATTACTTCTGGATCGAGCCCCGACATATCAATGTATGACCATGCAAATTTGGCTCTTTTCTCTTTCAAGAATGCTGCTAGGTTTTTATGTTCTTCATCCAACAAGGATTCAACATAGAAAGTGATCTTGAGTGCTTCTTTTGTTCCCTCATTGATTGGAGTGTCCTTTTCTACTAGCACTGTTGACTTCTCTAGATGCATTGCACTGAGGGGGAGATTGAATCCCTCATCCTTGGGCACCTCAAAGATGTTTTCAACTTCATATACGTCCTTTTTTTTTACTATTTTAGGATCAAAAAGTGCCACAGTGTGGTTTTCACTTAAAGATCTACATGTTATTTGCATTTTGTCAATTTTGCATCTGAAGGATTCAATTGTCTCCCCATAGTATGCCCTTGTGTCTAGCTCTATGTCAAAACCTTCTTTTTAATTTCCCATGATAATTTGTTGTGGAGTCCTATGAATTCTGAGATTGCTTCATCATTTTTGAATAAATCTAGAATCAGAAGTCCTTGTTGGTCCATGTCAATGAGTTATGGGTATACTAGGTGTATTTCAATTGGTTGATTGCTTGGAGCAAAGGATGTTATGTATATCATGAAGAGGGATTTGTTCTCAAATAGGTCATCAACATCAAAGGGGAAGTCATCTAAGGTCGTATCATGTGATGTAGGTAACCAAGAGGAAGCCTTGGCCCATCTAGCAGAAGTAATTTTTCCAATAAGGGTAACCTTGGTAGTAAAACCTAAGCCAAGATTCTTTAGTCATTTCTCAGGAATGATAGGTTCTAGCAAACCATTATCATTTTGTCCTAGTTTCTCATTCTTGTTATAGCCCCATCCCTTCATTAGTTGTAAGCCTTTGTTGCCATCCTCCATGGGAAGAGCAAGGATAGGTTGTTAATCTTGATAGAGGAGTTTAGAGACATCTTCCTCATTAATATCTTCTTAGTTCATATCCCCCCACTTTGTGAAGGTAGTAGCTTCCATCTTGATTGTTTCGGGCTATTTTTTGTTCGATGTGGGTTTTCCATGTGATTGAGGAGAAAGAGGTAGCTCTCCTAAGACAAAGTTATTATTCATTAGCTTATAGTTTCTAAAACCATCATCCTGTATCACAACTTTGATGTCACGAATGTTCTGCACAATGGGTGTTTTTGTTTCTAAGGTAGATGCAAGGGATGACAAGTCAAAAAATGAGGCACATGGTGTAGGCCCTTCATCATTCTTGGGTACTTGGGGTATCTTATAGAACTTGGCCTCAAGATTCATGTAGTAGTAAAAACATTCAGGATCTCCATGGATAGTAATTTCTCTACCCTCAAAAGGAAACTTTACGCATTGATGGTAGGTCGAGGCTACAACTTTCAAGGCATGGATCCATGGTCGGCCAAGTAAGATATTGTAGGGAGGATCAAGTTCTAACACTTGGCATGTAGTTTTTGTAATGATGGGTCCCACTTGGATGGGTAATGCAATGATGCGTTGCGATACCAGCTCTTGGTCATCATATGCTCTCATGGTACTCTGTTTTTCTCAATAGTATCCTCTGAATAGCTTAGGTGCTTGTTTAACTGAAGGGTACAAATGTTCAGACCAGAACCTCCATCTACTAATACTCTTTTGACCTTGTTCTTATGAATAATGACCTCAAGGTGTAACTCACAATTATGAGATGGTTGTGATGGAAGGTCTTGTTCTGAGAAGGTGAGAAGATGATTAGTGATATGCCTTACCATAGCTTGAAATTGATCGGTATCAATATCCTCAGGGATGGATGATTCTGATAAATCTTTTTCTAATATTTCCCTATGTGTGGGGGATAACCTCAATAGTTCTAAGATTGATATATTGCAGGGGTCTTCTTAAGCTGATCTAGGAGATTGTACTTGTTGGGATTTGATGTTGATAAAGTAGGTTGTGCCCTAGATTGAGATGGGAATCCTTGGATGGTGACTTTGCCACATCATGTGGTGACTCCACACTTTCCACTAGGCCCTTTGATGGTGATGATAGTAATGATTCTATCATAGGAAGAGACTACATTGGAATAGGTATGTTGCATATTTGTGTAATCCTTAACTTTCCCATTGTTGTTCCCTTTATTATGATCTGGGATAGGGTTCTTCTATATCTTAAGATCTTGATTCCTGGCTGGTACCTCAACATATATGGTGTCCTTTTCTATAAAGTCTTGGATAATATTTTTCAGCCTCATACAGTTTGTCATTTTGTGTCCTTTGATTTTGTGAAAGTCACAAATATCGTGCTCGTTGTACCAAGATGGTTTCTCTTGAGGTTCTTGGTAGTTTTCAAAGTTGGGAAGTGTTATCAGGTTTGACTCTACCAATTTCTTCATAATGGTTTCGATAGGTTCTGATAATTGTGTGTACTTGCATTTAGGATAGTTGTTCTTGTTAGGGGTTCACCTCTATTGCATCTCGGTGTTGTTGATCTAATTGTTCTAAGGAGGTGTTTTTTGTTGCACAGTTGGTTGAATGTTAGAAACTTGATTGGTGTTTGGCCTAGGAGCACTTAGACCACCTTAGCATATACCACACCATCATTTGTTACATTTTTGTTCTTAGCCCAAACACGAGGCTTGTCATTTGAACTAGTTGATGGGTGATTGTAAGCTTGAGTATTTCCCTGTGAGATTAAATCTCTTTCAATGTTAAGGGCTCTAGGGACAAGCTCGTCATATGATATGATGTATTGCATTTTCAAGTGGAAGGATAGATCCAGATCTAGATTTGTGATGATGATCCCCACTTGTTGTCCATCGGGAAGAGGCCACTTGCTTTTAATAGCTCTTTGTCTCTGCCATTGTAAGAAATTAGTGAATGATTCTCCTTTGTTTTGTCTGAGAGTGTACAATTCTTCTAGACTTACGTCCATTTCAAGGTTGAAGGAGAAGTGATCGATGAACTTATCGGTAATTTCCTAGAAAGTTTTGATACCGGAAGGTAGTTGAGAAAACCAATCCATGGCAGGACCTATTAAACTTCAGTGGAAGGGGTGAATTAAATAAGAATCATTGTAGGCCACCTCCATACACATGACATTAAACTCTTTGACATGGTCCATAGGTCTTCCTCTCCCTTTGTATTTATTGAATTTTGGGATTTCAAAACTGGGAGGAAATGGTACCATTGTGATATTTTGATCAAATGGATATGGGCATAGATTCTATGTATGGGGCTTCTTTGTCTTACCCATCTGAAGATCCTGCATTTCTTGTGACAACACCTTGAGTTGTGATGCTAGATCTTCTTGTGGGTTTGGTGGATGAACATACGTCATGTGTTGTGAGATGATGGATGGATTATACGTGGGATTATGATATGATAAAGTGTTGTATGGTGTATATGGAGGTGTGGGATTATGTGAAGGTGATTGAGGTGTTGATGTGTATGTTCCTAATGCATTTTCTATTGGCGTGATCCCACAATACTGGTTTACAATTTTTGGCCAAACTGGACACTGAACTGATTTTTTCTAACTAAATCTTCACTTTTGGACACCTATAGTGGCTAAACCATGAGGAATTTGAAGATGATGCAAACTAGTGATTTGTGACATTTTTTCTATAGATTATAAATATATTTTTTTCAAAAAAATTGGAATCTGATTAAACTTCTTTTTCCATCTCCTTCGAAAACTAGTTTTTTTTAGTAAATACCATTTTTAAGAAGTGACACTCACCGTATAACACAACTTTTTTCCAAGAAGGATAAAATTCTAATTTTTTCGAGTTTAGATTTGTAACTATGATATATGGTGCTTCCAATTGGTTTCATAGTGTTTTATTGAATTTTTTTTCCTTAATCAAGTTTTGAAGTCAAACCAATTACAACTCAAACATAGGCGGACTGTATAACACAACGTTTTTTGCATGTATCAAAATTCAAATTTTTTTGTTGGATCAAGGACTTCAATATCTGGTGCACTCATATTTTTCCAAGATTTTTTTTGATAATCTTCTATTTGTTCACATGTACAGAACAAAGAGCTTGATTTTCAGTGAAAAACCTATGTTTAAAAAAAACTAAAAAAACAAATACATAATTAAACCAAAAAATATTAAAATTATATTCATTGGATAGTTCATTCTAAGGACAACCATCATCTAGTTGGATCTATGAAGTTTCCTCCATTTTCATCCTCAACCTAAGCTTCGAAGGGAAAATTTCTAGAGTTTTTTGGTGCCAGAGGGTGAGAAGGTGGGAAAAGGGGGGTTCGAGCGAACCCCCTTTCCACAACCATTTTCTTTGCTCATTTTGATGAGAAATGTGGGATCCGACATTTAATGGGTTCACTAAAATTTTGTTCGAACCCCCAAAAACCAAAAGTTTTTGCATGGGGTCATTTTTTGCAACTTCTCCTTCCTCACTCGAATTGTAAACCACTTTTGTGGGTTTACCCATTGACGATGTTTTGTTGAGGATTATAGTAGGAACTTGGTTGTTGTTGTTGTTGATGATGATGTTGTTGGGTATATTGTTGAGCTAGTAAGGCTTGATGTTGTTGGTGAGCCACAAGGGTTGCTTGTTATTGTTGTGCCACTAAGGCTTGTTGTTTTTGTGCTAAGGTTGCTTTATGTTGGGCTTGTTGTTGTTGTTGTGCTAAGGTTTCTTGTTGTTTTTGCTTCTATTGTTGTGTTGCTAAGGCTTCTTGCTATGCTACTAAGGCATGCGCTTGTAATGTAGGATTAGTTAGTTGTTGGGACCCTTGTGATGGATTGTGGGTGTTGATGTTTTGAGTGGATGGCAGATTGGAGATGAGAGTTTGGGGCTTCCCTTAGTTTAAAATTCCTTGGAAGATGGTGGATTGAGATGGAGGAACATAATTTTGAGGTCCCATTTGATTTTTCATGGTGAAGGAGACCATAGGGAAAGATGAGGATGGTGTCATTAGATTTTGCAATGGTAATAAAATGTTAGGACCTTGAGTCCATTGATTGAAAAGGTTACCTTGTCCAATGCCTTGAGAATTTCCTTGTGCTAGGGATGTGGACAAAGTATTACCTATGTTGATTGGATTCGTTACCAAGGGATTGTGTTGATTCAGGTTGATGATGGATGGGATGGACGTGTTTTGTGAAACCAATGGTGTGGATGAACCAATCAGAATATTGGATAAAGATGTCCATATTTGCATTAAGGGTTGATTTTGCATTATGGTGTTGGCATGCCCTTGTAGGTCAATTAGAGACACTTGGTCCATACTTCCTTGTGAGATAGTGAGCACACTTGTGGTACTTATGGGGATGCATGAAGATGGGTATCCTCGATATGTTGATGTTGTCATGGATTCATGAAGTGTAAGTGGTTGATGTTGATGTTTGGGGTGTTCGGGAATGATAGACGTGCCAAATTTTGTTGTCCAAGTAGTGGATGGATTGGTGTTGAGGGTACCCACAAGTGTATTTCTTTCGAATGGAAGAGTTAGACCAAAGTCCTTAGCAAGACTAGCTGCAATACTAGGTGTTGATTTTTGATTCAGCCCTAGGGATGGAGTTGTCAGAATAGTAGATGAAGTCAAGCCTTGTGTTAATTATGGTACGGCAAAATATGGAGAATTGGGAATTATGTTTTCCAAGGCTTCATGTTCCATTATTTCCTCCCTAGTAATTCTAAATGGATTGGTCATGATGTCTTCTATCTCATATGGCCCTAATAGTGATGAAGGTTGTTGTGATGGGGTAAATTGACTTCTTGGATCAAATTCGAGAGGATTTGGATCACTTGAGGTAAATGTGACTTTGATTTTCTCCATGATTCTCTTTTGTTGTGATCTTGTCTTTACCATAAAGTTTGGGTCTCTTCTGGGAGAGTTGTGTTGAGATTTGTAATTTTTGAACTCTCTAGCTTACTCAAATCTAGGTAAAAGGGATTGTCTAAGTATTTTTGGAGAAATGATGACAATGGGGGATGAAAATATGAGTGATGTGGGGAGTAATCTTTGCAAAAAATTTGGGACAACACTTTTGACTTGAGTTTGTTGTTTTGATTGTTTGGATAAAGGATGTTGGTGAACTTGGAAATATTTAGGGTAGACTCGTGACCTTCAAGATAAACTAGCTCAAAGATGATAACTAACTTAACTAAGTCCATGAAAAAGGATACATTTCACATACAAAGTAGCTAAGTTGGGAATTGGTTTGATAGATGTTTAAGTCAAAAAGTGTTGATGTATTCGAAAGTTTTGCAAAGTTTGGTGAAGTGAAGGATGAATTTTGATGAAGGGTTGAATGAAATGTTTTGACCCAATGTTGAATTAGAGTGAACCTTTGTTTGAAAAAACCAAGGTAGTAAAAAATATGCTAGACCTCTAAATTTTTCAAATCCTAAAGACCCAATGTTTTAGAGAAGTTCAAAATTGTGAAAAAGACCAGGGTTCTAATTGTAAAAGAAGCAATACAAGTATGGATTGTTCCTTGAAGCACGTTTGTAAAAGTTGTCTACCAATCTAGTTCTAGTTTCATGAAATGCTAAAAGATATTTTTTGAGATATTTTGGACTGAGATGCCTAAGTTTAAAATGATGACCTGTAGACCTTCTTTTGGGGATCCTGACTTTGTGTGAGATCATTTAGAAAAGTCTAAATTCATGGAAGAAAGGAGGATATTTATTGCCACACGGGTGGTGGTAATACGGGCCTTCCAGCCTCAATATCAGTTTGTTCCTCTTCTTCATCTAAGATTGTTGCGGTGTTTCTCCACTGGGTTGGTGTTTCTATTTTTCAAAAGTGAAGCTTCTCAAACTACTAATTATACTGGTTTGTTCTTCGTTAATGAGTTCAAAGTTTGGTTGAATGATAACACCTTCAAGATCAACTTGTTAAATGGGAGAAATCAGTCTCCAAATGGTCATGTGGGGTTCAAATTTCCAATTTATCTTTCTTAAGTGAATTCATTTTACCACAAACATATATCTTGATTATGTTTTCAAACTAAAATTCTATTTCAAAAATATCATAAATTTCACAATGTCCATTTTGTGAAAAGGATGAAGTTCAAGCCTTAGTTGCTTATGTTAACTTTAGAAAATATGGATTGAGATATAAACCAAAATACTTAGAAGTCTCTAAGAATGAATTCTTAGGACAAGTAGTAATATCAAGGTTTTGTCAAAGGGTATCCATACTTAGACCAAAGGGTTTGAAATTTTGAAAATTTTTTGTTGATGATTGTTTGTAATGTTTTGGATCCAAGAAAAGTATTAAACTAACCACAATCATTTACCACCTAGGTTGAAATTGCCATACTTGTTGAATCCCCACTTGGATTTCTCCAAACACTAAGCCAATGTGAACAATTAGAGATTTGGTGACACTGGCTCCCCTCCACAACACACACTTTGGGACCACCAGATCTCAAAATCCTAAAGATCTGAAGACCCAAAGGATTTTTTGTTTCATGTTCAATGAATAGTAAAAATAAGGGGCGACTTTAGAACGACCATTCTTGCACCAACAAGCATTAAGAATTTTTGGTAACTAAACAATTTGGCTCTTAGTAACAAACCAAGAACACCTAGTCGTATACACACCTGCTTTGCCACATAAGGCTCTTAATACCATTCTCGTTCCACTTAAGGCATGGTACTAGGTGTAGTATGTTATACAGTCTAGGATAGAAGGTACTTTCTCATGATTTCCCAACCTTTAATATAACCCGTCAGTAAACGTGCTTGCAAGAACTTGCCTATGAGTTTCCCATTGTGGGGTGTCTCATAGTAAGTCCTCTCTTAAGGGTGACACAAAGCATAAAGGTGTACTCAAGTATTTCTCTTCACCCAAAATCACACAAAGCACAAGGGGATTAGATACGTACTATAAGTGCACACAAACAACGAAGTACACTTGGAGTGTTTCTCTTCACCCAAGATCATACAAAGTGCAAGGGGATTGGATACACACCAAAAGTGTGTCACAAAAAAGCAAGCACTCATTCATTTTACCCTCTAAAGCTAAGATGAATTCATTTTATGCACCAAATGAAATGTTAAGTTGCCTTGTTCAATTTTAAAACCCAAAAGATAATGATGAGATGAGGGTTCAATTTTAGTCCCGTTTGAGCATTCTTTTTAAACCCAAATGAAAACTAGTGAGGTCCTAAAGCATAAATGAAAATCATAATAAATTGGGTTATAATTTCCCTAAAAGTGTCAAATGCTTGTTACAATTATAAGATTCAATGATGAGAATGCTTCTTCACTTCAAACTTTAATGTTCAACCTGCAAAACCCTATTAGCCTAAAAACTAGAACAATGTTAGAGGCATGTTAATAATCAGATGAAGCAAAAAAAGTAAAACACATGCTAAAAACCAATCGTCAAATCTCTTACTAGAGTTGGGCATCGCTATTCATGATAGAATCGCTCTAGTGAACTTGGGCGTCGCTCTGCAGAGAAACCAATGACGACGATAGCATCGCTATTCGAGGTGTGTTTTCATTTATAAATCTTTGATACCTCTAAAAATTATTAGTGTCGTTGTTTGTTTAATTATCGTTGTGATATTAAATAGGCCTAGTTGTTTCAGATGATGATAGTGTCTCTATATGGTGGCGCCCAACAAAGGTGTCACTGAAATTGTGTTGAGCATTGTTTTTTCTTGCAAAAATAAAAATGAACAGAATTCAAGATAGAAATTGATTAAATTTGATCGGTTTTGCCCTCCTTCTAGTGCCAAAATTTGATTGATAGATTAGTATGGTACAATTATGTTTGATCCATGAAGAATCAAAGAATAATGAAGCCACTAACATCAAATCTCAACAAGATCATTCAAATGAAGATTAAACTAAACATTCATCAAACTAAGCATTATTAACTACGAAAGCATTAAAATGTCTACTCTAACCCATCTGAAACTTATCCTATTGTGAGATTGGTATTGTGTTAATGTGAAACAATGACCCTTTCCTAATCTCGTAGATAAATGAGCTTGCCCCAGTTAGTTTTATTGAAGAGAACTAATGGAACGATTGTGAGATGTGTATGAAAAAATGATCTTAATCTAAATAATCATGATGCAAGCTAATTAAACATGATTTTATGCTAAATGATGAAGATATGCTAATTCTAAGCTAATATGAGTGGATTCTAAGCTAAATTATCTAAACCCTAATTAATAAACAAGCTAAATGGATGCATTTGTGATCATGGAAGCCACTAATGGAAGCTCAAAACTAACTAATGCAATTAAAATAAACTAAAAGATGTTAAATGTGTGCTAAATATGAGTGTGAGTGTGAGTGATTTTAACAACATAAGTTTTCTTTTGAAAGGGATTTATATGACTCCAATAGTGACCTATTTATAGGAGGACAAATGAGAAATGGATGGTTGAGATTAAAAAGGCTAATCAATGGTCAAGGATGGAAGAAGTTGGAGGCATGGATCATGGATTCTCATCAACGGGTGAGAATGTAAGATGAGATTTAATCAAGGGCTAATATTCTTTCAAACAAACACACTTTTGACTTGTACAAGAGGTCAAAATTTAACTTGCACAAGAAGTTGCAAGTTAACTTGCACATGAAGCTAAGTGATAATATTCCCTTTTTTAAATGATTGGAGAGAGAATATTCTTTGGAATATTTTCATGGGTGACGAAAAAGGATGTTTTGAAAATTAAAATAAAGTTTATTTGTGCAAAAGGGGAAGGAATATTCCCCTTTTGGAGGAATGTGCAAAGGAGGAATATTCCCTTGCAAGTGGGGGAGAATTAGATTAATTGATAATTAAAAAATATTAATTATGTAATTAGGGGATTAGAAGAATTAAGATGAAATTCATTAAATAAAATGATTTAATGAAAGGGGGAAAGGTGAAATGACATTTAATTAAATACCTTAGGGTTATTTAATTAAATAAGAAGCTTTAGATATTTAAATTAAATAGTTTGATTTATTTAATTTAATGAGACGAAATGTTAGCATGAAAGGGGAGTGAATTAACCTGATTTGATGAATTAGTTTAATAGACGCAAATGAAATAATTAATTAAATAGCTAGGCTAATTTAATCAATTAAGCAAAAAGAGTATGGGTTTGAGGAGGAAATGATGTTAGTATACCTAATTCGAGTGTATGATATCATTCAGGACATTTTAAAGTGTCTAAAGGATCCAACCCTCTTTAGAGGTTCATCTTCACCATAAGCCACCCATAGCTTGAAGACAATCCCATGTTTCATAAGATATCTAAGTTTCACACTTAGCTAGGGTGAAATCCTCATGACAACAAATATAATATATCAATTTATTCAATGGTGTACAATGTACCAAATCCTAACATTCTCCCACTTTTTGTATACATTGCATAAGGATCAATCAATAAAATATATAATCATAGCCATACATGAAACCACATGAATCTCCAACATGCTCACGCTCTCCATCAAGATACCTATGATAAAAAAAAATTGATCACCATCTCAAGAAAGAACTCCTATCATCTTCCAATTTACCACCTATGGAATAAAAGGAACATATCAAGGTGAAGATATTCCAATCCAAGAACGCAAGAGTCAAATCCAAGTGATAACAAAGGATCCAAGTTGTTTTCAAAGGTAAGAACCCACATGATCAAAAATAGCATCCACAACACATGCTAATACATCCAACCATCCATACCTCATAGGTATCAACAACATCAGTAAAATCATGCCAACATATGCAACCCATAAAACTATAATCACAAGCTCCCTTTATCAAAATTGTCAATGAAGAACATACATATCCAAGAACTCCCATTGCATGGGTTATGTCAAATATGAAAATAACAAATTTATATCAAGTATACTAGTCAACACTGTACAAAGGTGTGATAAATGATAAAAACATGAAGTACCAAAAATAATCATAATGATCCACTCATGTAACCCAAATAGCTACATACTCTCTCACAACATGTCACCATAATCCTCCCAAATCATATGAACAAGATACTCCAAGAAGGAACCATAGAATAAAGAGAGAAAACATATAAAACATAACATGTCCTTCTACCAACACCTCAAAAGTGAAATGTTGTGTCAAGTATTATCTCCTTATAACCCTCAATGAAAAATCCTCAACAACACCCATCCACTCAATCTCAAAGGTCAAATGCAACATATGAAACATATAATAATTCCAACATGGATGTAAGCCTCTCTAACAAGGAGGATCAAACTTAATGTATCCATTCCCAAATCAAGAAATTAGTCTGATGAACATATCCTAAGACTCCTCATAAATAAACTCATTTGCACAAGGATATAAGAATGCTAAACATGCCTCAAAATGAATCCTCCAAAACCAACTATCCATAGCTCAAGATCCATACCTATGAAAGATAAAGCAATAAAATTCATGTGAAATAATCCTTAAATGAGTCTCACAAAATCAATCACCATGGCTCAAGACTCATTCCCATGAGAAAAAAAAGCACAAAACCTAACACATCTAAAACAAGAATAGGAAAATACCTTTTAGATGATAAACCATCAAGTAGACCAAGAGTGGGGAATGAGAATGCTCCTCCAGGATAACCAAGTCATCATGACTCACTCCAAGAACAATCCCATCTATAGGTACATCATGAAATCACATCCATATCTAGGTGAAGGCTCATCGATCTTCCTACTAAAACCTCTAAAGAGTAACTGTCTCAAGAAAATGTCTCTAATCCAAAGAGAAATCTAGCCTCACCTAAGTCTCCAAGTATCTATGAGTACCTAAAATAAATAAATCTAGGTTAAGGTACAAATGAAACACTACACCCTCATGATGCTCCCAAGAAAATTAACAATGTACTCAATACCAAGAGAACCAACAATATTAATTTCAAAGCTCCAACCACAAAACTGGGAACCCAACTGACATCATGATCTAACCATCTCCTCCTAGGAGATCACATGCAACAATGCATACACCCTGGTCTCAATAAAACCTGTATCATGTAAAACCTCTAACAAGCATCAAGAGTAAACCATGACAAAATACCAAACACACTCTAAACCAAGAATTAACATCTCCAATCACATGGAGATAACCATCTCCTAATAATGAGCCTATAAATGTGAAATAACTCTTCTGCAACAATAGGATCTAAGAGCTACTCCAAGACATCAACAAACACTAAAGAAGATCACCCATCACCAATGATGAATCACATCACTACCAAAAAATCACATTGATTTGTGATACTAAGCTAGACATGGCATCATGACAACCATCTCCTAAATGAAGATCATCCATGGTCCACACACACTCAACTGCAATCCCAACAACTCTAGAGAACAAGTAGAACCAATATATCCAGGCCAAGAAGATACAATCACCATCAAAACATCAAGAATCAATCCTACATTGCTAAATCATCATTGTCAAAAGTTCCCACCAAAATGTGTAACCAATGGAGTGTAACTAAGCTATCATTAAATCATGATAGAAACCAAATACTACAATTCCCAAGCACTAAAAATAATGGTTCTCTGATAATCCATCCTCTCATCTCAAAGAAACATACCAATGCACAAATTACCATAAAAATTTCCAAAAAATAAAGTTTGCAACAACATAGAATCAATCTTGTGAATATAGAAAATCAACATCCTAGTCATCCCACTACAACTAAATGGGTGATCAACACATACAACTGCATAAATCGTAGATCCCAAACACTTAAACATGCAAACACATCATCACATTAGTAACCTATAAACCAAAATATCAAAGAAGATAATCTTATAGACAATAATATGCAAACACCAAATCAATCATAGATTTGAAAGGAAAGGCAAGTGTAGAAACGCTTCCCTGATGCAAATAAATCGAGAGAGGGTTGCAAAAAAAAATTCAAATCCTTTAACTTTTATAGTTTAATTTAAGAATGCATGTACAATTAGTTATTTCAAATTTAAAGCATAAAACCATAACAGAGAGAATTTATGTGGGAAAACCCTTTCAATAAAAAACCTACACACCAAATCACAGATCAAGTGTATTATAGTAACAAGGATATTACATACAATATTCAGAGTATATGCTCTTTCAAGTGTTGACTCATTATGATACAAATTCTAGAGTGAATCTAGTAGCATAACAAAATATAAATATTACAATCACATTCCATTCAACAAATTCACTAAGACGTCAATATATACTTCTCATACATGGATGTTGAGAATTGTCATGTGTCAATCTCTCGATCTCCTACATGCATGCAAATTGAAACCAAAAATATGAACAAGTCCTAGGTGACCCAATTAGAAACCTATCAAACATGCACATGCATGCACCTATCAAACATGCACGTGCATACACCAACATGCAAAAACATGCAACCACATGTAAGGCTTACAACTCCAAAAATAAAGCAACCTCACATGCTAGGCATCCCATAGAGAAAATTAGTTTTATTTCCAAATTAGAACTGGCCCAAGACTCCTAGTCACTTCAAGTGAAAAATCAATCTTTGTTAAGCAACTTTCCCTTGCAAGCTTCAATCAACAAGTCAAACTAATACCACACGGCATCATGGCACTCCTCCTTGAGGTTTCTACAATTTAAAATGCTCAAATGAGTGCCTAGGTGACAAGTGTCATCTTTCCTTGCTTCTTCTTTTTTGAAGAGATAAACACTCACACAAGTGGACCCCGCCAATGCTTTCTTCCAAAATACACTGCCACATGTCAGAATGGCACCCATTTTAGACATCTAAACAATGTCCTTTTCTTAATGGAGTGCCAATGTGACATATGCCATAGTTTTATCCTTTAGAACCTTACATGTAGGATGGCAACTCTTCACTAGGTCCCATAAAGTACCTTAGCAATTTGGAAGCAATTGTTTTTGCATTCAATAAATAAAATCAGCAACTTAGGGGGAAATAATTAAACAACTAATCATGGGAATCACAAAGGTTGAGAAACCTTAATCCCAACATTCTCCCACTTGGACCAAAGACCTTACAAGATTCTATGTATCATTTCTCAGGCCACAATGCTCATTGAATTGGCACACCATTTGAAATTCTCTATGCTTATTGGCTTTGTTAGTGCATCTTCAACATTCACCAAAGTTTCTACCTTTTCTAAGTTAACCTTTCCATCATCCACCATATCATGAACAAAATGAAACTACACATAAATGTGCTTTATTTTGACATGGAAAGTAGGATTTTTTGCTAAATATATAGCACTCTGGTTGTCACAATAGATAGTAATTTGTATTGCATCAAAACCAACATACATAAATAGTCTCTTAAGCCAAATGGATTCTTTACAAACATGAGTATCTGCCATATACTCTACTTCAATAGTGGACAAAGCAACTACATCTTTTTGCTTACTCATCCAACTTATTGCATATCCCCTGATGGATTTTCTACTATAGTGTCACCCAACCAATCCAAATCCACATATCCAAAAATGCTCACTAAATGTTGAGGTCTAGTAGGACAACCATGAAAACATAGGGCATACTCAAAAGTACCCCACAAGTACCTGAACACTCTCTTTACTGCATCCCAATGCACCCATCCAAGATTAGCCATAAATTGACTAAGGACTCCCACTACTTGGGAAATGTCTACCCCAGTATAGACCATAACATAAATCAAGATTCCAACAACACTTGCATAAGGAACTCTGGTCATGTCCTCCATCTTGGTAGGAGATTTTGGACAATCATCCACAAAAATATTCATCTCGTGAACAACTTGAACAACCATCTATCTTCAATTAGTAATGTTGAATCTCTCCAACACAAAGTTTACATACTTGCTCTAGCTTAACCAAATCTTTTTTTATCTCTATCTCTTCTAATGTTAATCCCTAGAATATACCTCATTGTACCTAGATCTTTCATCTTGAACTATGTTGACAATTGAGACTTCAAATATGAAATCATACTTTTACCATTCCCAATAAATAACATATAATCCACATACAAGACTATAATGAGAATGTGACCATTACTAGTCTTGTAATAGACACAATGGTCAGATTTGGATCTCAATGATCCTAAGGAAAACACATAGGTTTCAAAATTCTGGTACCACATCCTAGGAGATTTCTTTCAATCCATACAAATATTTTCTCAACTTGCAAACCAGATTCTCTCTACTTTTCACAACTAAATTCTCTGGCTATGACATATAAATTTCCTCTTCCAAGTCACCATGAAGGAAAGTTGTCTTCACATCCATTTTCTTGACTTCAAAGTCATAAGCTACTACAAGTGATAGCAAGAATCGAATGATGTCATCTTAGCTACATGAGAGAAAATCTCCCCATAATATATTCCCTCCATTTGGGAATATCCCTTTGTGACCAACCTTGACTTATGATTCTCAACATTGCTATCAAGACCCATTTTCTTCTTGAACACACATTTACAACCAATGGGTTTTTTTCTTTCTGGTAAAGGTACCAGATCCCATGTAGCATTCTTCTTAAAGGAAACCATATCTTCATTCATGTCTTCCATATAGGAATTTGCATCATCCATGCCTATAGCCTAGAGTCTAACTATCCTAGGCTCATCAGTGTTAGCAATCAAAGAAAATATGCAATTGGAATCCAACATAGAATACCCAAACATTTTGGTTGTCGCCTTTCTCATGTAGAACTCAAGTGTTGATGTTGAGGTTCTTTCTCTTCTTCAAAGTTACAAAATTTGTTAGATCTCTCCTCATCATTAGGTCCACTAGGAGTACGTAGTTCATCTCTCTTAAGAGTGGGTGGAATTTGAACTACCTCCTTTTTCTCTTCCTTCTCTAGTTGTAGATCAATTGTGGAAGGCTTCAACTCATAGAATATAACACTTCTATTGTAGAAAACCTTCTCTGAAATTGGATCCTAAAGCTTGTACCTTTCACACCAACACCATAGTCGATCAAGATACACTTCACTACCTTGTTATCAAACTTAGATCCTTTTAGACTTGTAACATGATAATATGCCTCACAACCAAATTATTTGAGATGTCTCATCAAGGACTTCTTTCCAGACCATGCCTCAATGGGTGTCTTTTCAACAAGTTCCAAAGTATGAGGTCTATGGATCAAATAACATGCAGTGGCTATAACTTCAACCTAAAACTTATGTTCAAAGCCATCACCACTCAGCATACTCCTAGCCCTCTCCATCAACATTTTGTTTATCCTCTCAATAACTCCAATTTGTTGTGGGGTGTATGGATTTGTCTTATGTTTCTCAATCCCATTGTCTTTACAGAACCTATCAAATTGTGTAGAACAAAAATCACCACCGTTATCCATCCTCAAACACTTAATTTTTCTACGAATCTAGTTTTAAACCAAGGATTTGAAATCCTTAAACTGACTGAAAACTTTAGATTTAATTTTGAGGAAGTACACAAATGTCCTTTTAGAATAGTCATTTATGAATGAGAGAAAATAAACAGATCTATACAATGAAGGAACATTAATTGGACCAAACACATTAGAATGCACATAATCCAAAATGCCAAAATATTTATGAGAACTAGAATAAAAAGAAACATGGTGTTGTTTTCCACATATACAATATTCAAAAAAATAAAACTCAAGATTAAAATCATCAAGGCCGTTAACAAGGCTCATATTTTTTTAGGGCTCTAAGACCATTCTCACCAATATGACCAAGAATTTGGTGCCACAACATTGTCTTCTCTATTGGGAGTTTCATCTCTGAAGAATTGGCACCCTTATGTACCTAAAAATCACAACCATCAAATGTAGACACCATAGTCTTCTTCTCTACTTGATCTTATGGTGAGGATGAAAAATCAAAAGCCATTTTCTTAGACTTCACATAAACACTATTGCACTGATTTGTGCATGCATCTAGCTCACACAAGGTGCCAATCCAAATTCCCTTAGTAAGAACCGTAGAACCTCTGTTCATCTTGCATTCACCACTCAAGAAAATAACCTGCACTCCACATCACTCAACTTTCTTATTGAAAGTATGTTTCATTCCAAACCAAGCATATCCAGTACACCATCAATCCCTTTTACTCTATCATCAAGGAATCAAATATTGACTCTTCCACAACCAACAATCTTCAAGTGAGAGTCATCACCCAAATACACCTTCCCATCAACATACCCTTCATACTCTGAGAACCAACCTTTGTGAGAGGTCATGTGGAAAGAGGAACCTGATTCAATCAACCACATATATTCCAATGAATGTGTTTCCAAGGCTATGACAAATGAATTTGTATCATCTTGAGAAGATTTATCAAATTCAGAATCAGAGGATTTTTTTATTTTTTTTTCCTCCTTACAATCTTTGCAAAAATGATCGAATTTACCATAGTTCCAACATTTATCCTTGGAATTTTTACCAAGAGACTTAGATCTCCCTAGAGGTTTGGACTTATACTTCTTGTCCTTTTTCTTGTCTTTATCCTTTGATCTACCACAAATAGACAAGGCCTCTTTGTTCATCTCAAAAGATTTGCTCTGCATCTCTTTAGACAATAATCAAGTAACCACATCTTCCATCTTGAAAGTGGTTTTTGTACTTCTAATATCCATCACCAGGTGGTCCCACAAGTCCGAAAAAGAACATAGATGAAGCATGTAATGGTCCTTGTCTTCAATATTCACAACAACAAAACCCAATTGAGCAACAAGCATATTTGATATATCCAAGGTGAGTAGTCAATAGGATGGATAAAGCTTACTTTTAATAGCTTCTCTATCTCAATCTTAACCAATATCACAACTTTTGGATTCATCTTTTGGATCTCTTATTTAACATGCTTAGCATCGGGACATAGGAAGATATTATGAAACACCACAGACTCATCAATATCAAACATGTCCTTGTATGACCAAGCGAAAATATCAGGATGAGAATATAATAAGTCAAAATTTTGCTTATATTCTTCTGAAAAAGGCACTTTCTGATTTTAATCACCTTGTTAGAAGATTTACGATCCATGAAAACATCAATAGTATCCTCTTTGAGGAGAGAACTATGATATTCAAGATGGGGAATATGAACTGTTGGAAGTGGATTCACTCTGAGAGGGGGGGGTGAATCAGAGTTGAATACTTTTAACTTTTAACTTTCAATGCATAATGAAACTTTTACTAATTTATCCCAATGTGAACATTTGCACTTTAGATCAGATTGACATGAAACTTGACTAACATTAACAACCCATAGTAAAAGCATCATATGATATTGTTCAATTAAAGCTTTATGAACAATCTTGTTGTGCATTATCAACAAAAAGATAAAACTTCATAATATGCAAACTTGACTTGCTTTTGACAAAATTTTGAGCATTCATATAATGAGCACAGAATGCAGAAGTAAATTCACTTTATGAAAGGAATTTTGCATTAGATTTGCACAATCTAAATTTGCATGAAAGACTTGAGAAAATTGACGTTAGACTTTTAAACAGCCTTAAAGTATCAGAGCATTGACCAACTAAATGAGCACAATAACATAAATGACGAAATGAAAGATTATGCAAGATAGACACAAATCACACAAATGAGAGACACAGAAATTGCCGAGTGGAAAACCCTCCTGGGGTAGAAAAACCACTCCTAAACTGTCTTACTGGCTTAATTTCAAAACCACTACTTACAATGCCTTATAAGCTAATTTTTGAGCACCAACCCCTCTTTTTAGAGACACCAATCTCAAGGAACACCAACCCCTTTTTTGTTTAACAATATAACATACAATGATACAAAGGATCTCTCTGTTTCCCTAATTTTTGTCAAGTGCCTCTTGACAGACAATGTGTAGAATTCTCAAAAGTCAAGAATGACTCTTCAGAGTTCCACCCATTATCAAGCCTTAAGACAACTTGAGGAAAATCTAATTACTATCTCAATACAACTTCTCATCAGAATGTATTCTCCGTGATGTGTTCTCTCTTTCTTTTTCTCACACACTGTTTCATCAATTTTTCATGATACTATTCAAAACAGTTAACACACTGTGTTTTCCAAATTTTCAGCCAAAAAATATTTTCCCTATCTTTTCAATAAATAGAATTGCACTTTTCCCATTTTTTTTATTTTAGGTTTTTCAGTAATGATAAATCCCTAATCTCTTTGTTTTTATCTTTTTATAGAATACATCATTACATTCCAGGAAGGGTTACAACAGTTGCTCATTTTTCTTTTTCAAAGAATAAATCAAAGATGATTATCAGGTTACCAAACTTCAATCAACCAACAATGCCAAGTGTTTCAATTTCCATGAGGGAAAGATCAATATGAAGAAATTCTAACAGGAATACCCAAGAATTATGCAAATTTAGAAGGCAGACTGAAACCTATCCTATCAAGCAGCCTGCACAAGCAGTGCTAAAACCAAAATAGCATAAGATCTAAATAAACCATGATCAATGGCAACTGAAAACTGCTGCTATATTAAAGTAACCGAATTCACAATGTAGTGAAACTGAAACAACCCCAAAATAATGCATCCAAGAACCATTATAAATGAACCCAGGTAAGAAACTGAGCAGATTCGAAGACCTCTTTATTACCCACAGATTCAAAGTCACTATTCATAAATGACATGATAACCTTCAATAAAAATGCAATCAAGATTTGGAGCAATCATTTCAGATTTAGCCATGAAAGGAATAGACTCATTTTTCACCTTTTTCTTTACCATAGAAAACTAATCTCAAATTAGCCTTTCCTGATAAGTAACGGATCTGTTGAGCAGCCAAAAAGATGAATACCCTGGAGTAATGATGGAGATGTTTTCATCAAGGATTTTACCAGATCTGTAAAGAAAGAAACAGCCAAAACACCTTCCAAACTCGGGCCTTCACCTAGTGGCAAGAAGCAGACACAAAGAGCGACCATTGTAATGGTCCTCTAACCTTCCCCATACGTTGTCCAAGGTCATAAAGCCAGTGAGTGCAAAGAAACGGCTGAGGGAAAGAATCCATGGTGGCAGCTAGTGTAAGGTTCCAAACCCTTCGAACAAGAGAAGTGAAATAATGACCTAAACTCCCAAGAGAACAATCACACAATTTCCTTTGCAAAGAATGATAATTGTTTGGATTCTGAAAGGACAGTCATTGATAAATCAAAAACTCATTATGCCATTTGAAGTCCGTGGACTGTCCAAAGACCAGCTGTCGACAAACTTAATATAGCCATTTATCAATTATTGATAAAGTGAAATTACTGACCAAATAATGTTCTAAATAAATTAACATGACCACATTGCCCATCAAATGTCGATTAAATGATGCTTAGCATTATTGCATGTAAAGGGTCGAATGCTTAAGTCTTAATGCTCCCAAGTAATCAAGGCTAAGTCACTTCCAATGTGACAAATAAAAACTAATCAAAACCAAATAAATGTTGTCGGCCTTGAGGCTTGATTAGTTATTAATCATTTAGACCTGATTTAAATGCAAATTAGAGAGCAATTTGAATACCTTTACCCAAGGTCGATTTTCCACCTCATTAATATCCAATGCCATATAAAGTGCCAATGCCAAATAATGTCCAATGACTTATGAGGTATAATGAAGACTGATTTTGCATGTTAAATTCACAATGCCATTCCACATACCATAAACCATTATCAATTGGTTAAGGAAACCCGATAGGGTTTTCTTAAAACAGAAAAGCAAACTGCATCTCATAAACCTAGCATCAAGAACCAGAGATCATTACCTGAAAGAGGATGGAGCAAGATGACTCTGAATATGATCAACATCCATTAACAATTTCATGAAGCTAGAAACTGATCAAGCCACAACATATCAACCTGTAGAACATTGATTCATGCGAAGGTCATGTAATTAAGTGCATCATTGAATTACTAATTGATAAACCAGGAACATGTCACCTGATCAATAGAACAAAGAACTTGTAACCAGAGTACCTCTACTAAGATCTACACACGGATTCAAGATATCAATGCCAACCAAGATAATATCAAAGGTGAAGTAAACATGCCAAACATAAAAGCAGATCAACTGAGTAAGTAACCACCAAGATGCCAGAGTAACACATATTGGCATCAAGGACAAATTAGCATCACACGAGAGATTCAAAAAACTCCCCCTTTGTCCTTGATGGCAAAAACTGAGTCACCAAGCCAAAAAAGATTACTGGAACCGAATGCTCATAATTCTCCCCCTTTTTGTCACAAGGACAAAGGAAGATATACAACAACCATTTTCTCCCCATTTTCTCCATGAAATACAACAACCAACCAATACTTTGGTCACCTATTATTCCAAGCCGAACCTGAAACAGATACATGCCCATGTAAAACTATGACCGGTAACATAAACATAATTTATGATTCTGAACAACCTGTAGCATAATTCTCATTGTCAATCCAACAAAAAAACATAAGCATTTGCGAAGGAGAAATATGAATAAGAAGCATGAATATCCTAAGAAATAAGTTTTGTAAGTTGCCACACCATGAATGCCAATTTATATCATCCTAATTTGCATGAATCTAAACAATTGTACCAATCTCAGGTTTGACATCAAGAGCAAACCAAACTGACTAAAAAAACCAATGATATCATAAGGCTGCAAATCTGAATACCACTGTACAACCACTATCCAAGCAACCTATCAAAAGATTCATAATCAAAACTGTAGACCAAGGCTAATTGTTCCACCTTTTGGTCATATTAAACTTCATCCTACATTGTCAACTATAAGCACACTATTACCAGTATGAATAACCATGCACAAGTGCATATCTTGTTGTAATGAACATATGGAAAACATCAGTACCAACACATAAAATCTAAGTGCTTGCCATGAAACATGTGAACCAAGAACCAACTGTTCACAATATGTGCCACCCAGATTATGTAAAAGTGTCATCAAAGCCAGTGTTATTACCAAAGTCAAACAAGCACGATAAACATTTGAAAGCCAAACAACCAATGAAACCAACTATAAATACAATTAGAGTAGAAAAAATGATAAGCAAGTTGTAAGAGAGAAACCATAGAACCAAGCTCCCCCAACAAAGAAGCTTCACAAAAATTCCTTTCTGATCTATAAGACACCATTTCTTTTCTCAAACTTATTGAAAATGTGCAAATTCTTCAATTAGTGACTCTTTGATTCAATAACTTGCTACACATTTCTCCATGAACATAATAAAACTAGTATGATGATCAAATTCATTGGAAAATGAATCATTTATGTATACTACTACCAAACTAGAATTATATACATCAACAAGCAAGTAGATACCACTACATATAAACCACTTACTTAAGGAACCAGTAGTAAGATAATTAGTCCAGCACATTTTCATTGCAACTAACCTTGTTCTTCAGAATAACATCTTTTACAATAATAAAACAAAGCAGCCAAATCTGTAGCATACAGTCCACTACATAAGTCTCAAGACACCAAACTATCAATATCATGTAATAAACAACTGTCAAAAGAGAATATTGATCATTAGATGCATATTGAAATCTTCATCATTCAAGAATACTCAAAGTTCTATCAATGTTGTTTGACTGTTCTCAAGTATACATATTTTATACCAACATAATCAATGTCAAAAATGCCACACCAACAACCACAACTCCAAAAAACTAATTTTATAGCAACTACTTAGTATGTTGTCCATGTTTTCCAAGCACAACACTGCAGAACTCAACATTTACCATTAATGTTTTTCAACTAACTGCCTTTGTCATTCTTTCAATTAAGACCTCAAACAATTCACTGTCTTAACATGCTCTGTTGCTGAAACATCATTCATATAAATCAAGGCACTGAATTTTATCAAGTTGTTGTTAGATATGGTTTCAAAGTATCGAATAAAGATAAGACAATATAACAAGATTTGATGTCAAAGACCAAATGAGCACTGCTTGACTATTCAAGCATCTTAACCTCATGTATCTCTTGAGTAACATAAACCATCACCTATTCTGGTAAGTACAAAGAAAATATTGATCCTACTGGCCCAAACAATACATTACAGCAAAGTAAGGTTGATAACAATTTGTGCACAAATTTTGGAAAGCATAATTGTGTCACAAGTATCTTTTACTATGGACACTCCCAAGGAAATAGAAAGCATCAACTGTTGCACCACCAATAGTCATATGAGAAATCATCTTCTAACATTATGATAATATAAATGAACCATAGCATTAAGACAATTATCATCAACTCATTGTCACTGTTATTCCCAACATAGACAATAAAACACATCTGTTTCATGCATTTTGATGATAAATAGGTTATGAAACAACAAGATTCTACTACCTATTATTTGATATCTAAGGGGTTTATTCAAAATTCATTAATCATCTCCCCCTATCTTCATACTCCCTTTCAAATTCTTAGAAATGATTCTTGTGCAGAATGCACAAGATTTAGTTCTTCCTTTTTCTTTTCTTGCTTTCTTCTCCATACTTGTATAGGCTTTGTATTTTCCTTTTGTTTGAACATGTAGTCCCTAATGGCTTTATCAAACTTTTCTTACACCACTGTGCTTTGTGTCCAAACCTATTACACCTATAACATATAATAGTGTTGTCTAGACCAAAGAGAGAGCAATTTCTTCTAGGCATGTTGTATGAACCTCTCTTGATATTTCTCACATGATTATGAGTTTTATTCATCCAAAAATTTCTTGATCTATGCCCATAAGCATTACAACAATAAAAATAGTCATGAAATTGAGAGTGGTTATACCTGATAAATGAAGATCTTGATGGTCTTTTTGTCCTAACCCATTTTTCTTATGTCCGAGAAGCAACAATATGGTGACCGAGATCAACCTTCAATCTTGGTGTATTCTTAGTTGTAAATGACTTTCCATCTGCAGTAGAAAAAATTGTTTCATGTTTGGATTCTTCTGTAGAGCCTTGTCCAACCTCATATCCCACTCTGGTAGGATCTTTAAATCGCTTTTGTCTGCCAATCATCTCATTCAATAAATTAGTACTGCAATCAAATTTTTGATTTTTAACCAATTGAATCTTAACACTTTCAAGTTTGTTTCTTAATGCAACTACTTCTCCTTCAAGTTTTAGACATTCACTCTTTTTAACTTCCAAATCAGACCTTACAACAACTGCAATTCTTTTGCATTCTTCAATTTCAATTTTCTGACTGATAATCAAATCATCTTTAAAAGTTAGTTCTTTTAACACAGAGTCATTGTTTGAGCATTTCTTTAATGAGGCAACCTCATTTTCCAGTTTATTACATAATTCATTCTTGTCTTTTAACTTGGATTATAATCCCTCTTCAGTATTTTTCTTGTCAACCATTTGAGCTTTTAGAAATTCAATAGTCTTTTAATCATCATTATGATCTTGTATTACAACTTTATTGACACTGATACTTTCCTGTAAGCGTACCTTAAGATCCTGATTTTCTTTTCTAATCCTCTTAAGCTCATCTAAGGCAGCAAGCAGTTCTGCCTCCAAATCAACCTCAAACTCATCACCTTCACAATCCTTTTCGCCAAATTCTTTTTCAAAGTCACTTACTAAGGGATCTTCTTCACCAACTACAGGATCACTTTTAGTATTAACTAGCAGGGGTAATTCTTGAGACAAAACTTCACTAGACTTAGCAGGGGTTAATTTATCAAATGTTTGCTTGACACAAGTAGCTTTCTTTTGACCTTTGTTCCTTTTGCACTTAGCCATGATGAATACTACACAACACTCCAAAAAAAGACTTCCAAGACCAGAATCAATCCTAGGTATGAAACCTAATGTAGGAACCTACGCTTTGATACCAATTGTTGGAAGTGGATTCACTTTGAGAGGGGGGTGAATCATAGTGGAATAATTTTAACTTTTAACTTTCAATGCATAATGAAACTTTTACTAATTTAGCCCAATGTGAACATTTGCACTTTAGATCAGATTGACATGAAACTTGACTGACATTAACAACCCATATTAAAAGCATCATATGATATTGTTCAATTAAAGCTTTATGAACAATCTTGTGCATTATCAACAAAACAATAAAACTTCATAATATGCAACCTTGACTTGCTTTTGACAAAATTTTGAGCATTCATATAATGAGCATAGAATGCAGAAGTTAATTCACTTTATGAAAGGCATTTTGCATCAGATTTGCACAATCTAAATTTGCATGACAAACTTGAGCAGATTGACATTAGACTTTTAAACAGCCTTAAAGTATCAGAGCATTGACCAATTGAATGAGTACAATAACATAAATGACTGAAAGGAAGATTATGCAAGATAGACACAAATTACACAAATGAGAGACACTTAAATTGTTGAGTGGAAAACCCTCCTAGGGTAGAAAAACCACTCCTAAACTGCCTTACTAGCTTAATTTCAAAACCACTGCATATAATGCCTTATAGGCTAATTTCTGAGCACCAACCCCTCTTTCTAGAGACACCAATATCAAGGAGCACCAACCCCTTTTATGTTTAACAATAGAACATACAATGATATAGAGGATTTATTTGTTTCCCTAATTTTTTTCAAGTGCCTCTTGACAGACAATGTGTAGAATTCTCAAAAGTCAAGAATGATTCTTCAGAGTTCCACCCATTATCAAGCCTTAAGATAGCTTGAGGAAAATCTAATTACTAAATCAATACAACTTCTCATCAGAATGTATTCTTCGTGATGTGTTCTCTCTTTATTTTTCTCACACACTGTTTCATCAATTTTTCATGGTACTGTTCAAAGCAGTTAACACACTGTGTTTTCCAAATTTTCAGCCAGAAAATAATTTCCCTATCTTTTCAATAAATAGAACTACACTTTTCCCATTTTTTTTATTTTTAGGTTTTTCAGTAATGATAAAGCCCTAATCTCTCTATTTTTATCTGTTTACAAAATACATCATTACGTTCCAAGAAGGGTTACAATAGTTGCTTGTTTTTCTTTTTCAAAGAATAAATCAAAGATGATTATCAAGTTACCAAACTTCAATCGACCAAAAATTCCAGGTGTTCCGATTTCCATGAGGGAAAGATCAATATGAAGAAGTTCTTCTGATAGGAATACCCAAGAATTATGCAAATTTAGAAGGAAGACTGAAACCTGTCCTATCAAGCAGCCTGCACAAGTAGTGCTAAAACCAAAATAGCATAAGATCTAAATAAACCATGATCAATGGCAACTGAAAACTGCTGCTATATTAAAGTAACCAAATTCACAATGTAGTGAAACTGAAGCAACCCCAAAATAATGCATCCAAGAACCATTATAAATGAACCCAGGTAAGAAACTGAGAAGATTCGAAGACCTCTTTATTACCCACAGATTCAAAGTCACTATTCATAAATGACATGATAACCTTCAATAAAAATATAGTCAAGATTTGGAGCAATCATTTCAAATTTAGCCATGAAAGGAATAGACTCATTTTTCACCTTTTTCTTTACCATAGAAAACTTATCTCAAATTAGCCTTGCCTGGCAAGCAGAAAGATGAATGCCTGGGATTAATGATGGAGATGTTGTCATGAAGGAGTTTACCAGATCTGTAGAGAAAGAAATGGCCAAAACACCTTCCAAACTCGGGCCTTCACCCAGCGACAGGAAGCAAACACAAAGAGCGACCATTGTAATGGTCCTCTAACCTTCCCCATACATTGTCCAAGGTTAGAAAGCCAGTGAGTGCAAAGAAACGGCTGAGGAAAAGAATCCATGGTGGCAGCCAGTGTAGGGTTCCAAACCCTTCGAACAAGAGAAGTGAAATAATGACCTAAACTCCCAAGAGAACAATCACACGATTTCCTTTGGAAATAATGATATTGTTTGGGGTCTGAAAGGACAGTCATTGATAAATCAAAAACTCATTATGTCATTTGAATTCCATGGACTGTCCAAAGACCAGCTATCGACAAACTTAAT
This sequence comes from Sequoiadendron giganteum, assembly GCA_007115665.2. Classification (NCBI taxonomy): domain Eukaryota; kingdom Viridiplantae; phylum Streptophyta; class Pinopsida; order Cupressales; family Cupressaceae; genus Sequoiadendron; species Sequoiadendron giganteum. Next base: position 611,067,569 of record CM021105.1, read on the forward strand.
ATAGCCATTTATCAATTATTGATAAAGTGAAAATATCGACCAAATAATGTTCTGAATAAATTAACATGACCACATTGCCCATCAAATTCCGATTAAATGATGCCTAGCATTATTGCATGTAAAGGGTCGAATTCTTAAGTCTTAATGTTCCCAAGTAATCAAGTCTAAGTCACTTCCAATGTGACAAATAAAAACTAATCAAAACCAAATACATGTTGTCGGCCTTGAGGCCTGATTAGTTATTAATCATTTAGACCCGATTTAAATGCAAATTAGAGAACAATTTGAATACCTTTACCCAAGGTTGATTTTCCACCTCATTAATATCCAATGCCATTCCACATACCATAAACCATTATCAATTGCTTAAGGAAACCCAATAGGGTTTTCTTAAAACTGAAAAAGTGAACTGCATCTCATAAACCCAAGCATCAAGAACCAGAGATCATTACCTGAAAGAGGATGGAGCAAGATGACTTTGAATATGATCAACATCCATTAACAATTTCATGAAGCTAGAAATTGATCAAGCCACAACATATCAACCTGTAGAACACTGATTCATGCCAAGGTCATATAATTAAGTGCATCACTGAATTACTAATTGATAAACTAGAGTCATTCCACCAATCAGTATCGAATGCATCCACGAGATCACAACCATTCCTCTTGTCAGGACTACAAAGATCAGTTTCCTTAGTAGAAACATGATTATCTTCCTCAATAAGAGAATAATCATTTTCCTTAATAAGATCCTGAGTGTTCTTCTCAAAGGGGGGATGATCAACCTTCTTTGCAGAGGTGTATGAGACCGTCAGAAGGTCAAGGTGCATAGGGTCAACTTTGTATTCTCTGATAAATAAATTAGAGAAATCCAAGGATAGACAATCATCACCAATACATGGATTCAATTTAGAAGAAGTGAGAGGGGAGGACTTAAGATTCTTCATCTTTCAGCTAACCCTATTCAAGGCCATACACTTTAAGGGTAGCCTTTAGGGAAACCACCACTGAAGAGCATGCTAACACATCGCAAGATAATGATGGAATAAAATTCTTAAGAGTGGAAACAACTAAGGCTTCACCAACAACTACCAACTCACAAAGGAGAATAGCCTCAAGGTCTCCATAATTGTAATTACTTCATTGTTAAAAATAAATTATATACAAAATTGTTAGGTACATGTTACAGCCCCCAAAGAGTGAATCCAAGGTCTTCCCAAAAGAATATTGTAAGGTAAAGGACCAAACATCACATATACTAAAGTGGGTACAGTAACGAGTCCCAACCTCGTAGGAAATATTATTGTGCCTAGGGCTTGATGACCAACATTATTGAATCCATGAATACAGAGAAGAAGTAGCCAGAGAAGAAGAATCAATTTTAATCTTAGGTAATAAATCAATGTTACATACGTTGATAGCCAACCAGTTTCAACAAGAGCATGTCTAATACCAATGTTATTAATGTTAAATATAATCATCAAAGGATCCACTTGCTTTTGTACTTTCAAGGACATGAGTTTTTGCAGATAAAACATAATATTTAGTGAATCCACACGAATATCAACTATTAGCACATTAACATCCACTGACCTATAAAAAGAAGGCAAGAGGATCTTTTGCAAGGATTCCTAAAGCATGCCTTGATAAACTAACATAGACTAAAGCAAGTCCCACAATGAGATCTTAGCTGGAGTAACATGGAGTTTCTTAAAAAGATCATAATCACTAGGTGCTTTAGTCGTGGGTTTAGGTGTTGAAGGAAGACTTGGTTGAGAAGGTGGTAAAGAAGTTGGAATAGAAGTAGGTTGATTTAATTTTTTATGATTTCTTCTAGTATTATACATATGTCGTACGACATTATAAGAATTTGTAGCTTTTAAGAATCTTGTGTAAAGGGCCAATGAGTCATAAAAGACTAGAACCCCATGAATAGAATGAATCCTCTTAGGAGAGGGGCTATCTAGAGTCAAGTAAATGATGGGTCTCTTCAGACTTTGAAGGACCATAGAGACAACCAATACATTTATGGACTTCTCAACTTGCAAAGAGGAAGTAGATAGTTGTGATGAAGAAGTTTGTTTAGGAGATCTATGGATATGAGAAGATACCTCTAAGAAACCATCCAAGGCATCATCTAACATATCAAAATATTCCTTAGAAAAATCATTATCATAAACATTAAAACATCACAAAAAAAGATCTGACATGGTTCACATCAGGTTCGCCAAAAATGTAGACAAGGGGGATTCACTACTCTCAATTCTATAAGACACATAAGAGCCTAGAGGGAATGAAATTCCCTAAACTACCTCAGACTATCTAATATATTGAACAAGATGAAAGAGACTATGAAAATTTATTAAAAGAAGAGTTTCGAGAATGATTACAATTAGAGAACTTTGAGAATTGAAAGAGAAAAACACTAAGATTTTTTAGGCAGAAAAAAGAGCTCTCGACTAAAGGATAGCAATGCGGGAGTGGGACTTCAACGTGGTGCATTGTAGTCCCAAGGAAACACTACATATCATATGAACAGAACAATAAACCCTCGGTTAGAACTCAAAAAGATCTGTTGACTATCCATAAAGTGAGTTTTGATTAACTAATTCATTTAACAAAAATTGAGAATGTGAATAAATGACAAGGAAGGCAAGATACCAACTTACAAGAGGTTATGCGCTTTGAAGCTTCCCACAAATCTCCACATGAGTAACTTGCACACAAGGTGAACAAGGAAAATGTTGGGGCTATTTTGGGGCTTGCCTCAGTCAAACCCCTATTTTTATGTTCCCACCTCCATTAACAAGCAGATAGATAAAGAGAACAATAGACACAAAGTAAAGTAGATACAAGAGTGATAAAAGTAAACCCCACTACGAAGGAAAACCCTATCACGAAATAGACACCAAAGTGATCAAAGCAAACCCTACTATGGAGGAGAACTTCTTGTAACGTAGGAAAAATATTGGAAAGAAACTAGTTAAAGTATATAAACATTAATCTAACCTACATTAAACAACAAAGCACAAAGCAATAAACAAAAGCAATAACTGAAACGTTCTCACCGAATATCTGTCCACTTCTTCAAATTATCTATGTTGTCCTTCTCCATTTTTCCTTCTATAGTATAATTGCCCTCAGATTTTCAATAAGTGTGCAAGTATAGCCATTTTATGTATGTGATTATAGAAAAATATCAAAGATTATGAGCTTTGCTTCCAAAAGTATATCGATTTCGGGAGGAGGAATAATGACAGAAGTCGGTCAATTTCTAGAAAATTGGTTTTCGAACGATCAACTCAGATTCAAAGGAGAGATCAATGATTGAGATTGATGAATTCCATGTGATTGAGATTTGTGTCAGTTAGAACGTGAGTTGGAAAATTCTACAGGATAAAGATTAAATTAAATAATAATTTAATCTGGTGTTAAGACTATTCGAAAATAAACTGAATAAGAGATCAAGATTAAATAAATGATTTAATCTCTAGTTGAAAGTCTTCAAAAATGAGAAGGATAAAGTTTGAATGAAAAGGATAAAGATAGAATTTAGACAATGATCTATTTGAATGCACACATGAATTAATTAATTAATTAAATATATTTAATTAATAAATATGTTCATGCAGGAGAATTAGACTGATTGATCAAGATAGAGAGTCTCTTCGCAGAAACGATCAGATATCGAATCAAGAGACAACTGATGGATTCAAATAGATCTTGAGTCAAGTAGATGATAGAAGAATGTGACAGAAATAACTATTTTTATGAATTAAATGTTTATTTAATTCAACATTCAAAATTAAGGATTTAATTAAATAAATAATGATTTATTTAATTGAGTGTCGAAAAGGTTAATTGAATAATTAAATAATTTGAAAAGAATATTTAATTATAGTCAAAATATGATAAAAGGGTAAATTAAATAATAAATTATTTAATTCAGAAAGATAGGGACATAACTAAATAAATAAGATTTATTTAATTAATCAAAGTTGAATAAAGGTCACAATGAATTCATTAAATAATTAAAGTTATTTAATCAACAGAAGAAAGATGTGTATAGGAAAGTAATTAAATAATTAACATTATTTAATCGTGACCATGGACATTAGAAAATTATGTCAAAAATGGTACTCGCAGGTGTAGACCAATTTTCAGTGTCTACACCTATATCACGAAATAAAGACATAATAGATATTATGCTATCAAATTGACAAGAAGCAAGAGAGAATTACCAACAATCTATGGCTCCCTATTGACTTGATAGACACAAAATTGAGTGCTTGCAAGAGAGCTTTGGTTTTTGGAGAGACTTCAATCCAATAGAGCTTCACTATAGAGACATGATGTAGAAGAGGAGCAAGAAGAGAGAAAGTTGGAGGAAATTAAAGTGATAAGTGTTGCAAATGAGAGTGAAAGAATGACTTTTTCTTAGTTGCATGGGCGGGAAGAGATGTTACTCTTGAAATCCTGCCATGACGACATGTGTCATGGGCCAAGACTTCCAAGATTCCTCTTTTGAACTCATGAAAGTACATGGATACTAGCACATTGTGCGGATGTTTGCACACCGTGTAGGCATCCAACTCATTTTTTCATGAGAAACGAGGTGGAAAACTGTGGTGGCTTCATCATTAGTTCTTATGGAGTTGAAATCATGAGATTCTAACTTATAAGGTTCTTGTCATAAATGCGACTACGCACCATAAATGTGGGGGTCAAATGCACAAATATGAAATTTACATGGGGTGCAATTTTATGACATTACAATAATTTTCTTGTAGTTATAATTCTTAAATTGTGTCCCTTGAATATTCCTTCATATGATTCCTTCATAACCTCTTCTCATTCATGTTTCATAACTATTCTTCATAGTACTTCATCTTTCCCTAAAGTATAGAGTTCTCCATTGCTACTTGTATAAGGAAGAGATTTTATGGTTAATATCATGTTATCTTCCTTAGTATATATTTTTGGGAAGGTATTATAATATCATAATTGATTAATATCTTATAACTCATTAGGTACTATATTTATTTGGATCTTGTGTGTGCTACGGAAATAATCTTCAACCTAGTTGCATTCTTTACCATTATCAATTCTAGAGAGATAATATATTCCTTTCTTTGCTTTCCCTAGTTTGACCATAATTTTAAAATCAAATTTTTGAAAAATAATTAACCATTTGTATATCCCTCCATTTATTTGTGGTCTATTCATGAGTTATTTCAATTATTCATGATTTTTATATGAAATTAATGGAGTCACTAGAAGATAATGTATATATTTGTGAAGGGTGAACACCATTGATAAAACCTTTTATTTGTGTATTTGTGTAATTCTTCTCAGATACTGATAATTTCCTACTTGCAAACAACTTTGAATTATATTTTCTTCTTTTAGGCTATGTGATAACCACATTAATTGTGGTGCCAAATACATTAATGTGAACATGAAAAGGTTGTGTCCAATTTGGGAATATTAAGATTGGAAGCTCTACTATTTTTTTTCAAGTATATCAAATTATTTCTAGCATTGGGGTGTCCATTCAAACATATTATTTTTCTTTAGTAATCATTTAATGGATCCTAAGATTGTAACTTAGTTTTCAATATTTTTTTGGTAATAACTAATATAACCCAAGAATGTCTATCTTTTTTCTATTCTTTGGGGTGAAAGATTTAGAATGATAACTATATTGAGTAGATCTACCATGATTGCTTCTTTAAAAATTATATGACATAAAAGAGTGCCAAATGGGGTTGTGAAGATACATTTCTTCATATTTAATGCAACCCTAAGGCTACAAAATATCTTAAACATCAATCTTAGTGCCTAGATATGATCTTTGAGCATTCTATATAGGGTCCAATCATCAAGATATACCTCTTGAAATCCATAATAAAATATCTAAAAGTATTCACCATGATATTTTTGAAGACCTTAGATGCATTATTTAGTTTGTATGGAATAATTGTATACATATATGACCCCAATTCTATCACAATAGTATTTTTATATTGGTCTTGATTTCATGTCTTCTTGATGGTAATTGGAAAATCCATCCATGAATGAATAAACTTCTCTTCTTGGAAACATTTTCTATTATTTCTTCTATGAATGATCTTGGAGAAGGGTTGTGTTCTCATGTCTTGTTTAGTTCTCTAGAATATACACATTTATGTATGTCCCCTATTTTCTTATTCTATAATACCATGGGGTTTATCCATACAATATTTCTACTAGTTTAATTATAGTTTTGGCCTACATTTTTTCTATCTTTGTTTTGACCTCGACTTTTAAATTTGGATTTAGTCAATAAAGTTACTATTTGTACATTTTACATTGTCTTCAATTGGATCTTCACAACTCTTGATTCTTTTATTCCTTTTAGTTTTTTAAAAATATATGGGAAAAGATCCTCATATTCTTTTAGAATCTCTAAAACCTTTTCTATTATTTTCTTTGTCTAGTAATCAACAATATTAACCATTTTGGATTCAACATTTTTAAAATTCAACCCTTAGGTAGTGGAATATGAAGAAATTAAAAAATAGTACAGTAAATAACATATACAAAACATGAGGATTCAAATAGTTTAATATATTCACACACCATAAGATAATTTTTCTTATATATTGATCTCATATATTCTTTGTAAATTATATAATATTTACCACAATCATAGATATATACATCACATATGCTTGGGTAGCTTCTCCCTCTCTTCTCTATTCTACTATATTGTATTATATATATTTTTGTGTGTTTATCCCATCATTGTGGGGTACATCTATATATGTCAATATATAGAGAGGCATGCCCCTCTTCCTTGAGATAACGCTTAGATGTGTTGTAGAAGGTATTTTATAATGTTATTTTCTATTAAACTTATCTTCTTGTGAGTATTGGTTTATTGTGTTTGCAACTCTTGACTTGCCAAAAGTGTCCATTTTGTAGAAGGTGCATCAAATTGTGACCTAGCTACCCAAAAAGTTGTGGATATTTATTGGTTGCTCCCCTAGACTTGGACTTCTAATTGGATGTTCAATCATATAGTCGCCTAGTCCTTACATCTAATTGGAGTTGACAGTGAACCCCACAACTCCTAGAAATCACCCGCAACCAAAATACCCATAAAAATGAGAGATCAATGATTTGATATGCAACCAAGAGAGAATGATTGAATCCACACAACTATCACACAAGAATATGATAGAAATACTAACCTACAATTGTAATTGAATTGAATGGAATACATGTGAATGATTAAAAACTACAAATAGATTCTTATGAAAGAAAAAAGAAATCCCTAGATGAAGATTTGATTAGATTGAGACAAGTGTCATCATCTCATGCAGTGAGAAAACTTGACATATAAATATCCCAATCTAATGATTAAAGAAACAAAGTTTATCTTAATTAATTCAAGTAATAAGGGACCTAATAATTAATTAATTATCAATTGATGTTCCTAATTACTCCAACACCACCTCTTAAGACCAACTCGGGGAGAAGATAAAAACCCTGATGAAGAATGCAATGATGGATGGATGGTTCTTGACTACATGGCATGATGAGGTAACCATGTAAAAAAAAATGAATCTCTCATAACTAGAGAAAAGGAGAAAACCACATCCACGGAAAAAATCCTCTCCAAAAGAGAGAAAATGAAATGGCTACATTAGTGAAAGAAGGATAGGAGCACTCAATGTGAACTCCTAAGGATTGCTTTTATCACACAAGTACAATTGATTTCCCCTAGTAGGAGAGAGAGAATGAGGATATGAATCCCCCCATAAAGAAAGAGCTCATGTGCCAATGATGAACACCTAAAGATAGAACATGATCCATTTCCTACAAACAAAATTTATCCCCTTAGGAAGAAACAAATCCATTGGTGATTGGAGAAACCATTCCCAAAAGATGTGAGAAACGGGAATTTAAATCCAAATGATGTGTTCCTTTGAAAACAACTCAAGTGCCCACATGTTAGAATGATATGATTTAAATCCAAGATCCTATGAAGACTAATGTAGAACAAGCTACAGAGGCACGATGAAGATGATGGGCCAACAATGATGATGTGGTTGTCAACAAAGAGGAGATGAATTTCCTCAAATTAACTCTCCAAATATGAAATCTAAGAATCTACAAAAAAGGATGATATGTTTGCAAAATACGAATCCCAAGTAATTGTGTATAGAAGATGATGAATGTCTTGCTACATTGAACCAATAGGGGAAAAATATGTGGCGATGTCAAGCTGATCAAGAACAACAAAAGATGAAGATGTAGTCAATATGAAGAGTGGGAACATGAAGACAAGTCTTTGAACCATCAATTAAAGCAAGACCTATGATATACTCAAGATCCTCTAAAGTATTATCCTCAAAGGGTAGATAATTTGCATCAATAAGAGGGATGAGAAAATGTACAACAGGATCCTTTGGGTATGGAGAGAATGAGGGTGTCAAAAATTCTCCCAAAGTTGAGTCCAAAGTGTGTGGGGACAATCAACACTTGATACAAGATGCATAATGTCATGATCAAAACTAGAAAAAATCACTCCTACAACATGATCACTGACAATACTCCATGGTGATAAAATTCATGGTGTGTTTGGTGTAGGTATGAGTCCATATAGATAAGAAAAAATATCAAGCCACCTAAGATGTGTTAGGATGCAATTTCATCAAGACTCATATTTATCTTTTTTCCAAGATGACCATAGAAAGATTAACAGATAAACCCATGATACTTCCTCAAATGAAAAAATCAAAGACTAAAAACCCCAATGCATGTAAAACAGATCAAATGAATTCATCTCACACAAACAAATCCTTTCTAGGTGTCAAAATGTTCAAGTAATTGAAAAAAAAAGTGAAATCACAAAAAAATGAATAAAATGTACCTAGGGTAGATTCTGGAAAAAGTGCATGAATGGATGTGAAGAGATCTAAAATACCTTTCCAACACTGCTAGAATTATGAAAATCATAGATATAGGCAAAAATTTATGAGCTCAAAAGCATAAAATGAAGATCTGAATTTGACTGAGAATAAAATTAACCAATAGAAAAATCTGATGATGAGACCAACACCGCTGGAAAGTACGTGGAACTAGCTTTTCAATGATGTCCCTTTTCTCGATTTCGAATCCGTATGCCCAAGTTATGCCAAAAATAAAAAATGTCTCCTTTAGGGAAAATTAGGGCTATGAGGGGGCTTAGGGTATCGTTTGTACATATTTTTTACTATTGAAGTCAGTGAATATTTGGGGAATATTCCCCTCTATCGTTGAAAAAATAATTTATTGATAAAAACATTTTTTGATTCTACCAAAATATTCAAATAAGCGACAAAATATTTGTCACCTTAGAATCTACACCTTGAAAGTGATAAAAAAAGGTGTGGTTGTATTGTGCTACCAAACATTTATGTAGCACCATTACATGGTGAGGGTCACTAAAGTCAATGAATTTCCTACCACTAGACGACGAGAGGGGACATCTAGTGGTTTGACTTTGTCATTGACATCAAGCCCAAGAAAGCACATTTTTCAAGTATGCTACCCTGAATTTGATTGCAGATGCCTTCCACATGTGTGGGTATAGTTTACCCTTTAAAAGTAGTAACAAGATTTTTGAAAGTCGTTTGATTTTTCTTGCAAAAAATTCAAAACCAATTTTTTTTTTTTGAAACCCTATGCTTTGTACCTAGTAGATGAATTTGATGTAGCAAGGGGCTGTACAAATTTTGTACGGAGGTCTTGGTTGTAAAAAAATATTTTTTTTCTCAACTGCTCCAATTTTGGAAAAATGATAGGTGATCCTTAATTTTTTGGCCATTTTGGACTCAAGGTGATGCTCATTTCTCTCCAAGATGAGTTGATTTTTCCCTCAAGATCATATCTTTCAAAATTTGGACAAGATGTCACTGATCTAGCTCTTTGAGACCATGTTCTAGAGTTTATAGTGAGCCCCATAGCTCCCAAAAATCACTTGCAACCAAAACAAATATCACAAATAAGAGATCAAAGCAACTGATTTGCTATGCAACCAAAAAATAATGATTGAATCCACACAACTATCAAACAAGCATATGATATTGAGATTAACCTACAAACATAATTGAATTGAATGGAATTATAGTGTAGGAAATTGTATACCTTTACAATTTCACACTATGTTTGGGTCCCTTAATTTATTGGACTTAATTAAGCTTCTAAGTTTCCAAATTATGCATTCCAAAGCCATATTTTTCTCATTTTTTGAAAGGATAACTGACATTTAGTTAATTAATGGGTCCCCTTTAAGTGTCATGACACATTTTAAAATATGTTTTTGGTGGTCTTTTAATGATTCAAATTCAATTTGTAATTGTTGACTTTTGGAATCTAATTTTCAGGAAATTAGATAAATACATAGTATTTTTATCATTTGAAAACTAACACACTTTATGAGAGAAATCCTAAGAGAAAATATTATTTTCAAGAGAATAATTGAGCATTCATGAGAATATTTATCAATCATTTTTGTAGCAAATCAATATCCTAACATCATTTTTAGGTCTATGTATGTTCATGTCATCTTGTGAAGGATAATATGCATTGTTGATCCTAAAGCATCCAAGAATTTCAAGTATCCAAATCAAGCAATCAAATCAAGATCAAGTCCCTTGCAGTGATGTGTTTGACTTCAATCCTCTAAGGGAAGCCATTGAAGGGTGGTGAGTTGTAGCAAGCAAGTGTTCATTCATCATTTCCTTCTCATTTGTAATTATGTTTCTATCAAGGTTTAATTACCAAACTTGGGGTTTGACCAAGACAAACCCCCATTCAAAACAAAAAAAATCCTCTTTGTGTATATGCATATTACAAGTTGAATAAGGATTGTAGAAATCTTGAAGAAGAAATTTTACATTGTTGCACAAGATGTCATCATTTTTGTCAAGCCAAGGAAACTAAGTTGCAAAATTTATTTCCAACTTTCCAACAGCAGGACTTGTGTCAAGCCGAAGCCAAGATCCAGCATCAGAGGACTATCAAAAGTTATTTTGGAGCCCTAGCCTAAAACCCATTCACCTAAGGGCGAATGAGTCCCTTTGCACTCAAAACAAGTTTTTGGTGAAAAGTACATGTGTTAAGACCCTTCTTATATTTTCCTGCAAAGTTTTGTAATAGTCTTTGTATTTTTGGTAATTTGCATTATAGGTATTAGGTCTTGTTTTTCATTTAGTTTGAGCATTACAAATCATTTCAATTTAGTTTCAAATTTGTCCTATTGTCCTAAGGACTGGTATCTAGTTCTGATTGACTCACCATTAGGGTTGAAAGTCAATATTTACACCTTTTGATATTTTTCCTAATGAAATCCATGGGGAAAGGTACCTATTAAGATCCCTAAGGTTTAATAAAACACAATCATCATAAAAAGATTTGTGGGGATTTCTTTTCCTTTTTTATTTTGGTGAACCCGACATTCTTACATCATACTTTTCAGATTTGGAGATCCTTGAAACCCTAGATCTAGGTTTTGCATTATCTTGTTTTACATTTCATTTAGGGTTACATATTGCATATTTGCATCATTTAAAATCATAAAAATCCAAAAATATTGCTTACATTATGTATAATAGCTTACATTAAGGTGTGTTTAAGTCATTTAAGTTAGATTTTCATTCAAAATTGTATTCAAAAAATTGTCATTTTGTTCATACATTGTCATAAAAATTGTATTTACATTTAATGACAAAATCTAGAAAAATTGTTACTCAAGAATTTATTTGTAGTTAGGAACAATGAGCTTAAATATCAAATCAAACATCATATTTAAATTTTTCAAAACCTTGTGCAAGGACCCATTTGCCCTTAGGTGAACCTATCCTTGTATAGGTGATTTTGCAAAATTCTATGAATTTATTTGTCTTTTTCTACTTCATTTTCTTGTACTTGCAGATCTTTGTTTCAGTTTTAAAAATTGCATATTTTTTTAGATGTTTGCATTTAGTTCAATTGGTGAAAGAAAGTGCATTGTTTAAGATCAAAATTGGCATTCAAAAGTAATCATTTTCAAGGTTTTGCATCTTAAAATTAGTCAATTATCATACTTTAGATCTGAATATTGCAATATCTTCTTCGATACTTGCATTTTTCTTTCTATTTATGGGTGTCTACTAGCTTTATTTAGTGTTTTTTGTCCATTTTGGGTACACTTTTGGTTTGGTGAAACTTGTCTGAGTATCACAACCTAGTGTCCTACTGCCAATACTTCAATGAGACACAGTTTAAGGCTCATGGCATCTTACAATAGTACATCTACCATGGATCTTGAGCTTTCCATCTCTTTCACTTATAGTGTTGACACTAGTCAACCCATTCCAGACCACATCCCTGATGTCATATGTCCTATGACCACCTTACCATCAACCATATTCTAATAATGGCTATTTGTGCTCAAGATTTGGGATACACTCAAATTCAAGGAGGAAATCAAATTTCTTCCCTACAACCATAGCCTCTATTCCTACATATACTCATCCATTTGTTACTACAACAATGCAACCAACTAGCAATATCACTCCAACTTTGGGTATTTCCACTAGGAATCCTTTTAGCTTTGTGAATTAAAACATCATATCTCCAAACCCCCCGCCTCTACCAAATTCCCAATTTATTTGTCCACCCAACACATATACACCTCCACTATATTCACCTCTATCTCAAAACACAACCAATGATTTTGTCATAAACCAACTTTTACAAAATGTCACATCCCTTCAACAACAAATAGCAACATTGAACCAAAACCAAAATGTACAACCTTCACAATATGTCAAAAGAAACCCATTATCATTGGAGATATTAAGAGTACAAATACCACAAGTCATAGAGATACCTAGATTTAAGAAATATGGTGGTAAAGGAGATCCTAATAACCATGTATCAGCATATACAACCTTATGTAGTGACTTCATTTTTGAAGATAAAATCTTGGCCAAGCTTTTTCCTAGGTCCTTAAAAGATATGACCTTGGAATGGTTTAGTTCCTTACTGAATAACTCAATCCACTCATTTAATGAGCTTGTTGATGCCTTTCTCAACCATTCCCAACTGCACATTGGCCCTAAGATGTTTGTACCTGATTTGATGCAATGTAAACAAAATGTAGATGAAAAGGTCACTGATTTTATAGCACCTTATCAACTACTTTACTCACAAATCAATATTAAACTCCCTGATGATCTTCAAAGAATGTTCATTGACAACTTACAAACAAATATCTATAAGGAAGCTAAGGTAGCGGAACAACTTCCTACACTAATCTTCAGAGGAGAATAATGCAAAAAAATTACAAATCTTTAACTGTTACAAAAAATTAAATAGAAACAAACACAAATATCATGCATACCACGACACAATGATTTACGTGGGGAAAACCCTTTCGGGAGAAAAACCCCACACTCCAAAAGCTACCCAATATATTATTCAACAATCACAAAGATTGCAATATACTTGCAGAGCAAGCTTCTCACATGAGTATCACCACTCAGAGATCCAAAGACAACACGACTGCAATTAGACTCTCAGAATACATCACAATACACATCCATAATACAATGCCCTCATAAAATAGGGTTTCCTTCTAGGTAAAATCAAGCTAATAAAATATCAATCATCGGATATGAGGCATATTGATGAATGGTCCATATTTACAATAATAAAATAAAAATAAAATTTCTCTTTTGGGGGTGCTACCCCTGGACCCCAGCCGAGAGGAATATTCACCCTATACCTCTTGTGGGGGGGATCCCCCCACGTTCCCCATCATTGTCGGTTGAATAGTACCTTATGTATCAAAAGTACCTTATGTAATTGAAAGGTTGAGACACATTTTCTCAACAAATCTCCCACTTGTCGAACACCTTGCAAGGACAATCAAAGGGAGTCATCATCATCTCTTAATTTCTAGGTTTTGAAAGGCCCATAGTCTCTAAACACCATCTAAAATTATTTTTTCTCACAGTCTTAGTTAAAGAATTAGCAACATTCATCAAATTCTCTACCTTAACCATCTTCACCCTTCCATCTTCAACCATATCTCTAACAAAATGATATTGAACATCAATGTGCTTGGTCCTGGCATGAAATTTTGGGTTCTTGGCTAGACATGTTGCACTTTGATTGTTGCAATAAATTGTCATTGCACCTTGTTTTATTCCAATATCTAAACACAGTATCTTAAGCCAAATGACTTATTTGCAAGCATGAGTAGCTGCCATATACTCTACTTCAATATTGGACAAAGCAACCACAACCTATCGCTTATTCATCCAACTAATTGCACCACCAAATAAAGTAAACACATAAGCACTAGTGGATCTTCTGCTATCGACATCACCTACCCAATCTGAATCCACATAGCCATGAATATCAAGGGAAATCTCATCTTCAATCATATTATTGTGATAACATAAGGAATAATCTGAAGTACCACACAAATATTTGAACTCTTTTTACCTGCATCACAATGAACTCTACCAAGATTAGACATATATCTGGAAAGAACTCCCACTGCTTGGGCAATGTATGGTCTAGTACAAACCATAACATACATCAAACTTCCAACTGTACTCTAGTAAGGCACTTTGTTCATGTCTTCCATCTCTGATAGGGATGTTGGATAATATGAAATAGATAACTTTGTTCCAACTAAAATAGGAACACATAATGGTCTACAATCCTACATATCAAACCTCTATAAAATTGAATTGACATACTTACTTTGTCCAAGCCATAGCTTTCTGCTCACTCTATCTCTTCTAATTTCCATCCCAAAAATTTGTTTAGTTGTACCAAGATCTTTCATTTCAAACTTAGCAGCAAGTTGAAATTTCAGTTTTGAAATCATACCTTTCCCTTTACCAATGAATAATATATCATCAACATATAATGCAATAAATAGGAAACAATCACCATCGATTTTATAATAAACACAATGATCTGATTTAGAACGCTCAAATCCCAAACTCAACACATATGTATCAAATTTTTGGTACCACATCCTAGTACTCTATTTTAAACCATACAAAGATTTCTTCAATTTTCAAACCAATTTATTTTTACCTTTCACCACATAGTGCTTTGGTTGTTTCATATAAATATCCTCCTCCAAGTCACCATGAAGGAAAGAAGTTTTCATATCCATTTTCTCAATCTCTAAATCATAAGCAGCAACAATAGAAATAAAAAATCTAATGGATGTCATTTTTGCAACAGGAGAAAATATCTCACCATTATCAACACCCTCAAATTTAGAGTAACCTTTTGCAACCAACCTTGCTTTGTATTTCTCAATACTTCCATTTGAACCGATCTTTTTCTTGAACACACATTTGCAACCAAAAGGTTTTTTTCCTTCAGGCAATGGTACAAGATCCCATGTATCATTCTTTTTAAAAGCTTTCATTTCTTCATCCATAGAAATCTTCCAAGATTCTGCATCATTCATAACTAATGCCTCTTCTACTAATCTGGATTCATCCATGTTAGTATTCAAAGCAAAAATGCATCTCCAATCATCAGGTGAATACCTTTCAAGTGGTTATTTATGCCTTGTAGACCTATGAACAAGCTGAGTTGGAGGTTCTTCCTCCTCTTCTAAAGATTCAAAGCTAGATGAGCTCTCCTCAAATTCTTGTCTATCCATGGGTCTTGATTCAACTTTCTTAGGTATACAAGGAAATCGAATCACATCTTCCTGTTTACTTTGTTTTGGTTGTAATGTAATAGAAGAAGGCTTAGTTTCTCTAAAAATAACACTTCTACTATGTATTACCTTCTATGCAACAAGATCCAAAAGCTTGTATCCTTTCACACCATAATTGTATCTGATAAAGATACATTTCATAGCCTTGTTCTCCAACTTTGATCACTTCTCCTTTGGTACATGTGCATATGCCTCACAACCAAAAAATCTAAGATTTCTTAATGAAGGCTTGTGACTTGACCATGCCTCTATAGGCATCTTATCAATAAGAGTTGATGTAAGAGACCTATTAATTAGGTAACAAGTACTGGCAATAGCTTCAACCCAAAACCTTTGTTCTAGATCAGCACCACTCGACATACTCCTAGCCTTCTTCGTCAATGTCTTGTTCATTCTTTCTGCAACTCCATTCTATTGTGGAGAATACAAAGTTTTCTTATGTCTATGAATACCACAATATTTACAAAATATATTAAATTCATTAGAGAAAAATTCACTGCCATTATTAGTCCTTAAACATTTTATTTCCTTTCCAGTCTACAACTCAACTATTCCTTTAAATTCTTTAAATTGACTAAAAACTTCATATTTACTCTTTAGAAAGTATACCCATGTCCTACTATAGTCATCAATAAATGAAACATAATATGTGGATTTACCAATTGAAGGAACATCTACAAGACCAAACACATTAGAATGAATAAGATCCAATACACCACAAGACTTATGAGAACTCGAGTAAAATTGAACATCGTTTTGTTTCCCATAAATGCAATGCTCACAAAAATCAAATTCAACAAGGTTTTTAGTTTTCAAGGTCTTTAGACCCTTTTATCCAATGTGGCCAAGTCTCTACTACCATAACATAGTTTTCTTTGTAGGTAACTTTGTTTCAAAATTTTGAGCACCCTTGGGTACCCAAAATCCATGACCATCTGCTGATGGTCAAACCCTCACTTCTTCCACAAACTTTCTTTCTCAGTACTATTGCACTCAACAGTGCATGCATCAACCTTATACAATGTGCCATATCTAACACCTCTAGCAATCACCATAGCACCTTTGACCATCTTTCATCTTGCATCAAAAAATATTATCTGCACACCTACATCTATTAGTTTTCTCACAGATAAAAAAATTTGTGCTAAACCAGGGATATGCAACACATCATTAATCCTTCTTATTCTACTATCAGGAAACTTGATTTTAACTTTATCGCAGCCAACAATGTCTAAATGAGAATCATCACCCAGGTACACCTTACCTCCATCAAATTCTTTATATTCAAAAAACCAATCTCTATTAAAGTTCATATGGAAAGATGCACCCAAGTCAATTAACCATGCACCATTACCTGCACAAGTTTCCAAAGCTGCAATGAATGCATCACCATCTTCCTTCTCAGACTCAGAATCATAATCAAATTTCTTACTTTTCTTCTTCTTTTCTTCTTTGCAATCCTTACAAACATGTCCAAGCTTACCGTAGTTCTAGCAAATAACTTTGGACTTTATAGGAGACTTAGATCTCCCCTTGGACTTGGATTTTTCATGCTTCTCATTCTTCTTGCCTTTTTCCTTAGGTCTTCCATGAAAATTCAAGGCCTCCTTGGCACTAATGGATACCTTCCTCCTCATCTCTTTAGAAAGCAAATAACCCACCACATCTTCAATCTTTAATATAATAGAAGTACTCCCAATAGCCATAACAAGAGAATCCCACGAATCAGGAAAATAACAAAGCAAGATCTGACATTTCTCTTCCTCATCCATTTTGACACCAACTAATGCCAATTGAGCCACCAGCATATTGAATGCTTCCAGGTGGTCTGTAATTCATCCACCCTCTTCCATTCTCAAGGAATACAATTTTTTCCTCAAGAAAATATTGTTCACTAAAGATTTGGCTTGATACATCTAACCAAGCTTCTTCCATAGTTTTTGTGCAGAGGTCTCTTCATGGACATTGATTAAAATAGAGTCTACCAAGCATAATTTGATTAGACCCTTGGTTTTACGGTCCATAACATCATATTGAGCAGCCTAAGTAGGATCCATAGGCCTTGAAACATTTTCATCAACAACATCCCACAAATTTCAATCTATCAACAAATCCTCCATCTTTAGCTTCCACATTTAAAAATTATTTCTAGAAAATTTATCCACCTCTATTCTTCCTGATGAACTTTCCATCTAAAAATTCCTGCAACAAGATCACAAAGTGTCTTTTGCACAAGCTCCCACTCAAATATGGATTATTTCAAAAAAACTAACAACCCACAACTAAAACCAAAGGTGATTAGGCTCTAATACCACTTGTAAGGAAGATAAAGTAGCAAAACAACTTCCTACACTAATCTTGAGAGGAGAATAATGCAAAAAATTTACAAATCTTTAACTGTTACAAAAACATAAACATAAATAAACACAGATATCATGCATACCACGACACAATGATTTACATGGGGAAAACCCTTTTGGGAGAAAAACCCCACACTCCAAAAGTCGCCCAATATATTATTCAACAATCACAAATATTACAATATACTTGCAGAGCAAGCATCTCATAGGATTGTCACCACGCAGAGATCTAGAGACAACACGACTGCTATCAGACTCTCAGAATACATCGCAATACATAGTTGTAGTACAATGCCCTCATAAAATAGGGTTGTCTTCTAGGGAAAATCAAGCTAATAAAATATCAGTCATCGGATATGAGACATGTTAGAACCATAATTTTTTTAAAATCCTAAGGGCTTTCATCCATTGGAACCTAATTTTATGCTAGCATTTTTCATAGAAAATCATTCTTTTTCCCTCCACAAAGTCAAAAGTGCCTTTTATTGCCATACCGTTGCCACATCATTTACCCTTCATTGCCCTTACCTTATACCTCCCTACTGTATCCCCTTACAAAGCAGCTTGTGGTATCACAGTCAAGAGCAGCCATGTTATAGCCTTACCACTATGTCATGAAAGGTCTCCAAGTAGCTCACAGTTCAACGGTTAGGTGGAATGAGCAGTAACAAAGGATACCGCCACACTGCAAAGGGTCAACATTCTACCCACAGTAGAGCAGTAAGGGGAGCAAAGCAAAGGCAGGCCACCGCGGTGCCGCTGGAAGACAAAATGTAGTGAGCGATAGGGCAGCAGAGAGAGCAATGCTAGGAAGATAACCGCCATACCACGGAGGGTCGACAAGGAGCCCGTGGTAGAGTGGTAGAAAGAATAGAGCTTGTGAATACCATGGCACCGTTGGAGGGAAGGACATAGCCTGCGGTGGAGCAATAAAGGAAGAGAAGACAATGATAGGTGAGACCGCCATACCACGTGGAAAGAAATTTTAGCCCGCGGTAGAGTAGTATATAGAGCCATAACATAAAATGCCACCACGGTACCATTAGGAGTAGAAATATAGCTCGTAGTAAAGCGGTAGAAGTGTAGAGACGATAAAGCACATTGTGCCACCGCAGCAGAGGAGAAAGAAAGGCATGGTAATGCGATAAGGAAGTCATTGTTGATGCGACAGTTATTATTGTCATATTCCAGTTATGTTTTTCTCAAGTGACACGACTTTTTGCCTTTCGTGAGAATATGAGGAGACCAAGACCGAAAGGCGCAAGAAAAAATTTCTGAAATGTATAAAAGCAGGAGATGGATAATGAATAAGGGTTGGTTGGTTAGACAGATAAATATTTTTTCTAGAATGTTTTACAGAGTAGAGACCATGATGCAAGTTTAATTTTGAGGAAAATAATGAAAGACTTATGTTTTGGTGGTTCCAGTTTGGTATCAATTGTTTGTTAAAATTATTCAATTATCTGATTGTCTCCAGCTTAATGTTTTATGGTTATTTAAGTTGATATATCCAATATATATTCAATTTATCAATGCACGTTTGTTGTATCTATGTGATGTGATTATTTGGTTTCTTCAAGAAAGAATTAAATTCATTTTGGTCAATCACAATAATCTGGAAATATTATTTGGATCAATAAGAAGAGTTAGATAATTAGGATTGATATTCTGCCTCCAGTAGGGTTTGTTAGTCACTATCTTGCATGTTTATATAGGTTATAAACAAATACCTATGTGCCAAAAAAATTGCCATCCATCAAAGACTTTCATTGGACTCTGTTTTACCCAACAAGGCACTGGTCTCGCCTATTTTATTCATTTAAATTCATTAAATATTTTTCATACATCTGTTAATTGAACATATTTAATTATACAATTTATACCAAATAGGTTTGTATCTTTCCACTTCCAAATTTCCACTATGGATAGATTGTTTAGAGGAAACACACAGTTCAAATCTTATTCATGCATATAGGTTTACCCACCTAGGTTTAGCAGAGCCTAAAGAGTAGAAGGTTCAAATTCACTATTTGGCCTTATACATTAGCTAGAAACGTTGTGAGAGCTTGGCAACCTCTCATGGTTTAAACCTGCGTTTTTGAGTCCTAATAGTTTGGTGACTCTATTGGGGAGTCAAACTGAACCCAAGCCTTCATCATAGAGTCAGTACCTTGCAAAAGACTCCGTTGGGAACAAGGAACTACAAAATTTTCTCACCTTTTGGAAAGTGAGTGGCGACTCTGAATGAACAAGTGCATTAAAACCGATAAAGTGAAATATACATCAAAAAGGAACCATCGTAGAGTTTAGACTATCAAAATTACTCACAACATGCATGGAAAAAGATCTTTGTATAAGGAGGATCCTAATAATGACAAAAGTAAATGAACTCAAAAGAATGATAAGGGCAAGAAGGTGTCTAATGACATGGGCCCAACAAATAAATACAAAACATCAAAAGCACACCTGGAGACATATAATTCCTATGGTACACTGGCAACTGAAAACAACCCATCTAGAGAACCTCACACTCCTGAGGAAAAGAGGAATCCCTTCTATCAACCAAACCCCAAGAAAGTTGAGGAGTTCATGGCTGAACTTGAGGCTAAAAGGGAAAGGAGACAACATGAATATGGTTAGAAAATGGCATTACTTGAAGAGAATCAGGATGGATTTGTCTATGAAGCAGCCTCTGAAGAAAACTATGAACACATGGCTCAAGATGAGATAAATGCACAATTGGAACATGAAAGACAAGAAGTGGAAAGAACAAGAATAGAGTATGAGAAAAGGCTCCAAGCGATAATAGAGCTTCAATAATTGAAGTTACAGAAAGCTCAGATCAATGCTTAGATGGCTAACTTACCTAAATATGTGTCACCTCATAGACAGGGGAATAATAATGCAGGACCTTCAAATCCCCCAAGAGCACAAAAAAATCAATCAAGGAATCAATATAGACCCCCAAATGCTCCACCACAACATCAAAATGCTCAACCAACCCCTCACCAGCAATATATACCCCCACATGGTCAACAACACATGCCTCCACAAGGTCAAAAATGTGTGCCACCACCTCACAACAATCCATTGTACCAGTACCAGCATCCTCAAAATCCACCTTCTCCACCATTAACAACCATGATTAAACAATTTGATTTGGTTGGATTTCAAATATATCCTTATCCCATGGATAATAGTTGGAGAAGCCTTGTCCCAAAATTCACAGGAAGTAGTGCAGTCACAACTGAAGAACACTTAAAGAGCTTTAATGCATTTATTCAAGACTTGGATATGCAATATGAGGATTTGCAAATGAGATTTTTTATGATGTCATTGATTGAAGATGCTAGAGAATAGTTTAACAGTTTGCCAATAGCTTCTATTGACTCTATTTAGGAGTTTTATGAACAGCTCCTTGAGTAGTATGGGAATCAATGTGCACCAGATTTTTCCCTGCATGAATTGGTAACTATCTAGAAGCATCATAATGATTCAGCTTATGACTTCAACCAAAGGTTTTCTAAATTAAATAATAAGATACCTCCTAGATCCAAATTAGTTGATCCTGCTGCATTAAGTATCTATTTAAAATATTTTGATCCTAAGATATGATATGAGCTTAGGAATAGGTGTCCTAGGAATTTAGTTGAAGCTCACAAGATAGCACTAACTATCAAAAATAATAGGAAAGCTACAGGAATGATTGGCAAGAGGGATAATCCTAGGGTTCCCCAATATACTCCTCCAAATAGGCAAGAAAAATCATACAGAAATGAAAGGCCAAGGTTGCATGACATGCCATATAATAAAAATTGGAAGGATGGAAATCTAGTGATGGATAGGCCAAGGAATAAAGAGACACCTGATCCTTTAAAGAAAAGAGGGGTGTATATGGTAGATAACAGTCCTTGTTGTTCAGTTTGTGACTTGCCACATTCCCTAGATCATTGTATTATAGCTCAATCGATACCAGGAAAAGACATACCAAAAGACAACAATGAACAAGACCATAATATCTATTTAACTTCCCACACTCTTCACTCTGTTGAGTAGGGATATTCATCTTCAAAAGAAGGAGGGTATGAATATGATATTGATCACCAAAAGTACAATGTCCATATGGTAGAACAAAGAGTTTTTTCTCATCATGAAGAAAGCGATAATGAACAATGTCCTCCTAGCACATCATATCAGACAAATAAATGCAATATGAGAAGATTGGCTGAGGAAGAAATTAAAAGGTTAACTATTGCAGCAGTTGAGCAGGCCAAAAACAAATACTGGTTGAGAAATAGAATAGTAAATGAGAATGAAGGTGTTCCAAGAGGAATATTTTTGAAGGATAATCAAATGCCCCAGGAAGCTTCAAAGAGGACAGATGATAAGCAGTTTGATAAAAAGAACAAAAGTATGTCCATAAGGAAGAAAACAAAGAATTTCTCAAGGACAAACAAAAGTCAAATTAGACATACAAAAAGGAGAAAGAGGAGAACAGAGGAGAGTCAATAGAGCAAAAGAAGATGATCAAAACAGAGGGTGCCTCTTTTGATTTCATGCAATATTTGTCCCAGGTAAAGATGTATGTCCCATTACTAGAAATTATGAAGATTAAAGAGTATAGGGAAAGTGCTATTCAATTAATGTCTAGTGGGGGTAATAAAAATACAAACCTTGAAAATAAGGAGATTCCTGAAATTAGTAATAAGAAGGAAAAGATAAAAGTTCCAAAGGTTTGTCTAAGTGATTCGTTGATAAATCCACCACAAATTGATCCATTCTTTACTACCCTACTCATAAATGACAAGCTGGTAAGAAACTGTATGATAGATTCAGGTGCTTCTATGAAAATCATGCCAGTAGGGGTGATGAAACAACTCGGTATGTGGGTAGATGTTGAAGGTGGTAAATGTTGTGCCATGGATAGTAGACCTGTCTCAGTTGTGAGAATTATGAAAGATGTGGAAGTGAAATTGGCTACTTACCCATAAGCAACTTATAATATTGATATAACTATGATTGACACACCTCCTCAGTTTGGAATGCTTTTGTCAAGACAATGGACTACAGCAGTTGGAGGCAATGTATAGCTTGATTTATCATATGCCACAATACTAGTCAATGGTGAAGAAGTCAAATTGTATAGAGAACTAAGGATGAATCAGATTATCGATTGTGTTCCTCAAGGACAACTCAATTGTTTTTGTGATGTAGATTTAGGGAGCTTCAGAGTGGAACCGTCTCAGCTTGAATTAGCAAATACTAACCCAATTGATAAGCATGTTTCTAAAGATCAGCAGGGTGTGTGGAAAATGTATTTTGATGGAGCATGCGGCCAAGAAGGTAATGGAGTTGGAGTAGTATTTATATCACCTGAAGGTGTAACATTCAAATATTCATTTTTGCTAACCTTTGAGTGTACAAACAATGTGGAAAAATATGAGGCCTTGCTGATTGGTTTAAATATGGTTGTCAAGCACAAAATCAAATTGCTAACTGTCTTGGGAGATTCTGAGATGGTTGTCTCACAAATTACATCAAGATATGCTGCAAAGAACAAGAGATTGAAACAATATAGAAATGTTGTGTGGGACACTGTTGAATTATTTGATGATTTCTCAATTGATTGGATAGATAGATCAAAAAATTTGATGGCAAACTTTCTGGCTAATGTAACCTTGAAAAGAAATGATATCACCTTGGCTGGAATATTTGAGGTTGAATTCAAAACAAGACCTGCTATCCCTGACAACATATACAACTGAAAGGTTTTCAATGATGATACTGACCTTTTAAAGTTTCTTCATTATATAGATCAGTACGAGGCTCGGGAGATTGAATTCAATGCTTTTGTGGAAGAAGTGGATGGGAAACATACTATATTTGGGAAGGAAGTATTGCACCTTAAAACCAATAAGCTCCCCAAAGGGCTTGTGGCACTAGAAAGAGTGTATGATGGGAATGATCGCTCTCTCATAAAGAAAACACCGGTCAGGATAGAAGATATTGAAGAAATAAATCTAGGAACTGAGTTACCACCAAAAAGGGTCTACATTGGAAAGAAGATAAGTCCAACCATCAGGGGAATGTTGATTGCATTATTGAGAAAATACAAACATGTGTTTGCTTGGTCTTATGAGGATCTCAAGGCATATAGAGAAGATCTTTTCCAGCATGAGAATCTACTTAAACCAGATACAAAGCCATTCAAACAAAAGTAGAGGCCTATTAACCCAACTTTGGAACCTAAGATGTGGGAGGAACTGGAAAAACTCAGAGATGGAGGTATTATTAAACCCATTAGACATTCAACATGGGTCTCAAATCTGGTTCCAGTAAGAAAGAAAAATGGGGATATTAGATTATGTGTAGATTTCATAAATCTGAATGTTGCTTCCCTTAAAGATAATTATCCTCTCCCAAATATGGAGGCAATATTGCACAAAGTAATAGGGTGTGAGCTACTTTCAATGATGGATGGGTTTTTTGGATACAACTGGGTCAAATTCAAAGAGTCTGAGCAATACAAGACAACATTTACTACACTATGGAGATATATGTTTATGTTAGAATGTCATTTGGTCTCACGAATGCAGGGGCCACTTTTCAGAGGGCCATGGATGTGGCATTTGTAGATTTGATTAATGCTATAATGGTGGTGTACCAAGACGATCTTACTACTTATTCCAAAAAAGCAGGAGATCGTGTGCGACACTTGGAGAAGATATTTATCAAAGCTTTGGAATATGGTATTAGTCTTAATCCTAAAAAATGTCACTTTGTTGTTATAGAGGGTAAGCTTTTGGGACATATTGTATCAAAATATGGGATTAGAATAGACCCTAAGAGAGTAGAAGCTATAGATAAAATCCCCATTCCCAAAACTGTCAAAGCAATCCAATCATTTTTTGGTCAGATTAACTTTGTTAGGAGATTTGTATCAAATTTTGCTGAGATTGTTACACCTATATCCAAGATGCTGAAAAAAGGAGAAAAGATAGATTGGACTATTGAAGCCATGGAAGCCTTTATATCTATAAAAAGAGCTATCAAAGAAGCTCCCATCCTAAAGTCCCCTGATTTTACCAAACCTTTTCAGATATTTTCTTTTGCTTCATTTCACACCATAGCAGTTGTTATGTTACAAAAGAATGATGAAGGTCATGAGCAACCTGTATCTTTTTTCAACAAGTCTTTGCATGGTTAAGAGCTGAAATATGATATTATAGAAAAAAATCCTTTGCATTGGTTAAAGCAATAAAAGTTTTCAGACCTTATCTTGTTGGAGCTAAAGTAATTGCCTATGTCCCACATCTAGTTGTGAAAGATATCCTGGTACAGACAGAGGTGATAGGGAAAAGATGCAGATGGATTAATAAAATCCAAGAGTTCAATATGGAAATTTAGATTACCAAGTTGGTAAGAGGACAGGGTTTGGCCAAGCTAATGGCAAAAACAAACATTGAAGCAAATCAAATATACAATATAGAAGGTGAGGAGAATATAGTTGCAAGTATTGAACATACTTCTTGGTACACAAACATAATGTATTATCTCAGGCACATAAAATGCCTTGAGGGGTTGAATGATAATCAAAAGAGAACTTTGAAGCTGCAAGCATCTAAGTATGTTTTTATAGAAGGGGGTCTATTTTGGAAGAATAGGGATGGAATGTTGTTGTTGTGTCTAGATGCATCACAAGAAAAACATGTCTTGAGGGAGATGTATGAAGGGGTGTGTGGAGGCCATTATTCTGCCAAGACCACTGCACATAAGATTCTCAGAGCTGGATATTACTGGCCTAAAGTTTTCAATGACTATTTTGCATATGTAAGGAAATGTGAGGCTTGTCAAAAATTTTCAGGGAAATTGAAGTATCAAGGAGCCTTACCACTTAGACCTTTGCAGGTAGAAGCCCCTTTCCATCAATGGGGAATTGACTTCATTGGAGAAATACAGGAAAAGTCAAGTGGAGGATATAAATGGATACTTGTAGCTACAGATTATTTTACTAAGTGGGTAGAGGCAATCCCAACTAAACAAGAAATGGGCAAGGTGGTGGTAAAATTTATAATGGAAAGCCTTATAACTAGTTTTGGAACATCAGTAAGATTGATCACAAATAATGGGATGTGTTTTAGATCTAATGAATTCAAATATTTTTGCAATACATATGGCATTACTATTTCCTATGCTACCCCTTATCACCCACAAGCAAATGGTCAGGCAGAGTCAAGTAATAAAAGTATTTTAAAGATAATAAGGAGGATGTTAGATACAAATAAAAAGGCATGGGATTCAAAGTTGAGAGTGATTGTGTGGGCAGATAGGATTACAGTAAAAAGGGCAATTGGAAAGACTTTGTTTGAACTGGTATATGGAACACAAGCCAGGATGCCACTACAAAATCTTTTACCAGTTTATAACTTTATTCTGCAAGAGGATTTGGATATTTCTGAACCAATGGAGGAAAGAATGGAGCAGCTTGCAGAACTTGATGAAATAAGGAGAATGGCCCAGAAGCAAAATGTGAAGCTACAATCACAAATGAAATATCTTTTTGATAAAAAGGCTAAAGATCAAAAATTTGAGGAAAATGATCTAGTGTTGATGTGGAATGCCTGATGTCAGGAGAAGGGAAAGCATGGAAAGTTTGAAGATTTGTGGTTGGGACCTTTTGTGATCATTGGAAAATGAGGGGAGGACTCTTATTATTTGCAGAATATGTCTGGAGAGGAGAAAGAGTTGCATGTACATGGGTAGTTCCTAAAGCATTTCTTCTCTTGAGGAGTGCTAAAGGATTAAGGATTTCCAGTGCATGGACAATTCTTAACAAACCTCTTTAAACATTCTTTTTCCATGCACAATAGTTTAGGAATTCAAAAGGGGTTGGGACTTGATAGTACATGGACAATCCCAAAATTCCCTCATTGAAAACAAAGTTTTCTTTCCATATACAGTAGTGTAGGGTCATTTCCATCCTCCATTTTCTGTTTTCATATCCTTTGGTGTCTTGGTCTACTCTCCCAGTGATATTCTAGTTTCTTGCAGTGATTGGAAAATCACTCATCCCCAACAGGAGTCGTTGTTAGAACCATAATTTTTTGAAAATCCTAAGGGCTTTCATCCATTGGAAACTAATTTTATGCTATCTTTTTTCATAGAAAATCATTCTTTTTCCCTCCACAAAGTTAAAAGTACCTTTTATCGCCATACCGTTGCCACATCATCTACCCTTCATTTCCCTTACCTTATACCTCCCTACCACAACCCCTTACAAAGCAGCTCGTGGTATCGCGATCAGGAGCAGTCATGTTATAGCCTTACGGATATGTCATGGAAGGTCATCAAGTAGCTCATAGTTCAACGATAAGGTGGAATGAGCAGTAATAAAGGATACCGCCACACCATGGAGGGTCAACATTATGCCCGCAATAGAGTGATAAGGGGAGCAAAGAAAAGGCAGGCCACCGCAGTGCTGTTGGAAGAAAAAATGTAGTGAGCGGTAGGGTGGTAGAGAGAGCAATGCTAGGAAGATAACCGCCATACCACAGAGGGTCAACAAGAGCTCGTGGTAGAGCGGTAGAAATAACAGAGCTTGTGAATACTACGGCACCGCTGGAGGGAAGGACATAGCCTGCAGTGGAGCGGTTAAGGAAGAGAATACTGTGACAAGAAAGACCGCCATATCGCATGGAAAGAAATTTTAGACCGCGGTAGAGTGGTATATAGAGGCGTAACATAAAATGCCACCGCGGTACCGCTAGGAGCAGAAATATAGCTCGTGGTAAAGTGGTAGAAGTGCAGAGACAACAAAGCACATTGTGCCACCGCAGTAGAGGAGAAAGAAAGGTGTGGTAACGCAGTAAGGAAGCCATTGTTGATGCCATAGTTATTATTGTCATATTCCAGTTATGTTTTTCTCAAGCGATGTGACTTTTTTCCTTTCATGAGAATACGAGGAGACCAAGACCGAAAGGTGTGGGAATTTTTTTTTGAAATGTATAAAAGCAAGAGATGGATAATGAATAAGGGTTGGTTGGTTAGACAGATAAATATTTTTTCTAGAATGTTTTACAGAGTAGAGACCATGATGCAAGTTTAATTTTGAGGAAAATAATGAAAGACTTATGTTTTGGTGGTTCCAGTTTGGTATCAATTATTTGTTAAAATTATTCAATTATCTAATTGTCTCCAACTTAATGGTTTTTGGTTATTTAAGTTGATATATCCAGTATATATTCAATTTATCAATGCACGTTTGTTGTATTTGTGTGATGTGATTATTTGGTTTCTTCAAGGAAGAATTAAATTCCTTTTGGTCAATCATAGTAATCTAGAAATATTATTTGGATCAGTAAGAAGAGTTAGATAATTATGATTGATATTCTGCCTCCAGTAGGGTTTGTTAGTCACTATCTTGCATGTTTATACAAGTTATAAAAAAATACATGTGTGCCAAACAATTTGAATTTATGCCAAATAGAAGCCATCCATCAAAGAATTTCATTGGACTCTGTTTTACCCAAACAAGGCATTGGTCTCACCTATTTTATTCATTTAAATTCATTAAATATTTTTCAAACATTTGTTAACTAAACATATTTAATTATACAATTTATACCAAATAGGTTTGTATCTTTCCACTTCCAAATTGCCATTGTGGATAGATTGTTTAGAGGAAACACACAATTCAAATTTGGTTCATGCATATAGGTTTACCCACCTAGGTTTAGTAGAGCCTAAAGAGTAGAAGGTTCAAATTCACTATTTGGCCTTGTACGTTAGCTAGAAACGTTGTGAGAGCTTGGCAACCTCTCGTGGTTTAAACCTGTTTTTTTGAGTCCTAACAAGACATAATCATGAATGGTCTAGATTTACAATAATAAAATAAAAATTAAGTTTTCCTTTCGGGGGCGTTGCCCTTGGACCCCAGTTAGGGGATGATCCCCCTAAAACCCTCATGGGGATGGGATCCCCCCCACACCCCCCCTCCCCATTGTCGTTGGATAAATAGTACCTTATGTAATTGCAAGGATGAGACATATTTTCTCAAAAATATCCAAGATAAGCTTGGGATGATGAAATTTCCCTCCTTCACACACTTATGCATGACTCTTCATGATTATTGTAACTCACTTAATCAATGTGTAGAAAAAATTGCTTCAAACCATCTTGGAAAATCCAAAACTGTGCCTCATAACAATTTCTAACCATTCAAGAAAAAAATAAGGCTTTATACAAATAAATCAACCTCAAACAAACCACCATGTTGAACCTCAAGTGGTTGCCATAAAAAAACTCCATACCAATTTTGAGATAAGAATAGATGATTCACCCCTTTAGCCAATACCCTCCATTCAATTATGTTGTAACTCTTGCAAGAAATTAATCACCTTACCTCCTGTTAGGCCTCTTGATACCACTAAAACTTTATCTCATAACTATAACTCAAATGACTTTTATCACTATCATCGACAAGCTAGACATGATACAACGCAATGCATGTGTCTTAAACATATAGTACAAGACCTCATTGATTCCAATCAAATCCAATGGGGTGGTGTTAATGATCAGGGAAATAAATTTATTGCCCCATCCAACCAAAATTTGCAAATATTTACCAATCCAATGCCAAACCATTCCATCTCATTTGTAAAAGCTATTGATAACAAGAATGATGTGATAAATGTTGAAAAGACACATGATATAATTGATGGTGATAAGAGTGATAATGAGGATGAGATGCATGCCATGATTGGATTCATTGAATTTCAATCTCATAAGGGCCAAACCAAATTGTCACTTGACATTACTTTCTCAAATAGTGATATAATTAAACATGCACGTAATGGTCCTTTTTACATAACCGAAATAATCAATGACAGGCCTACAAATGGGATAGTAATTGATCTCGTGTGTGTAGAGAATGTGATCACTAAGGAATTCTTATTTGTGCATGAACTTTACAAATATTTTTATGAAAAATCAAAAGCATGGATCAAAACACATGATGGTTTTTCTCGCCCTATGATAGGTTTGATCAGTCTTCCATTAAAAGTTGGACCAAAGCAATTGAATATATCATTCCCATCATCCCGATGTTGAATCAATTTCGTGTGAAGTTAGGCTATCCATGGCTACACTCCATGAATTTCATCTTGTCGGTCATCCACAAATGCTTGAAATTTCCATTTAAAAGCCAAATTTTTGCAGTGCATCATAGTGGATTTAATCATTTTTCTTCCCATGGGAATTTTTCATTGGATTTCTTTTGGCTTGAACCTATGGAACCTATTGCGCCTCGTGAGGATTTCTTCTTTAAATCATATCAAAATTTCAAAGCAAAGCTTATAGAAGAATTATCCCTTGCCAATATCCCACCTGAAACTAAAAGATTCATAGTTGTTCCTCCCACTACCATTGTTGTGGATGAACCTATTCTTGAACTAAAATCCCTCCTAAATTATCAAACTAAGTATGATGCTATTCCACCACCTATGTCCTACAAGAGACCAAGAGATAACCATACAATTTCATTTGTGCCTCCTAAAACCAAAAAAGTTTATAAACCTAAAGAGAAATTAGTTTCCCAACCCATGGAGGTCTCTTCCATTCCTCCCATAAGGGAAGAAAAGAGACTGATGGTTGATAAACCCACTCCTACACCATCACAAATTGAAAACTTTGCAAGAAGAAACCAAAATGCTAAAGAGTGTAGGTGTATACGTCGTGCTATTACTTGTCAATTAGAAGAAAAAAATAAACCAAAATCCAAGATCAACAACCAACTCAAACAAAGCATGACGATTCTCCACCTTTGCCACAACATGAAACTTCTCTAGATCCACCACAATAAAAACAAGAACATACAATGGAAATTGTCATTAGACCTCCTGTTGTGATTAACTTGGATGATGATGATGAGATTTCTAAAATCGATGAAGAAGTGCATAATGAATTGAATTTGTTGTTTCCCACTTCTATGAATTTAGATAGGGGCAACCATTATGATCCTCTTAAAATGAGTGACCCACCACATGTTGAGCCTAGTGATTGTCCTAGTATGTCACTTATTTTAGTCGCTTTGGCTAGTTATCTACATTTTGTATATGATGAGAAATATTGGGATGCAAATGACCTGCTTTAGGTTGCTTACATGTGACATGCTCTTTTTCTTTTCTTTTCATGTTCTTTGTGATTTCATGTACGTAATGTGATCCCCCATATTGTGCTTCTTGGTATGTCTTTATGTTTGTGAGCTTTATTTGGATGACCCTTGTTAGTCCATTGGTGCAAGGATATAAAGGAAGCGAATCTATCATGACAGTCTTCTATTTGTATCTCAATTCTTATATCTATTGTAAACATTTCATTTTCTTTTGTCTTGTGTTTTCCTTTTGGGGACGATGCAAGGTGTTGATATATTTCAGTCTCTTCCATGTTGACCCAAAATATTTTATTTTCTTTCTCTCTTTATGTGTCATTCTTCCTTTGTGTTCGTTGTTCTATGATTATTTAGGGAATGATGACAATTCCAAGCTCTAATATATCATTGTAGCAAAGACATATGCTGACCTTGAATCCATAGATCCGTTATGTGTTACCTTTTGAGATTGCATGTGGGGGAAAACCTTCTTAATGACAACTTTATTTGGAAACATATCATTGGAATATGGCTTTCCAAATAATCTTACATTGCCCTTTTATCAATTGGAAAATTTATTATTTCTACTTTAAAGTAATAGCTCACATCATGGTGTTTATCAAATTATTTAAAGTGGGGGCATACATTGACATTATTTCATTTTGGCACTTGCACCTCCTAAGGTGAGTTTTATTTTTAGTTTGGTATAAATTGGCTTCACTTTTGTTCACAAGAGTTGGACTTAGTATAACATTTGCATAACACATTGATCATTTTGTGGCACCTTATCAAATTTATCAAGGAGTATAACTTTTGGTATGGTTGAAATAAGGGAGCACACCTATAGACCTAGTATATTTGTCCCATCTACCACCTTTTATGGGTACACACCCTTTAGACCTAGTGTGTGTTTCTCATTTTTTCTTTGGGGCTCACCTAGTGTATATTAGATTACACTAGCCCTTGTGAGCGTATTTTATGGATGTGGCAGAATACAACTTGCTAGTCCATCCCTTTTTTTTATTTTTCATGATCTTTGACATTGTATGCTTGTGTACCTTGTCTTGATACACATATCTTACATGCATGTGTGTCCTTTGTGCTTATGTTGCTTTTCCATGCGATCTTTGATCCTGGGGGCTTGATCTTTGTCATCCTATCTAATTAATATTTGTGCACTTGGACCCCTCTTGACACATATATGTCTACTTTAGTGTGAGTCTGAACATAAGTTCATACTCTCACTAAAGTGGGGGCTATATGTAGTGTAGAATATTTTATACCTTTACAATTTCACACTATGTTTGGGTCCCTTAATTTATTGGACTTAATTAAGCTTCTAATTTTCCAAATTAAGCATTCCAAAGCCTTCTTTTTTTCATTTTTTGAAAGGTGAACCGACATTTAATTCAATTTGCAATTGTCAGATTTTGGAATCTATTTTTTGGAAAATTAGATAAACACCTATAAATACATAGTCTTTTTATCATTTGAAAACTAACACACTTTATTAGAGAAATCACAAGAGAAAATATTATTGTCAAGAGCATAATTGAGCATTCAAGAGAAAATTTATCGATCATTTGTTGCAATAAATCAAGATCTTAATATGATGTTCAAGTCTATGTGTGTTCATGTCATCTTGTGAAGGATAATATGCATTGTTGATCCTAAATAATCCAAGCATTTTAAGTATCTAAATCAAGAAATCGAATCAATATCAAGTTCCTTGGAGTGATGTGTTTGTCTTCAGTCCTCTAAGAGAAGTCATTGAAGGGTGGTGGGATGTAGCAAGAAAGCGTTCATTCATCATTTCCTTCTCCTTTGTCATTATATTTCTATCAAGATCTAATTACCAAACTTGGGGCTTGAGCAAGGCAAACCCCCATACAAAACAAAACATTTTTTCCTCTTTGTGTATATGTAGATTACAAGTTGAAGGATTGAAGAAATCTTGAAGAAGCAATTTTGCATTTTTGCACAAGTTGTCATCATTCTTGTCAAGCCAGGAAAACTAAGTTGCAAAATTATTTTTTGACTTTCTGATAGTGGGACCTGTGTCAAACTGAAGCCAAGATCCAGCATCATAGGACTATCAAAATTTATTTTGGAGCTCTAGACTGAAACCCATTCACCCAGGGGCAAATGAGTCCCTTTGCACTCAAAACAAGTTTCTGTTGATAGGTACATGTGTTCGGACCCTTCTTAGATCTACCTGCAAAGTTCTATAATAGTCTTTGTATTTTCAAGAATCTACATTTTAGGTATTAGGTCTTTTTCATTTAGTTTGAGCTTTGCAAATCATTTCAATTTAGTTTCAAATTTGTCCTATTGTCAGGTAAGGACTGAGATCGAAGTCTGATTGAATCACCATTTGGGTTGAAATTCAATCTTTACACCTTGTGATCTCTTTCCTAATGAAATCCATGGGGAAAGGTACCTATTAAGATCCCTAAGGTTTTATAAAACACAATATCATAAAACTTTTGTGGGGATCCCTTTTCCTTTCTTTTTAGGAATACATGTGAATAATTACAAAGTATAAATTTATTCTTATAAAATAATAAAAAAACCTAGACAAGGATTTGATTAGATTGAGACAAGTGTCATCATCTCATACAATGAGACAACTTGACCTATAAATAGCCCAATCTAATAATAAAAATCACTCCTAAGTTTAGCTTAAGTAACTCAAGTAATAAGGGACCTAATAATTAATTAATTATCAAGTGATGTTCCTAATTAATCCAATAGTCCTTTCCTCTAATTCCCTCAAAATTAATTGGTAGGTGCATAATCTTACAACATACTTCATATATAGATAACATTGATCTAGGTGCATATTATACCTCCATTTTCTAATTTTCTACACTCTAGCATAACATTTAGATAGTTTCCACATCATGGTTGCATCTAATAACAAAATGTTTTATCATTCAATCACATTATCTGTCCTAGCTTATTAGTGGTGTCTAATTAAGGTTTTCTTAGTTGGAGACAACCTTAGGTACCCTAGTTCATGTTTGGATTAAGGTATCTCAACCTTTTCAATTCTTAGCATTTAATTTCAGTGATTAATTATTTATTTTATCCTAATGTATTTTTCCTACTAATGTTGTGACACTTTGTGGGACCCACTAGTGATGTGGCATCCTACATGGAGGTTGACATGTGCATTTTGGAAGAAAATTTCAAGGAGGTAGGCATCCACTTTTGAGAGCCTATATTTAGGGAAAAAATGATGGCAATTGTCATAAGTTGCTATGTCATAAATTATGACAAACTGTGACAACTTGCCATGATGGTTTATGAAAAACGTAAGAGTCGTGCATGGAAGTTGTAAGCTAAATTGGTGGAGGCGGGCATCCCATTTTGTGGGGCCTTGATTTGTGCTAATTTGGTGGAGTTTTTCATATATCATAAGTTAATTATGACTGATTATGACGGTGATTGTCATATGAAAAATTATGACAATGTAAGAGTTGATTATGGCTAATTATGACATGCGGGTTGGGTGGGCCCTTGCATGTAAAGTTTCTAGGCGTCCAAATTTATTGTGAGCTCTATACATACTTGTGTTGTATTTGGAGTTGTATGATAGTGTGCTTTGTAGGTACCATTATGCTTCCAAATTGATTCTAGACTTGTAACATGAACAAAATCCTATAGAGGCTTGCACTGTGTTACACCCCATTGTGCTATTACTTATTTACTTTTACCTAGTTGTGTGAAAATTCTTTAAATGTGTGTGTTGATTCTTTATGAGTTTCATTGTTTCGAAAATACAATAAATGAATATTTTATTCAAATGAAGTTATGAAATGATTATGTTTATGAAATATATGATGCAAAAGGTTGTAATTGATTTAGCTAACCATGTTTTCAATGTACTAATTTGGATGCATGGATAGATTTAATCTTCCAGAAGAGAGGGGAAGTATCACTTAGGAGAAGAGAATTGGTTGAGTAACCCCTAAATGAGTCTAACTGAGCTTTCACACACTCACTTCTAAGTATAGTCAAGTCAAGTCAATAGCTTGGAAATGGTAAGTTACCTAAGTCTTGTTTGTTGATGAATACAAGAGGTTATGGTTTTGTTTGTGAGTGTTCTTGATTTAGTCTAAGTGTTTGAGTTCCAGTCAATTGTGAGATTTTCTTAATGTGTTTACATTTGATCGATGTGATATATACATGTACATGTCTACAATGAACTCATGCACATGAGTAAAAACGTACATGAGTATACATAGATAGACGTATCTATGAATGCTTATGGACGAAATACCCATGTGTGTGGGAACATTGAATGGACAAGTAGATATATATGTATACGCATATATACTTCATGTATATATATTAACTAATGTTGAAATTGTATGTTTGAAGGAAAAGTTAAATAAATATACAATATATATATATATATATGTGTGTGTGTGTGTGTACATATAAAAATATATAGATGTATATATATATATATATTTACACATGTACGTTATTATTATATGGAATGAATGAATATATATGTATATATATATGCATTTGAATATCGAAAGATGTATACTATAATCGTGTAAGTTGATATATTTGTATATATATAAATATATATATAGTAACATGCGATGTTATTAATATATATGTGTATATGTATATTATATATATCATATATATATATATATATATATTATATGTATATAAATATTAATAGTGCTATATATTCTATAGAGCACATGGAATATATGGAACACATTTCATACATATTTAAAGTAAAGCGCATAAGACTATATGAAAATGTTAAATGAATAAACCTATTGTTTATTAAGAGTGCAACACTATATTATACGCAGGAAATAAAAGCCATAGTTATATGTGGTATTAGAATGTTGAAAAATTCGACGCTAGAAGTAATACCAATCTACAACGCATGAATTAAAATTTGACTTAGTATTGAAGCTTAAATCATACCAAAGGAATAGGAAACATGGTGTTTTGGTGGCGCCAAATTGAGACAAGAACGAACCAAGTAGAAGTCTTAACCTGCAATACAAATTACAAATGTGAAGAAATGAAAATATATGAATTGGTCAAATTAGGGAGTTGGCCACATAAGTTGATATGTAGGAGGACATCACCTTGCATTTCTACTTATCAGTCTTGTTGTCTAGTTGAATGGGGCAACCCATTCTTTTGTTGGGTATGTGTTTTTTGTACATTATTTCCAGCTGTCACCTTTTTGTTATTTTTGCTAATTGAAACTTTTTGAGCTCAAAAGTGTCAGTTTCGTTACCCTGTTTCCAACCTTTAGTTGCTGATATTTTTGTATAAATAGAGGTGCCTTTCACTTCATTTGGGACACATTCTTACTTTCTAAATTCTGATTTTTTGGGTGTTACCCTGCTGCAATATTGAGTTGTGAGATTGAGAAGTTTTTAGTGTGAGATTAGTGTGGTTTTCAAAGAGATTTCTTTATGGGATTTGGTCAAGGGAAGGTTTTGTAAATTGTTTGGTGTCCAGGTTGTGCTAGGAAACCCGAGTTATCTATTGGAGCTATATGATTACATGCATGCTAGCTCTCTACTTTACTTTTTTGTTTTAAGTTGAAAAGATTAATTTTTTTATGAGTGTTGTGTGAATTGACTTCAAATAGGAAAATAGATGTATTTGTGTTTGTTTATACCCACATAAGGGGATTATCTTAGCATACTATGTATGTAGGTATGAGTGCTTATGTATTCTACTATAGACTATGTTAAGTCATGCTTAAATAGTCATAGTTTGTTTTATAAGGGAGTTAGTGAAGATTGTTTTAT
Organism: Sequoiadendron giganteum; assembly: GCA_007115665.2. Taxonomy (NCBI): domain Eukaryota; kingdom Viridiplantae; phylum Streptophyta; class Pinopsida; order Cupressales; family Cupressaceae; genus Sequoiadendron; species Sequoiadendron giganteum. The sequence continues at coordinate 611,104,661 of CM021105.1, forward strand.
GTTTCAGTTTGGTTACAATAGTGTAATATTAAGTAAGAGGAAATAGGTTGTTCTTGGGGTTAAAGATTACCCAATGGAGGGAATTTCCTATGCATAGAATATGTATGGCCTTAAAAAATCAAGGTAGGAAGGTGTTTGAATAGGATGACTCTCACTTGAAGTAACTAGGTGTTGAATTCTTTGGCCAAAGTAGTGTAAGCTACTTTTGTTTACATTGTTAATTCACTGTGATCTAGTTAGACATTCTAGTATGGGATTGTCATACACGTAGGTAGAAGCTACTATATGGAAAAGTTCTAGTTTGTAGAACACAACACCAAGCTCATGGAAGGCTAGTATTATGGGGTTATCCAACCAATCTCTTCGTTGAAGGGTAGGGCCATCTTACCTGATAGGTATATGTGCGGGGGACCACAGTAAGTCTGTGGTTGGCAGAAAAGTGCTTGAGTGATGATTCTCCTCATCAGTTGTTGGCCAAGATTTGAAGGGGGACAACCTATACCATATGTCTTTCTAGTGTTGGAAGTTCAAAAGAGCTGTGTATGTACTTTGTATCCATTTGTGGAAGGATGTAAACATGAATGTTGTACTATATTTTATTTATTAAATCAATGTAATGGGAAGATTTGTGAAATTACAATGGAATGCAATGGAAGTTTGGAATAGTGTTTATTTCATATGTGCATGTAATTTACATTTTAGAAAATAAGAATTTATTGCTATGTTATGGCATCATGGTTTATTCACTTGTGGTTTAAAACTTAGGAAATTTTTTGAGTAGAACATTGGGCATGTTACACACTGCAAGTGTATTATAACCATTGTTTACAAATAATACATTGTTCGGGCTTTTGGAGTGTGGGGATTTTCTCTTGAAATGGTTTTCCTCACATATTTTGGTTTTATGTGCTTTGTGTTATGCAATTTCTTGTATCTGTGAAGTTGTTTATATTACATGTTATGTGCATATTCTCTCATGTAACTATTTAAGGGTTTGAAATTGTAAAAAAATTATACATTCTCTCCTCTATTAGATTGGTGTAGTAAGTGTTTTTGCATACCTATCTTCCTTTCAATTGGTATCAAAGCCTGACCACCTCTATTTCCTATTGTGGGTTAAAGGATTTTTTGTACTGATCTTATTTTGAGTGGGAGCCTATTGCAAAAATATACTTTTTGTTGACCCTATTGCAAGAAGGAGATGATGAGCACATCTAATAGAGTTGAGATAGAGAAGTTTAATAGAGGAAACTTTGAGCTATGGAAGCTCAAGATGGAAGACATGCTTGTAGACTACAACTTGTGGATAGATTTTTTTGGAACTATGCCAACAGGCATGAAAAAAAGGACTGGGATCTGATGCATCAAAAGGCTAAGGGTCTGATAAGACTTTATTTAGTCGATCTAGTACTCCTAAACATCTATGAAGAGAAGACTATTAAACTTATTTGGAAGAAACTTGCTTAGATTTATCAAGATAAATCCCTGGTAAATAAGTTTATCTTGTGAAAGAAGATGCATTCTTTGTGGATGGAGGGAGGAGGATTTGTAGCAGATCATCTAAATGCATTCAACATGCTTGTTGCCCAGTCGAACTCTATTTGTGTGAAAATGGAGGAAGAGGATCATTGCATGACTTTGTTGTGCTCATTGCCTAATTCTTGGGACCACCTTGTCATGGCCATTGGAAGTATCACTACCACCTTTAAGATGGATGAAGTGGTTGTGTCATTACTATTTGAAGAGATGTAGATAAAATGTTTTGAAACAACTAAGGAGGCTCTTGTAGTTCAAGGAAGAATGAAAGAAAAATGGAAAAAGAAGAACACAAAGCAATAGAAGTTAGAATCCAAATCTTATGGGAGATCTAAGTCTCCTACTAAGACCAAGGCGAAATGTTAGAATTGTAGAAAATATGATAATTTTCGCAAAGATTATGAGGAGAAAAAGAAGACATTCTCTGTTTTTGAATCTGATAGATTCTCTTAGGATGATGCAAATTCCTTTGTCGCTACCTTGAAAATGCATGCATTGTAAGATGTGTGGTTGATAGACTCTATTGCCTTTTTCCACATGACTTCACATTGAGATTGGTTTTCCAAGTTTGAAATTTATGATGGTGGGAAGGTGTACTTGGTTGATGATTCTCACTTGGAAATTGTTGGTCATGGAAGATTCAAGATAAGATTCCCAGATGGTAGAGTGAAGGAGATCGATGGTGTCCTATATATCCCTGGTTTGGCATAAAAACTTATTTCTATAAGTAAGTTGAATGATGTGGGTGTGTAGGTTGTCTTCTTGAATGGAGGATGCAAGATGACTAGAGGAGTTATGGTGCTTGCTAAGGGTGTTCAAATAGGAACTCTTTTTCAGTTGGATGCATACATAGTTTAATGTAATAGTTTTTCTATGGAAAATAAGAAAATAACTTCTGAGTCACTATCCTCACCATTAGAAGCAACATAAAAGAAGAAAGCTTCATCCACTTTCGATGGTTGTGCTTTCTAGGTACCCAAGGGTGCTCATGCTTTGGAGATGAAGTTACCTGCTGAGAAGACAATGCTTTGACACCAAAAAATTTGGTCACATTGGTGAAATGGGTTTAAGAACCTTAAAAAATAAATTCCTTGGAGAGGGGCTTGATGATTGTAATCCTGAGTTTGATTTTTACGAACACTGTGTCTATGGAAAGAAAAATTGTGTTCAATTTTATCATAGTTCTCACAAATCTTTTGGGGTTTTGGATTGTGTATATTTTGATGTTTTTGGTCCTATAAATATTCCTTCATTATCAAAGTCTATATATTTTGTTTCTTTCATAAATGATTGCAGTAGGACATTTGTTTATTTTCTCAAAAGTAAAGTTGAAGTCTTCAGTCAATTTAAGGAGTTCAAGGCCTTGGTAGAAAATTAGACTAGTAGGAAGATTAAGTGTTTGAGGACTGATAACGGTGGTGAGTATTGTTCCATGGATTTTGACGAGTTCTATAAAGAACATGGGATTGAAAGGCATAAGACAACTCCATATACCTCTTAGAAGTTCTAATGGAGTTGTGAGAGGATGAACATGACATTCATGGAGAGGGCTAGGAGTATGCTAAGTGGAGTTGGCCTTGAACAATAGTTTTTGGCTGAAGTTGTAGTCATTATGTGCTATCTAGTTAACAGATCTCCTACATCAACTCTTGTTGAGAAGACACCTATGGAGGTTTGGCCAAGAAAGAATCCCTCATTGATAAATCTTCATGTGTTTGGTTGCGAGGAATATGCTCATGTGCTAAGGGAGAAAAGGTCAAAATTGGAAAAAAGGTTGTTAAGTGCATCTTCATTGGATATGGTATTGGTGTGAAAGGGTACAAGATTTGGGATCTATTGGCTGAAAATATTTTCTACAATTGAAGTGTTATCTTCAGAGAGATGAAACCTTCTTCCACTATTCTATAGCCTATAAAAGAACAAAAAAGATGTGGTTCAACTTCCTCTTAAACCTAAGAAAGTTGAACCAAAAGCCCATAATGGACCCGATGATGAGGAGAGTTCTAGCAAATCAGAAAACTCATAAGAAGAAGAAGAGCCTCAACCTCAACCATTGAGGATGATCACTCGTATCAGACGACTCTTGGATTCAAATTATATTTTTGCTTTGATTGCTAATGTTGATGAGCCAAGGACTATGCAAGAGGCAATGGGTATGAGTGATGCAAATTCTTGGATGAAAGCCATGGACAAGGATATGATTGCATTGAAGAAAAATAACACATGGGATCTGATACCCTTGCTTGAAGGATGTAAACCTATTGGATACAAATGGGTGTTCAAGAAGAAGGTCGGTACTAATGGTAGTGTTGAGAAGCATAAAGAAAGGTGGCTCACAAAGGGTTATTCATAGGTGGAGGGGATAGATTATGGTGAAATATTCTCTCCTATTGCAAAGTTGACATCTATTTGGTTCTTGTTATTGTTAGCAATAACATATGATCTAGAAGTGGTGGAGATGGATGTAAAAACAAATTTCCTTCATGGTGAATTTGAGGAAGAAATCTATATGTCACAACCTAAACAGTATGTGGTTAAAGATATTAAAGAATGTCTAGTATGCAAGTTGAAAAAGTCTCTACATGGTCTTAAGAAATCTCCTAGGATGTTGTACCAAAAATTTGACACCTTCGTGTTGAGTTTGGGATTTTTGAGATCTAAATCGGATCATTGTGTTTACTATAAAACTATAAATGATTGTGTTCTCATCATTGCATTGTATGTTGATGATATGCTATTTTTTTGGAAAGATAAAAGTTTGATTTCAGATCTGAAGTCTCACTTGTCATCACAATTTGAAATGAAATATTTAGGTACAACTTGGTATATCCTAGGAATGGAGATTAGTAGAGACAGAGCTAATAGAAAGCTTTTCTTAAGCTAGAGTAAGTATATGAATGTAGTGTTGGAGAGATTCAACATAACAACTTGTAGACAATTAGTTGTTCCTATGTTGCAAGGGACGAAGCTTTCTGTAGAGGATTATCCAAATTCTCCTTCTGAGATGGAGGACATGACCAGAGTACCCTATGCTAGTGTTGTAGGTAGTTTGTTATATGCTATGATTTGTATGAGGCCAAACATTGTCCAAGTAGGTGGAGTCTTGAGTCATTTTATGGCTAATCCTAGATGGGTGCATTGGGATGCAGTTAAGAGGGTTTTTAGATACTTGTAGGGTACTTCAAAGTATGCCTCATGTTTTCATGGTTATCCTATTGGACCTCGACATTTGGTTTGCATTCATGGTTTTGTGGATTCTGATTGGGTAGGAGATATAAACAATAAAAGATCCACCAATGGATATGCATTCACGATGTTTGGTGGTGCCATTAGCTATATGAGTAAGTAACAGGTTGTAGTTGCTTTGTCAATGATAGAAGCAGAGTACATGGTAGCTACTCATGCTTGTAAGGAGGCCATTTGGCTTAAGAATTTGTGTTCAGATGTTGGGCTTGATGCAAGATAGATCACTATCTGTTGTGACAGTTAGAGTGCCATTTTTTTGGCAAAGAATCCTACTTTCCATTCCAAAACAAAGCATATTGATGTCTAGTTTCAATTTGTTCACAATATGGTGGAAAATGGGAAGGTTAAATTGGAGAAGGTTGACACTTTGAAATATCCCAGCCAATTTTTATTTATTTTATTACATAGCTAAATTCACCCATTAGCATTAGTGCAAACATAAACCAGCTGAAAGTAACCCTCTCCTCTGATCAACCCAGATCCCAATGCGGGCAAGATTGAGATCATACATGAAAGGGGGTCGTTAGAATAATAAAGCTTGCTGAAAGTAACGGAAAGGAGGTGCAATCACTCTACCACTTATTCAGTGGGAGGACTGGAATTAGAAATTACAATGCTGAAAGTAAATATGCAACTCAACCACTTTTCAGCGGGAGTGTGTTGACGGCTCGGCCGATCAACAATATGATGAATAATGCAATATAGTAAGTAAATAGGCGGCATGCCAGCCTCTTCCACTTTTCAGCGGGTGGTACATGAAAGTAAATACTGAAATGAAAGACTACGGCAATGCTAGTCTCTTCCACAAATGTGGGAAACTATGAAATTGCAAGAATTAAAATGGCTGAACAGTACTACTGTAGCAACGTTACAATATGAGTTTATCCTGCAAATATCACTGTATTTGAAATGCCTCAATGCTACAATGAAGTATTATATCTCTCCTATCATCAAAAGAATCGATCCACACTAAACCCAACCCCAAAGGCAAACTTTTACAATCTGATTTTGACAGACCAGCAACTGAAAATGCACAAACCAGCAACTAGACAACCCTCTAAAATGCTCATAACTCTCTCATAACTACTCTGAATGACATGGGACCAAGTGCAATGAACTCCTAGGAAGATGGCGACCAATTTATGACCAAGAAATAGCTGAAACAACTACTCAATGAATTATCTAAACATTTGCCATGCATGGTGAAGTAGAATGACATCAAAAGGGGTGACTTCTACAAAATAAAATCCAAATCTGCATATTAAAATCTGAAAATCACTAGAGAGAGGCACCCAAGGCTGCAAAACACAATGATCAAATACCCATAACTAGATAAAAATCGTTCAAAGACATATGAGTGAAAAACTAGTTCAGCCATAGTCGATACAACAACTGTAGAAAGACTGAAAATACAATAACTTAATTGCAAAATGCAAAACAACTCAATATGAAACTAATCTCAACTAGTTGCTATCTTTCAAGCAAGAAGTTAAGCCGACTAGGAGGTATGCATCCCCGAAGCAATCCTGTTACCATTCTGGCAGCATAACAATATTGTAAAATATAAGATGCTGAAAGAGAGAGCAAAGCCTCTTATTTATAACTTTCTCCAACCTCAAATTCAAATTCCTTTTCCCTCCAATTAGGTCGCCCCCATGAGATTCACATTCAAATTCACTTGGACATTTTCCTTTCATTTCAAACTTCATTCTCCATAACTTGGCGTCCAAACATAAGGAGGATGAAACTTTATTTAAAATGTCAATAAAGTATATTTTGGTGTCCAAAATAATAATAAAGTGAAACACTTTATTAAAGTGAAATACAAATATAATTGACCACTTATTTCTCCAAGGCGTCCAAACATGCCTTTTAAATATTTCACTTAAAATGATATTCTCATCAAATATCAAATTTACCGAAATAATCACCTCAAATGTTGGAGACCAACTGAGTATACTGCCCTGCCTGAAATAGCCATAATACCAAGTTGAAACACTACCAAAAATAGCACCAAGGGTGTTGGAGACCAAACTGCTCCAATTGACCTACCAGATATAACCACTAAACTGAACTACAGAAACCCTGCTAAAAATAGTACGGCTAAAAATAGAACTTACTAAAAATAGCATACTGCTAAAAATAGTAAGTTGTTCCAAACTCATTTTAACCACAATCCGAGCAGCCGTCGTACTTACTAAAAATAGTAAGTCCAGAAAAGTTCTCGGATTCAGTTGCATGTCATGCTGTCGCGAAGCTCTCTGAAAACCCAGAAGGAATCCAGAATCCGAATTGTAAAACTCCAACATGTAGTCATCGTAACTTACTAAAAATAGTAAGTTCGGAAAAGTTCTCTGATTCAGTTGCATGCCATACCACTGCGAAGCTCTTTGAAACCCAGAAGGAATCCAGAATCCGAATTGTAAAACTCCCACATGCAACCATCGTAACTTACTAAAAATAGTAAATCCGAAAAAGTTCTCTGATTTAGTTGCATGTCATACCACTGCAAAGCTCCCTAAAAACCCAGAAGGAATCCAAAATCCGAACTGTAAAACTCCAACATGCAGATCCCTGAATCCTCAAGGAAAACCTCCAAGTAGCTGGAAACCCTAATTCTACCTCTAACTAGCCTACGAGCATCCAAGAATAGGCTAACAGTCACTGGAATATGTAGTGATAAAAATGGGGACATTACAGTCCGCCCTTCCCAAAATTGCTTGTCCTCAAGCAATACCACCACAACCACAAAAAAATTGAAGCTCATCCATACCAACCTGAGTACGCTCCCTAGGTCCCATGTTCATCTCAAGGGGGAACCACCATGTTGATGTTGTACCACTCTGACCATGTCAGTGAAAACATCATGCCAAAACTGCACTAACCTCCCTTGTGACTCCCAAATGTTACTATCCATGAACAGCCTGAAGGACTGAAGTCAACACCTTGCAACATCTCATGCCCAAAAGACTCTAAGTCATCAATAACAACCATACCATTTTCTATCACATTCCTGGGCAACAGGAAAGATAGTCTACTCAACTTGATACTGTAACCCTCAGCATATCTTTGCACGGTGACAAGCAGAGCCACAGGAGCATATGTGACTTCAGCAATCCTTCTTGCAAAAGGGAAAACAATCCTTTGCAAGAGCTCATCGAATTCATCTCCATCACTCGACACAGAGCCACTATGCCTCAATTGAATTATCTTGATACAACCATGAAGACTGCAGAAATTTCTCATAATCTCAACTCTAAGAGCCTCAGAATGATGAACCAAGGTAATTGAAGGCTCGCTGCCCCACGCATGGTTACCCAGCTGAAAATGATTTTCAATATACTGAGAAGAGAACTCAAAACAATCCCAAGTGCTGCTCAAAACCAAGTGTATCCTCATGAAATCGACATCTCCTCCAGTGAACCTCTGAAGCCTATCCATGAAAGTTTCAACAACAATGGAGCATGGAACAATAGACATATTCAAATCCAACTCCCGAGATAGACTAGAATGAGCTGAAGCATCTCTCAACCCAAGGGATGGATTGTCAAGAATGCAATCAACATGTTTTGGTCCTTCTTCCTCCCATTCTTCATGAGTAACTAGTTTGAAATCTTCACTCCTTGCTACTGTAATGGAACCTTGAGCAGCTACCAAACTATGTTTGGACAACATCTTGATGCCAAGGTTGTAGAAATCATTCTGATTCAACACTTCCCACGTGGAGACTTCATCCTCCAACCTACTTATGCACTTACTATCAAGTAGCCTCGGAAGATTACTAATCACAAAGTTTGGCACAGCCTCATGGTGTGATATCAAAACATCCATAGACTAGAAACTGTATTCATTCTCATGGTTGGTCACTTCACATGTTTTATCTTCAATCACAAAGAGAGGGTTATCATAAGTTTCCTCTGCACCCATTTCAAAGAGAGGATTGTCAAAAACTTGGAAGTCATTCTTTTCAACTTGCTGCTCCAAATCTGCACATACAACCTCTGATTTTCTTGAGTTGCTTTCAAGATCAAACTCCTCTTGAAGACTATCAAGCTCTCCAATCACTTGCCCGATCTCTTCAGCTCGTTGTGCAACCTCTTGCTCCTTGAAATGTTTGAAGTCAGCAAACTGGTCTTCAACCTCTGTTAGAGCCAATTGAGTTCCTTTCAACATGTCCCTTGTTGATTCGAGTTCCATAGTGAGCTCACCAACCTTTCTCTCACTTCCTTGGAAAGCACCAATGTTATCCTTTGCAACTTCAACAGCACGATCTCGATCTTCAATCATGTGCATGTACTCGGATTTCAAGGTCTCCAAAGAGTTTTTGATAAGTTGCAAATTGGAAAGAGCAACTCCATTTTTCATTCCGTTTCGTCTTTCTTCAAGTTGAGCCTCCCAGTAGAGTCCTTCAATCCCAGTGTGTGTGCGATCAAATTGTGATAGAACCCGCACTTCTCTTTCAAAGGACCCTTTGACCTTATCTACCTTCTTGAGACTATGTAAGGATGGTGAATTGTTGGTTGGCTGATCTTCAAAATCAGAACTTTGTTTTGCGTCTTCATGATCAATGGTTATGGCAACCCCTTCATAGCTTGCCAAACAATCAAAATTTTGAGCTTCATTTGGATCAAAGGGAAAATCATCCCACACAGTTTCTTTGTTATCACTAAATTCCTTCACACTTGGATCCCACGTGCTAGGGGATTGACTGTTTTGATTAGCAGAGAAGTGTTCTTCATACATTTCTTGGAGTGTTGACTCTTTGAATAGGTCACCACCCAACTCACTTAAACTGATATCTTCATAAATACCTCCCTCCAAGGGCTTAGTTTGATGATCCAACCCAAGACCACCCATGTCACCCTCATTGTACTAAAAATCAGAGTCATCAAAGCTGGTTGCTTTGATTACTTTACCATTTTTACCTTCAACAACCCCATAATGAATAGGTATGTTATTGATTTCTTCATTAGCAGCCCAATGAATACCAAAGAGGTCTTCTTGGCTACTTGTCATAAATTTGTCTTGTGAAAACTCTTGAGAAGTTTGGATAGCAACCAAAGGAGAATCATTCATCACTGACTCTTCAACATAATCTTGCATGAAATCATTGGAATCATCACCAACATCATCACTATGGTAATGATCATAAGTTGGTTCAATGACACCACTAGTGTTTCCTTCAACTTGCTCTTCTTTCACGAACTCATCCCTCACCACAGCTCTACCAACATCTTCAAAACTCTCTGTCACCCGCTCTATCTTCTTCAAAAGTGGCTTCAAGTTCTCCTCACATTGATCAAGCAATTCCTTGATCAACATAGCAGCAATAGGAGAATCCTTTTCTTCACGTTCATATGCGTCCAAGAGGAGAGATTGGACATTTGGTGGGACTTCATCAGCCTCTTTAATTGTGAGAACAAGAATTTTCTTCACAGCTGCAATGACATTCTCTTCTTATTCGCTCCAAGTAGACATAAAGAGGTAGTGGAACAAGTGATAAATCTGATCATGCATCTCCAAGTCTAATAGCAAGTTACTTGTCCTGAGATCTGAAAATGTCTTAAGATAGTAACTTTTCTAGGAAATTGACTGCTACCAGTTTCATCAAGGTCTTGGAAACTTTCTACAATCCTTTGTAGAATCTTCTTCATAGTTTCATCATCATAAGGCTTCAAAGGTGCAACAATCCTCATGAGTTCACTAAGGCATGAAGTAACCAACAAGTTGATCTCTTCATCGGGATGCCCAATCCAATAAAGATGCATCAAATATGTCACTGCAGGAGATAATGCCTTACTCAATAATTCAATAGATGATTGTTGGAATTGGCTCAAACAACTTTCCAACTCTGATAATAAACTAATTTCTTCACCCCTTGACTGACATTCTTCTTTGAGTCTTGTTCCTGCAACAAAAAGGGACCTTGCCAAACTTCTTTCTTCTGCAGAAGCCATAACCGAAACTAAACTCTCACGGTGCCTAGTCCTTAGAAAATGCAACATATTCAAAGCTTCTGAGAGCTAAACTGAACTTAGGTGAAGAATCTGATTTCTCTGTCACTCATCTGTCCACTGTACTCTATCTTTTCCACAGGATGGCAGGATATTAGCTCTGATACCACTGAAATATATCGGGCCAAATTTTTTCATTTTATTACATAGCTAAATTCACCCATTAGCATTATGCAAACATAAACCAGCTGAAAGTAACCCTCTCCTCTGATCAACCCAGATCCCAATGCGGGCAAGATTGAGAGCATACATGAAAGGGGGTCGTTAGAATAACAAAGCTTGCTGAAAGTAATGGAAAGGAGGTGCAATCACTCTACCACTTATTCAACGGGAGGACTAGAATTAGAAATTACAATGCTGAAAGTAAATATGCAACTTGACCACTTTTCAGCGGGAGTGTGTTGACGGCTCGGCCGATCAGCAAAATGATGAATAATGCAATATAGTAAGTAAATAGGTGGCATGCCAGCCTCTTCCACTTTTCAACAGGTGGTACATGAAAGTAAATACTGAAATGAAAGACTAAGGCAATGCCAGTCTCTTCCACAAATGTGGGAAACTATGAAATTGCAAGAATTAAAATGGCTGAATTGTACTACTGTAGCAACGTTACAATATGAGTTTCTCCTGCAAATATCACTGTATTTGAAATGCCTCAACGCTACAATGAAGTATTATATCTCTCCTATCATCAAAAGACTCGATCCACACTAAACCCAACCCCAAAGGCAAACTTTTACAATCTGATTTTGACAGACCAGCAACTGAAAATGCACAATCCAGCAACTAGACAACCCTCTAAAATGCTCATAACTCTCTCATATCTACTCCGAATGACATGGGACCAAGTGCAATGAACTCCTAGGAAGATGGGGACCAATTTATGACCAAGAAATAGCTGCAACAACTACTAAATGAATTATCTAAACATTTGCCAGGCATGACGAAGTAGAATGACCTCAAGAGGGGCAACTTTTGCAAAATAAAATCCAAATCTGCATATTAAAATCTGAAAATCACCAGAGAGGGGCACCCAAGGCTGCAAAACACAATGATCAAATACCCATAACCAGATAAAAATCGTTCAAAGACATATGAGTGAAAAACCAGTTCAACCACAACCGATACAACAACTGTAGAAAGACTAAAAATACAATAAATTGATTGCAAAATGCAAAACAACTCAATATGAAACTAATCTCAACTAGTTGCTATCTTTTAAGCAAGAAGTTAAGCCGACTAGGAGGTATGCATCCCTCGAAGCAATCCTATTACCATTCTGACAACATAACAATATTGTAAAATATAAGATGCTGAAACAGAGAGAAAAGCCTCTTATTTATAACTTTCTCCAACCTCAAATTCAAATTCCTTTTCCCTCCAATTAGGTCGCCCCCATGAGATTCACATTCAAATTCACTTGGACATTTGCCTTTCATTTCAAACTTCATTCTCCATAACTTGGCGTCCAAACATAAGGAGGATGAAACTTTATTTAAAATGTCAATAAAGTATATTTTGGTGTCCAAAATAATAATAAAGTGAAACACTTTATTAAAGTGAAATATAAATATAATTGACCACTTATTTCTCCAAGGCGTCCAAACATGCCTTTTAAATATTTCACTTAAAATGATATTCTCATCAAATATCAAATTTGTTGAAATAATCACCTCAAATGTTGGAGACCAACTGAGTATACTGCCCTGCCCGAAATAGCCATAATACCAAGTTGAAACATTGCCAAAAATAGCACCAAGGGTGTTAGAGACCAAACTGCTCCAATTGACCTGCTAGATATAACCACTGAACTGAACTGTAGAAACCTTGCTAAAAATAGTACGGCTAAAAATAGCATACTGCTAAAAATAGTAAGTTGTTCCAAACTCATTTTAACCACAATCCGAGCAGCCATCATACTTACTAAAAATAGTAAGTCTAGAAAAGTTCTCGGATTCAATTGGATGTCATGCTATCGCGAAGCTCTCTGAAAACCCAGAAGGAATTTAGAATCCGAACTGTAAAACTCCAACATGTAGCCGTCGTAACTTACTAAAAATAGTAAGTTCTGAAAAGTTCTCTGATTCAATTGCATGTCATACCACTGCGAAGCTCTTTGAAAACCCAGAAGGAATCCAGAATCCGAACTGTAAAACTCCCACATGCAGTCGTCGTAACTTACTAAAAATAGTAAATCCGGAAAAGTTCTTTGATTCAGTTGCATGTCATACCACTGCGAAGTTCTCTGAAAACCCAGAAGGAATCCAGAATCCGAACTGTAAAACTCCAACATGCAGAGCCCTGAATCCTCAAGGAAAACCTCCAAGTAGATGGAAACCCTAATTCTGCCTCTGACTAGCCTACGAGCATCCAAGAATAGGCTAACAGTCACTGGAAGATGTAGTGATAAAAATGGGGACATTACACACTTTGATGAATGTTGGAGATGCATTGAAAAAGCTAGTGAGCATAGAGAAGCTTAGATGGTGTTCTAGTTCCATGGGCCTCTCGACCCTGAGCAATTGATTGTAAACGACTCTTGAAAGGTCTTCGACAAGTGGGAGAATGTTGGGATTTAGTTGTCTCAACCTTTGCAAGTCCTAAAATTTAATTTTAGTGATTAATTATTTATTTATTCTAAAGTATTTGGCCTACTAGTGTTGTGGCACTTTATGGGACCCATTGGTGATGTGGCATCCTACATGGAGGGTGACATGTACATTTTGGAAGCTAATTTCAAGGAGGTAGGCATCCACTTTTGAGGCCTATATTTGGGGCTAAAATGATGGAAATTGTCATAAGTTTCTATGTCATAAATTATGACAAACTATGACAACTTGTCATGATGGTTTATGCCAATTGCAAGAGTCGTGCATGGTAGCTGCAAGCTAAATTGGTGGAGGTGGGTGTCCCATTTTGTGGGGCCTTAATTTGTGCTAATTTGGTGGGGTTTGTCATATTTCTTAAGTTAATTATGATTGATTATGTCGGTGATTGTCATATGACAAATTATGACAATGTAAGAATTGATTATGGCTGATTATGATAGATTATGATGTATGCATGTTGGGTGGGGCCTTGCATGTGAAGTTTCTAGGCATCCAAATTTGTCATGAGCTATATAAATTATTGTGTTGTTTTTAAAGTTATATGATAGTGTGCTTTGTAGGCATTGTTATGCTCCTGAATTGATTCTAGACTTGTAACACGAACAAAATTCCTGTAGCGGCTTGCATTGTAAATGTACTATAACCATTATTTACAAATAATACATTATTTAGGCTTTTGGAGTGGGTTTTTTTTTTCTCTCGAAAGGGTTTTCTCCATGTATATTCTAGTGCTATGTGTTTTGTGCTATGCATTTTGTTGTATATGTGAAGTTGTTTATAATACCTGTTATGTGCATCTTCTTGTATGTAACTATTTAAGGGTTTGAAACTGTAAAATATTTGCACATTCTCTCCTTTGTTAGATTGGTGTAGGAATCTTTTCTGCGTACCCAACTTCCTTTCAGTTTGCATGTAGATTGTATATAGTTTGCAGACACTCACACTTAGGTTACTTGGACATAAGCTTAAGTTGTGCTTAGTTAGTATAGTTAACACACCTTAGGTACACACACCACATTCAAAAAGAGAAACATTACACCTCCTAAAGGGGTTTCACCTTTGATCATCATCCCCTTATCTTCTTTATTTTTACTACTTTTGAGGATTGTTAGTTTTCAATCCAAGTTGTAATTAATGATTATCTCAAAATGGGTGGTTGGTGCTACTCATTAAATACTTTTTTTTTTTTTTTTGCAAGTTTCAAGGGAGTGATCATGAGAATGACAATTAAAGAATGATATATTATTTAGATGGATTAGTATTATTTTTATTGTTTTAAATATTTAATTTAAATGCATTAATTGTTTGTTTCAGTTCAATATGCATTTTCTTGGTAGCATACATGCACATCAAAGTGGGGACAAAAACAATGGTAAAAATTATAACCTATAACATTTTTCCTTATGTTTTGTGTCTACTTAGAGTGTTGTAGATACAATAGTTAGCCTACAAGTGGCACACATATTTGTGACATTGGCTCATGACATCAGACATACCAATTCTTTCCATCATTTATCCCAATATTCACACAATTGAGCCCTAGACCTATTTTCCATCACCCTATATTGGATTTGGGAATGCAAAATTGACTTAGGTTATTTCTACAGTGACAAATATGATCCATAGACTTTTAAAATTCAAAATTTAAATTCTTGCTTTGCTAACCACTTCACTAGCCATTCTAAGCTAACTTATTGCATGTTATGCTGACTTGTGTGCTTGCCTTTTGCATTTAAGGACAATCACTTATTCATTTAAATCATCTAAGAGTTATCAAAGAACAACCTATGACATTCTTATTGAGCACATCTAGAGTATGATATTTTGGAGAGTAAAATGAATCTAGCAACATTTACATTACATCACATCATCCTTGGTTTGTTACACACTTGCCTTCTATCCTTGAATATTTAACCATAGTCATTTAAAGCTAGTCTATTAGGGGTTTGACAAAGGAGAACATGACCCCCACAATTCAATAGATTTCTTAATCTGGAATGCTTTATCCAAAAATATGCTAGTCCTTGCACATATTTAGATACCAGAGTTCAAGATAAAGTGAATTCTATTAGAGCACATTCAATTAGATTAGATCCACGGGCCAAAGAGTTAGATCTTGATCAATTTTGTGCACTAGATTAATTTCATACTTATGAAGATTGGGTTGACACTTGCATGAATGATGTAGCATATCAAACAATAGATTTTTAGATTTTGAGATCTTTGTCCAAAACAACTAAAACAATCTATATCATTAATAAAACCACTTTTGACATCTATTTAATTTTTATATTTAATTATCACTATTTTTAATAATCAATTCAAACTCTATTATCTAAATTAATTTATATTTAATTGAATACATTTATTTTATTAGCTCAAATATGTAAAGGTATATTTCCCTTAACGGCCATTGGAAGAGTTTCCAATAAAAAAATTAGGAAGACAAACATAATCAAAAGGGCCGTTTAACAGTTGATTCCCAATTATGTATTACAAATGACATTCGTTCTAATTGAGGAAACATGATCCACATAGCTTTATACCACCATCCTCTGCGCCAATTATCAAATAGATAAAGTGATCATCTCTTACTATTCAATGATTTTATTATGCACAAAAAGCTCGTACGTTCAAAAAAATGGAAGGCATAATCATCAGAGAAGAAACAGATAAAACAAGAGAGCAAGCATGGCATCTCCATCAACCTTATCAGGTTCTTCAGTACCACATATGCGTTAACTCTATGTTTTTTCTTTTCATTTCACGGCCTGTAATATTTTTAAATAATTTGTGCGGTAATTAACAGCCGTTGAATTCATAGAGAACCGATATTCATGCTTGCTCTCTACTAATAGATATTAAAGCATTCACAGACAAGGGGATATACTCTCTGGTTTTGCTGTCCTCACTTTCCATTTTCTAATTTTAAGAATTTAAGAGGGAACAAGAAAGTAATGGAATTTCTGAATTAGATAGAGAGGATAGGATTAGTAGTTGTAGGGATATTATATTATGCATTCTAATGTTGTTTAAGGCTGTTTGGTATCATAATCTTCATGTTTATGTCTTTAAGTTAATTTATAACTTGATTACTCTTTCTTAAGTTGGTAAATTTTCCTTGTTGGGCAGACTTCTGCTTAGATGCCAGGACCCAGGGGTAGTTCTTGCACCTGGCTTTGAATGTTGGGTTCAATGAGCCCAGAGTTATTTTCAGAATAACTGGACCCATTGGCATGTTAAAACTTAAAAACAGCCATTGACACATGCTCGGTCTAGACCATTCCATCACTGGTGTCTTGTTGACAGGTTTGGTTCGGTCGATTTCAATACTAGAATTTGAACCTGGAGCTTTATTATGAAAGCTTGTTGATTTAGTCAGCAGTCTTCAAGGGTCTATAAGTTATAACTTATAAACCAGAAAATTGTAATAGCCTACTAACATTGTGATCTGAGTTCCCTTGAATTTGGGGGTTGGAGAGCACTGTTACTTATTTTCCATATCATTGGAATTTGGCAATTTTCATTTCCTTGGCATCCATTTGAGATATGAATGCCTGTTAGTACAATGGGATTTTCGAGTTGGTTGTGTATGTTTTTTGGGGGGGCTAAGATATACATCCGTTGATCGGATCCATGGCCCACTTAACTTGGTGTTATTCTTTGATTCAAATTCCCTAGTTTTCCACTGCACACACAAGGGTACATGCCAGTTGGAGTTTGAACCCGGGTCATTTGCCTGGCAGTGCACAATTTCCACCACTAAAATACCGGTTATGGATTGGCTTCTTCTCTTTATTTTAAATTGAATACTTCGGATTAGGTTTTGTACCCTTTTTTTTTGGTAGGGAAGCATCATGAGAGATGTACCTTGAGGGGATGTACTGCACCCATGGACTTCCTTTTGCTTTAAGTGTGGGTTTGAAAGGTATTTAGGACTTGCGCCTGAGTTCGTCCCCTGTAATCACATGTCATTAGGGTGGGGCAAACCATAGCTGGACTGGAACCCTGGTGGGTGATATGAATCTATGCCCTACTAACCTGTGAACTGCAGTCCTGTATACAATACCATTTAGATTTGTGCTATACAGCAGAAACCATATTATTATTACAGAAATCTGATTGGTAGTGAGATGCCCTTTGTTATTATAAGTGACAGTAAAATTTAGGATTTGAGAATATTTGAATGTTACCAAAACTTGAAGATGTGAGAATGTTAGATAAATCATAAAAGTGTCATAATTTTCTGCTGTGCAAATTCTCAGAATGACACATTCTATCAGGTCAAATCTTTACAGGTTCCTCCAGCTTCATATGCATGTTTTATTCAAGGGTTTTCAATGTTTTCATATTTGTAGTTGTGAATGGTTTATACCACTCTTATCAATATGATAATTATAAATGCTGCCAGCCCCACATTGCTCTCATGCAACAGAAGAATTCTACTTTGATCGTTAGAACTTGCTAAAGATAGCATTTCTACTATGTTTCTTATAATTCAGTCTTGCCCACAATCTACATCTTTTTCTTATATTTTTTTTGGGAGAAGACATTGAGGTTGTTCCCAAAGATATAAAGTTACTTCACCATAAAAGAAGTCGGAGGAGGTTTCATGATAGGATAAGAAACATATAGGGAGAGAAAATTGTCAAAAGTTCCAAAATGTGGGACGTAATTGTATTTGAAACGGATCACCTTCAGGTTTATCATGGTAAATGTACACAGTTCTCAAAGGTTTTCACGGTGTGGTTTATATCTAATGTGGGATAATGTACAAAAGATATCTTAAACTGCAAACTATGTTGCACTAGTATCAAAAATAGGAGCTTATAGACACACAAGGGGGGACTTGTAGGTACAAAATTGATTGAGACGATGGATATATATTATATATCAATAGAAACAGGGAAATTGCAGGAAATATCTTGAAAGAACAAAAGTAAATATAGGTAAATAATAAAGGAAATGGTTAGTTATTAAGTAGGTAAGTGATAAATGAGAAAATAGTTGGAAGTGGTTGCAATGACACTAGAATGTTCTAAGAAAATCCAAGAACATTTATGGAAAGTCCAATTGTAATGTCTCCATATTAGAGACATAAAATGTACAGATTAAAATTTTGATTTCTAAGATTGTCTGATAAAGAGCAATGAAAGATTGATGAAATAAGATAAATGAAATGCATTATTAGTAACTAGTGCATAACTAACATAATCTGATATGACTTATTACTCTTGATCGGAATAGATCTTCGCCTTGTTTCCTCTTTCCTAACCTCTTTTGGATGGTAGATTTACTGTGCAAAGGGCGCGTGCACCATCTTGAGTCAGACACCTTCAAGGATTGGTTACCTGTCTTGGGCTTCGTCCAACATTGGATGGATTTACCCGCCTTTCCCTTCCACACACTCCCTATCCTCATCGAGCATTAGCGAAGGGGAATTTTGGCCCGAAGTCTATCCTCGCAGTAGCAAGTCATAATAGTATTCACTTATCCTATTGAATTCACAAACATCACAGATTAGAACATTCACTAATATTGATTCTAATAAGATATGAGTTAGGTACTATACTGTAACCCACTGTTGGAGGAATTGAAATTCGATTATATAGACCTCAATGTTATATCAGTTGGTTGAGGGTACTTACCTCTTATCGTCGTACTAACTAGACTTCTTTCAGACTTATTTCTTTGAGCTCGATCTTTGGTGCGATGATGTATCTTCCTAAGATTTATTTGTTCTTGTTTCTTTGCACTCAAAAGATATCGTTAGTGTAACTTAACAAATAAGAATCTATCATCCGTAATTATATTAAGCATCATAATTATTTATAAGGCTCAATAATTGCTGCAAGCATCATTATTGGATAACCATAAATAACATATATATATATATATATATAATCGGTGTGTGTCCACCCTCAATAAAGTATTCATGAGTCTCAACCTATACATATGACTATCTATATATTGATATATACTTATCAATTATCATAATATATTTATCAACATATGAATTATATATATATTTATATTTATCTTATATACATTTATTAAACATATATATCTCACACACTACCCTTACTAATTTCTTAATCCATTAATTTATTATCATTTATTCATTCTTTGATTAGTCTTAACATACTTTGTAATTATCTATTCTATAACAGAAATTATTTACCTTCTGTCTTAATCCCTCTGCAGATACTCCTTTTCTTATTCCCCTTTGATTTATTTAATACGACTCTCTTTATATCCCCACGGTGGGGAAAGTCATGACCATTCACAGCCAATCAAAGCCTTTAACAGTCACTTCTAAAGGTAATCCCTGAGGTCAAGGGTGATCGCTGACTTGATACTTGCACATACCCAGAATCTTAACCGCTGCCTTTATTGGTTATGACTGTTGTATAACTGCCTTCTATAAATGATTCGGTGTTTCTTGTTTTAGAATATATTCCTATATTCTAAAACATATTCCTATATTCTCTCTTTTTTCCCTCTTGTTTGGAGTGCTTGTCTTATATACCCGACTCCCTCCAAAGACATGGCTCTTCAAGTTTCCTACCTTTTTAGAGAGACGTATCATTTGCTACTAACAGATTATAGTTTGATTTATTATCAATGAGGATCACTGCTGCTTAGGCCTTGTCAATAATTGTTATATCCTTGTGAAGGATCGCTGGTTGTGTTTGTATTATTGTATTTATTTATTTATAGATCATAATAATATTTAATTTGTTAGTATTTATATTTTAATGTTTATAATGTTGTATTCGATAATCATAATTATAATATTATCTTTAATAATTATAATTATGATAATATTAAATGGTTAATAGGTATTTTATTTATTGACTTGTTTTTTGATGTTTTATATCTATTTGATATTATAATTATAATAATATTGAATTGCTATGATATATATAATAATTATAATAATATCAATTGTTAATATTTATTTTTCATTGTTGATATTAATATTATTTTATTCGATAATTATAATTATAATATTATCTCATGATAGTTATAATTATGATAATAATAAATTGTTAATATTCCTCTTTGTATATTTTGATATGTATTTTATTTATTTTACATTTCAACATTTTAGTTATTTTAATATTTTGGTGTCCTATTTCGGAGACATAACACCAACATTATCCTGAAAAATTCTAGAAACCTTGAGTTTCCAATACCTAAGAGAGGTTTGAGGTGGGATTCCCCGATGTCAATATGGTTTATAGGAGGGATAAATTGCTTAAGATGCTAATCTTTTACATTAAATGGTCATTAGTAGAAAAGGGTTCTTGCTTTAGTGCTCAGGTACAAGGCCTCTGCTTTGTTGTTCAACCTAATATAGCTAGTTGGGTTAGTATAAGTTATTTGTAATATTAAACTTAAATCCATCTTAATGCATAATCTAATTTCATTAAGGTATTTACCTTACGGCGAATTAGTTAGGAATGTGGTGGGAGTTTGTTGTACACCTAGTCATTTATTTGTCATCATATTTATTGTTGGGTTATATAGTATCTGACACATGGCATGTATAAGCTTTGAAAAATCCTGAAGTAAATTCTAGATTTGCTATTTTCTAGGTACTCGTATTCATGAAGAATTCAGGGATGCACCAAGCTAATATTATCTATAAATAGGATGTAGGTAGTCCATTCTAGGTCATCGGCTGTAGAATTCATTTTTCATTGTTTATAATTTTGCTTCATGAAAGTGGTTTTGCTTTGGGTCTGGCCAGTAGAAGGATTGGCTTCCACTGAGTAACTTGCCAGTGGGAGGTCAGCTGTTTGAAACATGCCTCTCTGTTTGTCCTCCTCCAGGCAGTTTAAGTTTACTGAGGCAGAGGGGAGTTACAGAGGCAGCACCTTTGAAAATCAGAGTTACTGACTCTCCTCCGAAAAGAAAAAAGAAAAAAAGTCGTGGTATTTTAGGCCTAAGGCTCCCATACACTTTTATCAGATTTGTATTGTTCAGAATAGTGTTCTCATTGGATTGGATTGCTGCTGCCAGTTTGACTATTTTGTTTGCTCTTTGATTGGATTACTATTGTTATTCTATAGTCTGTTTGCTATTGGATTGGAAATTACTATTTCTAGCAGATATATTTTCCTTTTGGAAAATAATAATAATTATAACAAGTGGTATCAGAATGGCGAGTTGGGCAGCAAAATTATGTGACAGCATGATAAAGACATTGCTGATTCTTTATTTCTGGATATAACTTGAATCCTTTATTTATGCATCAACAATTGTAGTGGATTAGAGACAACACAAGGTTTTGGTCCATACCAATCCACAGCATCCAAAATAGTTTTTGTGGCTGCATTTTTGGGACATACCAACGCCTGATATTAACAATAGCTTTTAAAATTTGTGGGGGATATGTTGTTTGCAACTATAGGTCCATGATGGGAGTATCCTATGGCTATATGCCATTCATGCAAGATTTGAAGGACCACATTTTCCGCAAAGATTTGACTTGCCCATCATAGTTCATACTAGACTCTAGATCGGTGTGGTATTGTACCTCATGTTTGATAATGGAAAGGGCTATTCATCTATCCATCTTGTGTTTTGTGTGATGTGATTTTAAACTACAATATTTTTGCATCAATGTGAGTGTTATATAAGTTTAGTATTCCCAATTCTTGCATTCATGTCATATTGAATATATTTGTTGTTTTTATGAACCAATGTTCCTTGTCAAATCCAGTGGTAATCCTTTATCCGTTTAGTCCTTTCTTGTAGTTCTTGTCAATGAAGAAAATTTGAGAAAATTGGTAAAACCTAGAAATTGATGGGATGAGAAGCTGCTTTTTGTTTCTGATAGAAGGCAAATATGTTAATATAAGTAAAGGATTTTTTACAAAATGCCATAAACCCTTTCATAGTGGGATAGATGGCAGGAAAACAGGCCCAAAGTAAAAAAAATGGGGCTAAACCAGAGCCAAGAGCAATCAAGAACATGGGACAAGAAGATTAAAAAGAGAAGTAACCATACACCCAAGTAAGGACATAATAGTTTACTTGAATAAACTAGAGACTTAGAGTTTTGAACATAGAACAAAAGAAAAAACATTTCAGATCATTTGTGATTCAAGGATCACCTGTGGCTGTTGTGAATGAAACCAATATGCAGGAAGACTTGGAAAGACACTTTAGTGGGCTGGGATACAACATTGATTGACTTTGCCTGCCAAGAATCTGTTTCCAAAACTTAAATGACTGTCTTAAAACAGCAGATCATGGATCGTTGCATGCCCAATGACAATTCATATACATTCATGACTGTCACAAGACCCAATGACTAATAGTAATATTATATGCTCCACTGACTGTTTTCAAGGACCAATACTGTTGTCATGTAAGATTAATGACTGTTAACAAGAATTAATACCGCTGTTTGTAAGCTTGAGGAATGTTACAGTTGCCAAAGACCAACAAGCACAATACAAAACAACTCAGACACCAGTAGTTTTCAGTTCTTATATTACTTTCACAAAGACAGTGTCCAATATATGTCTAGGATATAATCCCTGCTATATATTGTAATCAGAGGAAGGATTGAAAGGATGGAACCATATAATAAGTCTGATAATTAATGCTATGAGATTTCCACAATTCATAATGTTAGGAATTTGTTGCTTCTGGATTTTGATTGTGAGAGAGTTTTTGCATCAATGTTTCGGATCACACTCCGTGATCCATCATTAGGATGATAGAGAGCTCAAGGAGATTCATTATGATTAGTTGCAGACCAAAATTGCTTAAAAGGAGAAAAGAGAAAGGGAAGGGGAGACACAAATCACGAAAAGAGAATAAAAAATTAAAAAATTAACACAATTATTAACAAATAAAAGCCCAAAAGAATTAAGATAAATTGAACTAATATGCAACCAAGCTAAAAGCTTAAAGAAAGCACTACAAAATAAATTGCAACTATGCAAATGAGAAGAAAGAAGAATTCAAGTAGCATAAAGCAAAAAACAAAAAACGAGACAAAAACCCTTAACAATTAGTTCACAATATTGAAATTTCATTACAACAAATCAATGCCTATATATAACTAAATAGAGAAAGAAAGAACTGAACTATAAATTAAAACAAGACTAACAAAAAATAATACAATAATAAAATAGAGAAAGCAAGAACAATTCTTAATGGATAAAGAAATGTGCAGAAAAAGAAAGCAAAAGAAAGAGTAGAAAGAGAAGAGGAACTAACTATGAAATTATAACAAATTTGAAAGTCCAAATTTATGAAAGACGATAAGGAATAACCATATTTATATCTTTCCTTTTGTTCATTCTTTTGTTTCTTTTCTTTTTTAAGTGGAGAAAATTCATTTTAATAAAGCTTTTTCCCTTCCTTTAGAATTTCTTCTTCATTGTATTATGGTTATTTCTTATCGTCTTTCACTTTCTTTCATAAATTTGGGCTTTGAAATTTGTTATAATTACATAGTTAGTTCCTCTTCTCTTTCTAATCTTTCTTTTGCTTTCTTTTTCTGCACATTTCTTTATCCATTAGGAATTTGTTCTCGCTTTCTCTATTTTATTATTGTATTATTTTTTGCCAATCTTGTTTTAATTTATAGTTTAGTTCTTGCTTTCTTTATTTAGTTATCTATAGGCATTGATTTGTTTTAATGAAATTTCAATATTGTGAACTAATTGTTAGGGTTTTTGTCTCATTTCTTGTTTTTTGCCTTATGCCTATTTGAATTCTTCTATCTTCTCATTTGCATAGTTGCAATTTATTTTGTAGTGCTTTCTTTAAGCTTTTAGTTTGGTTGCATATTAGTTCAATTTATCTTAATTCTTTTGGGCTTTTATTTGTTAATAATTGTGTTAATTTTTTAATTTTTTATTCTCTTTT
Source organism: Sequoiadendron giganteum (assembly GCA_007115665.2). Lineage (NCBI taxonomy): Eukaryota > Viridiplantae > Streptophyta > Pinopsida > Cupressales > Cupressaceae > Sequoiadendron > Sequoiadendron giganteum. The sequence continues at coordinate 611,128,962 of CM021105.1, forward strand.
CGTGATTTGTGTCTCCCCTTCCCTCTCTCTTTTCTCCTTTTAAGCAATTTTGGTCTGCAACTAATCATAATGAATCTCCTTGAGCTCTCTATCATCCTGATGATGGATCATAGAGTGTGATCCGAAACGTTGATGCAAAAACTCTCACACAATCAAAATCCAGAAGCAACAAATTGCTAAGTCTGATAATACCACTACTTACATGGTTTCTATTTCAAGAGATTAATTTTCCACACCATCATGATGATGTTACAGCCAACAAGACTCAACTCTTTGTAACAATAATTTTTTCAGTGGAAAATCTTCCTCAATCTGCCAATTTAATTTTGGCTAATATAATGGAATTGTTGGGAGCCCAAATCACCCACATTTACAATTAATCAGTCCAATTGTAATTGTAGACACCTGAATTTGACCACTCCCATATGGTCAAATTCACCCTTGCATTCTTCTATTCCGCATCCCTAAACCATATTAATTAAATAGTTCATTATTTGATTAATATTCCATCCTAGTCCTAATGTTTCCTAAGGTGTTTGATTAATTAATTAAGTACCTTACCTTATTCTTCTCTAAATTAAATAAATAGTCCAATTTATTTAATTTAGTCACTTTTCCTAAATGAATTAAAATCAAATTTTAAATTCATTCTTTCTCTCTCCTTGTCTTATCCTCCATAATCTTCTCCTAATCCAAATTAGTTTGATTAATCTGTGATTATGATGTGCACATTCCTAATCACAATTAGGGTCACATCCTCCATAATTTTCCATTTGCTTCTAATCCTTCATTAACCTACCTAATCCTTCATTTACACAACTTAGATCACTAATTAAGCCTAACCTAATCCTCATGCCATTTATGGCATGTACCTTAGTCAACTTTCATTAATAACTTTCTCCATTTGGAGAAGTTATCTCCTCTCCCCAAGGAATTTAAAATTCCTTTTTATTCCCCATGCATCCTAGGTGGAATTTTTAATTCCACTTTATTTCTCCAATACCTTTGGAGGAATAAAGGACCAATTTAAAATTCCTCCCTAATCCCAAAGTCAAATCTCCGAAACCAAGGGAGATTTTAGAAGAATTTAAAATTCTTCTATTGTCACATCATCCCATAATGTGGGTGGATGAGACAAGACTCACCTTTTCCACCTCATCTCTACATCACCCTTCCTTGTCCATGTCACTTGCCACATGTCCTCATGTGATGGCTTGTGAGGTCTCAACTCACCCTAGCCATTGATCTCCCCCTCTTGGATGAATCCTGGCCATCCATTCATTTAGAGGCACTTCCCCTAAATATGGTGGATTTTGCCTCATTTTGATCCATCACTCAAACAAGCACACTTAGCTAACTTATGCACTCATACACCCAAGCTTAGAAACCTCCATTGTTGCAGCCATTTTGAGCATTCACCTTGCATCCAATCCACCCTCAAGCTACACCATTGCATTCCTCATCTCATCACCATCATTTTGAGCTAGGTTACTTGTCATTTTGCCAACAAAGGAGCACACAGATCTTCAACAAAAGGGCCAAACTAAAGCATCATCTAAACAAGGTAAAATTACTACTTGTTTCATTTATTTTGTTTAGATTCAACCTAAGCTAATCTTGAGTGGTTGTTTGTGTTTCTTTCCTTGCATTTCATTTAGTTGTCTTGCATTTCTAGGGGTTAGAACACTTGCACATAGTAATGTTTCCTACTTGGAGTATGCTTGAATTTTCCTTAAGAGACCATTGCACAACATAAAATTGTTTAACAAATAATATTTCATAGCAAATCTTATAATAGATATTGAACTTAAGGATAAATGAACTCTTAACATTTATGAAATAAAAACTTGAACTTGAATCTGATCTATAGACTCCTTTCCCATAATCAATCATGGTAGGGAGGGGTGAGAAACACATGGTAGGGTGCCAGGAAAGGAACATCCAACCAAGACAATCCTTTTCCATCTTAAGAACATTCACCAAGACAATTCCTTTAGGAACATCCACCAAGACAATTCCTTTAAGAACATCCACCAAGACAATCCCTAAGTCACCTTTTATCAATATGTCTCCTTGCCAACTTTACACATGATTGCTTAAGGAAGAGATGTAAATTATAATAATATAAATAAAGTCATTATTTTCCTTTAGACACATCATATCTCTCATATCAGTTATTATGGAATTAAATATATATAAATTCAGATGCCTATCAAAATTATATATTAAATCCATATTCATTCAATTGCATACCAATCACTTATTACAGCAACGGCTGCTGCTTTTCTGAGTGCAGATATCTATTTCTGATTCCTTCCATGATGCCTTTCACAAATGAATTGCTTCTCCTTTTTATATCTTAATGGGGGAGGGTGAATGGTCACATCTTCTCATTAGCAACCTTGCCTTGATAAGGGATACATCCCTTCACAACCAAACGCTGCCTTAAACTCCCTTAAATATTAATTATTTATTTTATTTGGTGATCGCTGCATTTAATAAGGATGGCTGCCCTTTGCAAATCAGCACCTCCTTATTACATATTTGCCTTGACTAAAATTTCATAGGGGCTGCGATTTGTTACTTGTGGCAAGACATGACAGCCACTTTTCTTTTTGTCTTTTAGTTCTTTGTCTTATTCAGCAGCTCTAATTCCTTTGATGGAAGTTTTAGGAAACTTTGTCCTGTAGTGGTTGTTTTAAGTTTTCTAAATAATTTAATCTTGATTTAAATTGGGGGTGCATGACACCAATGCATGTTAGGTTGCCATCAATTTATTTCACACATTTATAAGAAATATTTTGGCCACAATAAATTACATTTTTGTAATGAGGAATTGCTTGGAATTTTGGAGGCATGTTTTAGTTAACTAACATATTCACCAATACCATTAAAATTCAATGTGTATGAGGACCAATTTTGTTAATACCATTATAACGCCATGCTAACCATAGGGCCATAATCACCTTGAAAATAACAAAATATGTTTTAGATCATGGTTTGAATCACCCAACATTTATATCAACTATTTTAGAATCATGTGGGATTTGCCAAATTTCTACTCCACCACTTTACAATTTTTTGGGTTTTGCCAAATTTGAATTCATATAAATACAATTAAACCTTGTAATTAATCTTGTACACATTTTGTTCTACTCTCAATTCGGATCGACTCAATTCTTAAATCCTTATATCCTTTGTAAAATTTTGTTTTGGACTCCTTTTTTTGTTTTCTTCTATGCCCAGTGCTTGTTTACTACTTGGAATTCTATTTGTAATGAGGCATGGACAACTATAGGCCTTAGTGAGTTAGAAAAAGGCAAGTGATAATTTCTTTATTGTTTTATAACATAAAATTCGTCTTGTTTATTAATCTATTTGGTTTCATTGTTATAGATGATATTGAGTAGTGGGACATCTAGGCCCCAAGGATCTATATTCTAGGACATTGAGAAATTTGTGTTGTGAAGAGGACCAGCGACATAATGAGAAGCCACGTATTCACCTTTTGAAAATAGCAACACTAGCAATATAGTGAGAAGCAACCTCATAGTCACCTTTTGAAAATAGCAATATCATGGGAGCCATTCCACATCATGTAGTGATAAAAAAAGACAAACATTCACTATGTGATGTGAAGGAGTTGAGAAATGTAATATAATCTCAACACATCACTTTAGCAAGCTCACTAGCACTCTATAATGCATGTAAAATTTGGATCATTGTGAGCCTATGCTCATTGCCATGACGAGTTTATGCATTGAAATGAACATGTTGCCTTATGGGGGCCATCACACATCGTGCAATGATGAAGAAAGGAAAGCATTCACTTTGCAATGTGAAGGAATTGAGCGATGCAATACAATATTGACAAGTCACTTTAGCAAGCTCATTGGCACTCTATAGCACATGAACTTGGAGCAGTGGGAGCCTATGCTTTCTACCATGACAAGTTTATGCATTGAAATGAACATAGGATCTAAGTGGACAATAGTTGGCATGACGTGGACCAATAATATACACACTATAGAAAAATATTCTATATTGCTCATCGTAGAGAGGAAGAAAGGCAAACAAATCACTTTGTGATGCAAAGGAACTCTATGATGCAATAGTATCTTGCCACATAACAAACATTGCCATGGGAATAAAGACATCAACAGGTGGTCTATTTGCTGTAAAGGCACTCTATGATATAAAGGGACTTGGCATTGGGACTGGTTACCCGATGATAGAGAACACACAAAACATTACTTAAGTAACTTTCAATTGGTGAAAAGAAGTCATAAAAAATACCATTCAATTGTTGACACTTGTCTCTTAAATAGACATATTCTGGAAACTTTAAGTCAAATTTGGACGCGTCAAAACTTCAATCTAGAATAAGAATTAAGTCTTTGATCGTCATATATATCAGACAATACAAAAAATTTGGTAATTTTTTTTAAATATTTCTCTTAAGAATTATTATTTAGTTCTCTCCAATAAGTTTTTTGCATGCATGGCATAAGATATTTGCATTATAATAGTAATGGTAATGCTTATTACAAAAAATTTATCCCCAAATGTGGGTGTAATAGAATTTCCTCATGGAATACAACTTAAGCAGTTGACCAACATTCATCAAACAATTCATTTTTGTATCAAGCTAAAATGTTTCTAAATGATTTAATCGTTACCATTTAGCATTAGAATATTTTCACCAGCTACATTATGAATATTTTGAACTGTTAGAATATTTGCTCTATAATTTATTTTATTCTTTTGTATTCAATTACTTATTTGCCAACTAAATTATTTTATTTTTTCTAATATATTGATAATTTGCCAACTAAAATATTTTTGTTTTTTAAATACATCTATAATTTGCCAACAAAAACCAACAATGTAGACAAATATGAAAAGAATTGCCATTAAATCTTTTTTCTCAAAATAGACATACATTCGCCACAAAAAATATTGTCCTAGGCAAGGATTTGCCAAGATTTTATATGTATTTTTTAAGGCTGGCTTCTTAAAGTTATCACTTCTTTGTAATAAGCAACAATAAGGTCATTTGTATGTATGCAGGCTGAAGGCCTACCATGTTGTTCCATTGACTTGGCTGAGAGGTCTTGTTTTCTTTCTATCCAACTGAGGACTCAGTCCCAAATCTTTCTAGCCTGAATGGCCTTATAACAGTTTGAACCTGTCAACATATTCTTTACCTTGCGCAGTTTCCATATTCTTATTATAGAAGTATTAACTTGACTATACTGACAATCATAAATAGAATACCCAATCAAAGCTTCCACTTCACATTTTCATATACTAGGGTTTAGTGATTAAGCATTGCAACTATAAAAGAATCTAAACTCATTTCAGACCTTTCAAATTTTACTCAAACATCATGGAGGTTGTATAGGGTGTATACCCCTGTCATGCTCTATGGGCAGCAAAGGGATATACATCTCTTTCCCTTAACAATACATTCAACATTAACATTATGCCTAGTAAATCATCATAATGAATTCTTTGACCTTGTTCTATAGGTGAAAAATACACATCCCAATGCAAAAGAACAACCAAACAATGTCTATTGTGAGTTTCCAACCCCATGGCCCGCAACAACAACTTGTGGTTTATCTTTTATTGCTATAAGCTCTTGTCCCCTCACACACAATGGTCTCTCAAAGGTGCTCCAAAGTCCAAACAACAATACAAAAAAATGCTCAAAGACAAGAATTCTCCCCTTCTGCTCTCATGTCCTTAAAATGAATCACTTCAACTAAAAAACAAGAATTCTCCCCTTCTGCTCTCATGTTCTTATAATGAATCACTTCAACTAAAATAAAAAATTCCCCTTCTGTAGAAAGCCATCATTTTATAGCTTTCAAATCTTTTGATGTCATTCATGGTCGCACATCCATAAGGATACTTGTAATGCTATGCAACCACAAAGCAAGCCTTACATTTTTGTTGGCTATGAAAAAGATGTAAAGGGTTATCAACTTCTTCATCCTAATACCTGCACATTGATTGTCAATATGAGTGTCAAATTTGATGACACCCCACATAGTCAATATTTTCTCCTTCTGCCTTCTCTTTTTGACAGTGATCATGATGATAAGGGTATAATCCTCCTAAGGAACCTCCGCCTTGTAATGTCCCCATTTTTGGGTTTTCTTGCATTGCAATTGTCTTTGACCTTCTCGGTGTGTGTCAACTTAGGAAGATCGTTGGGGTTTTCGTCCCTTCGGTGAGAAACCTGGCCATAGGCACAAATCTCCAAGAGAAATAATCAATATCCAAAATATCCAATCTGGCCAAATGAGACCCCTCAGCCCTCTTTTATAATCCTGCTGGGAACTTTCCGGAAGTATTAATTATAAAGTTCACTATATTTATTATTTTCGTCATAAAAGTCTTGTAATATTTTATTTTATTTTTGGCCCTAGGTAAAGTCGCTTTATTTAATAAAATATTCAATTTATAAACATAATTAATAAATACAAGTTGTTTGAAAAACATTAATTTAGACAAATTAATTTAATTAATTAAATTATTTCTTCTCCGAATACGTAGGACAAAAAAGGGGACGTTATAGTTCTTGGGGGTGGTATTCCTAAACCCTTCTTCCTTGTCCATTGATTTCATTGTACATGAGTACCTTATTAGGCCTTGTAACTAAAGTTATCCTTTGGGGTGGTATTTCTAGGCTTTTAGACTCCTTTTTGTATAACTCTTCCAAAGTTGCACTCAAGGGGGTTATTGGTGTGGTTATGCACACATCTTATAACTAAAGTTTACTTAGGTAAGAAATATATCTTAAGTTAGCCTTTTTCTTTTTCCTTTTTATGTAATTAGAAAAATATGAAAAGTTGTTGAGCAAGTGAACCAATCATATTCAAGGGTGATGTAGTATGACCAGTATAAGTATTTTTAGGGTTAGGTTATAAATCTATAAATAAGGGTTTTCTCTTGTAAGAATTTCATAAGGTGAGAATGAGGACATATTGTGATGGTGTATTTTATGTGACAAGTCTCCATGAGAGGAGATTAATTTGAGGAGCTTGTGACAATGGTAGGATTATTCTATCAAAATTGCTTCTGGTATTCTCTTCATACTTATTTCAAGCTTTTGATACAAATTCATGGAGTTGGTTTGTGTTTTATAGTGATTTCTTATTTAAGATATAATTTTGGCTGTTTTTAAGCCTGACACTTCAAACATTTCCCTTTCTATAATCACATCTTTATCACACTATATTTAATTTTGTATCTCTGATGTATATCTCCTTTTGTCTGCATAGCTGTAGCTGTGCCTATGGTGAAAGAGTTAATCATCAATATACAAACAAACCACAGTGATATCTCTTTTCCATATCCTGCATCACAAAGAACACTGATCTAAAACTTTAGCACAAAGAGAAGGGTCATAGGCCATGGTATAACATGAAGATATTATTATTCACAAATCTCAACCATGTGAATACTCGCTGGAGAAATTGGAAGAACCTACCAACTATGAAAGGATTCATCTTTTACATGTTTCCATTGTCACCATATTCTATACTGTCTTATTGCAAACCATACTTTTACCATAATAGAGATTTGACTTGCAGCAGGCAATATAGATGGGCATTAGTCTTTAATGAATAAAACCTATCATTTATCTCCAATCCTTAAAAAAATATTATTCCCTCTATTATTTCTCATGCATGCCAAATCTCAGTAGCTAGGGGAGTCTAATGTAAAAAAGAAGAGCATGAACGTCACCAAGAGTGTCAAATTATAACCATTGCTTGAGAAAGAATAATATAGTAATCGGTTACATGATAAAAAATAATATCCCTTAAAAGTGATTATGGTTTTGAATCACTTGCACCAATTACTTTGGACCTTCACAAATCTAAAGTAATGACTAAGAATATCACATCAAATGCTAAACATTGTGCAGACAACTCACTTTAAGACAATCCTACTTATTGATTTTTTCGTTGTAATCAGTAAAATGTAAGTCATAAAGCTAATGTACTAACTATTACTACCAGAGTTTTTACCCATAGAATTGGCCTTTTGAGTACAAAGAGAAGTGCAAGTCTTTTCTTTCTTGCTTTATTGTGCTGATAACTCATTTTGCTCCCACTATTAGATGACAATCTTAGGAAACAATTTACTTCAGTTGCTGGAATTAGCATTGGAATTAATTGAGTTGATGACCACAAATTTATTGTTTTCAACTATTGAATAGAAGTAATCTTGTTCCGATCCTTTAAAGACAGAGCTCTTTTTGGAGGTAAAGGAGTTTCTTGTACAAAATTCCTGTAAGATTGAGATCTGATTATGAACCAACAAAACTCATCTAGATTTTATGATGTGCTACTTCTCAGCACTTGGTCTTGGGCAGTTGAGTCAAGGTGGCTGTTACCCTAAGGCATTGTCTTTTGGTCAGTAACTGATTAATTACTGTAAAATTTGCATCTTTATAAGCTCAAATAAATAAATATAATTGTCTTCTAGTTTGTATCTTGATTGCTCTAGTTGATTTTCAAAATTGGTTCCTTTTTCCCTTAAGATTTCTTGAGAATGTGGAACCATAATAGCATATCATTTCCTTCCAACTTTTATATGGTATCCATTGAATAATTTTTTTCCTTGTTATATTCTTAACATTCATGTGTATATTTAGCAATAAGTCTGTTAAAATAATGCCTTTCTATTGCATATCAAAACAATTATCTTTGTAGACATATTGCATCCAAAACATTAATTCTGGCTAGAATGATCTTATCTGGTTGTTAGTGTCTTACTCACATATGTGCATGCTCTTAAAATCTTTTAATATTACAATTTAGGTGATACAAAAGAAGATTCCAGCATATCTGCTGAGGCTTCAGCTGATGCATCCACTTCGGCTGGAGGTGTTACTTCATCTACTTCTGGAGGAAGGAGACAGCATGGCAATTGGGAGAACGTAGCATTACCTAATCCTTTTGACTTCATGGCAATGTCTGGAATTCTAAATGTACTACATTGGCTGGTTTGCTTTTGTTTTTATACACTTTATTGCTCTATATTGAACATGTGTGTCATTTACACCAGCAAGTAAAGAACATTGCTGTCATTTATTAGTGATTCTTCTCAGGATCCAAGCATAAAGGAGTTGGCAGAAGATGTTTCCAAGGATCCAGCCTTTCGGCAGTTGGCACGACAACTGCAGCAAAGTGTTACAGAGGTAGGAAAGTCTGGTGCACCCCAAATGGACCCAGAAAAGTATGTTAAGAGTATGCAAAAGCTAATGCAAAATCCTCAATTCATGACCATGACAGAGCACCTTCGCCATTCTCTTATGCAGGTGAATAACTTCACCCTACTAAGGCTTAGAACAATTTCATGTTTTGAAATTTTATGGTCCTTATCACCCAAAATGGCATGATTTAAGGATATATTAAAGCTATTAAACATATAACATGAAATAGAAACAAGTTTAAAGTTGTCTCCCGATGGTAAATGTTTAATTCAATACCTTAGATTTATACCAATGAATTTTGTTACTCTTGTTTTAGTTTATAAATTTACATATGTTCATTGTCTTGTATTCCACATATTGGTTCAAAACTTGTGTTCTTATTTTGGTAAATAATTCAATCATTGAGAACGAAATTTCTAGGTAAAAACCATGGATAGAAGACACAAATCATAACATTTTGGACCACTCATGTGTTCCATTATTAAGAGGGATTGAATGATAGAAAATGGGCATAGAGCTCCTTATGTAGAATTGTAGATAACTCCACTCGAGTACATGATGCCGAGGGACTCACTAGAGAAAAATATTAACTACAATAGCTGTTCCAAAAATGAATCAAATGCTATTTAGTTCTTACAATATTAATGTAGCTAGTTGTTACAAAAATAAGTAGTTGTAACTGCTAATTGATGACAATCAAGGCTCAATTTTCTAAAGTGAAGGGTACTCTCCTAATCTTGTTGATGATAGGCCTCAAAGCTTGACAAACCTAAACTAGTATTTCTGTTAAGGTGTGTCTTCACATTTGTTGAATCTCCACAGTTTATCCTAAGTGTCTCTTCAAATAGTAATCTTCAATTAAAATGACCTTAGCATCCTCAATCAAAGGCATCATGTACATGGTGAGAGTTATCTATTTTCGGATTTCTAAGGTGGCTTTCAATCATAACAATTCATTTTAATGATGGACCACTTGAGTTGTCCGAACTCCGAAATATCATAGTTTTTTGTTCTATACATGGTTTTTACCCAAAAACTTTGTACACGTTATTATGGATTAAGGAAGCATCAAATTTCTCAATTTAATTACAGTTTTTTAAATTTTTATATGTACATAAATTATGATTTTTATCTTCCAATTAGATTTTCCTTTTATATGAATTCTTCTTTCATTTCGTAAGTACTCAATTCATGCATTATGTTTGCAGATAGGGTGCATATTCTTGTTCTTTCATTTCAATTTCTAGAGACTTTGAATATATTTTAATGAGTAATTGCCATATTCTCTTATACTTCGGAACATTTTTGCATTTTTCTATGCCTTTTAATTTGAAATATCTTCTATGTACATTGTGACTTGTGGTTATCATTCTATCACAAAAATTGGACTGCAGCCTATATTTGTTATACCGTATACAGCTTGGATGCAATGCTGACTGTTCTGTTGTCTCTAGGATCCAGCAGTCGTAAATTTAATTCAGACATTGTCAAACCCTAATCAGAAAGAGCAATTTGAAGCACGACTGGCTCAACTTAAGAATGACCCTTCTTTGAAGCCTGTTTTGGATGAAATTGCGACAGGTGGACCTCCTGCCATAATGAAGTAAGAAAGAAGAAATATTCTTCCCTCCTTGATGCTCTATCTCATATAGATTTGGTTTGTACTGTTTTTTCGAACATCAATTGCAATGTGTACCATTTTAGTTTTTCTTCAATTTTTTTCCTCTGCAAATGCTTCTGTGCTAGCTATGACAATCTTCCTTGTGTACATACAATGCAAAATGTCATGGTAGAAATGGGACATGTGGTCAAGCAGATGATCAAGTGAAAGGCTGGATAATTGGATCATGATTAATGGATAATTTTCTAATTATGCTCATGTAGGTACTGGAATGATCCTGTAGTGCTAAGTAAACTTGGTCAGGCTTTCCAAGTGGGAAGCTCAGGAGATATGCCAGCTGACAACCAAACTTCTAAAAAGAAGGAAAAAAAGGAGGAAGATGCTGAAAAGGAGATGTCTCTGCATCATGATGCCAGCACTGGTGATATTAAGGTAAATTTAGATTTGGGTTTTCTTAGTCTGCAAATAGTACTCTTTTATGTTTATTGCATTCCAATGTAATCTTGTAAAATTCTTTTGGCAGGAGTTGGAAGCTTTGATAGCAAAGGGTGCAGACAAAGATATCAAGGATTCACAAGGAAGAACAGCCTTACACTTTGCATGTGGTTATGGAAATGTAATAAGCCCCATGTTATTCTATGCCACTTTTTCCAATCAGCTTGAAAGTTTTTTCTTAGTTTATTACGTTTTATGTAGTTTATGTTTTTTGTTGCTTCTTATTTTTAAGCTTTATGCAGGTGCAACATAAGTCACTTTTGAAACAAAATTTGGAACAATCTCTTAGCATTTCCAATTAGAAATAATGAAAAATCTGGGACTGGGATGGTAAAAATCTGAAATGTGAGGAGAATGAAAATCCCGTTCAGACTTTTCTGAAAATCTGAATTTAAAACTGTGGAAAATTTAAATTTAAAAATCAGCCTTAAAAAATTGTGTGAAAATTGGAGATGGTTAGACATTCTTTCAATATCTGAAACAGGAAAAAATAGTAAACCAGAACAGGTGCTAGGAAAATCTAAGCTCAAATGTCCTCATCAGATTTGTTCTTCTGAGAAGCTTTACTAGGACTAGTATGACCTCTTTGCTATTTCTTTATCATCAGGACTCACCATAAAAATATTTGTATCCACATTCTGACTTCTATGAGATTTAGCAGGGGAAGAGCAGTAAAGTGCTATAATAGTTGTCACATGATGTGCATGACGCCCCAAAAAAAGTTTCTGCAATCAGTGTAGAATGAGGTCCTGCGCTATCTTCTTGGTAGAAGCAAAAGTAACAAAAGTAATAGGATCAATCATCATGGAAATAGGTGGCAATCACAACGGTCATCAACCACATCTCTAATCAAACACTTGTTAGAATATAATTCTAATTTCAGGTTAATTTTGGTGGTCTTTGCAACAGAAATTAAATAGTCTTCAAACCGGGCAGATACTTGACATTCTTGAAGATCCATTATAGACAAAGAAAGATAGGAGACAAAGTTAGAAGATGGAGAGAGAGTCTTGCTGTGTCGGTCAGAAAATGAAACGGTTGACTACATAAAGTGTGAGAGATGATTAAGCAACTGTGAACTAACCTTTAACTACAAGGTTAACTACTTGCATTTTACCTTACAACTAATTTCTATAAAGCATAATGCTACGTTTTAATATTGTACATTTATTTCGTATGGCAATGCACTTTTATACTATAAATACATATAAGTTACATTTAAGATGATTATGCTAACACCCTTCCTTAATGGTAATATGTGAAAACATGAATTAGGATGGATTTATTTCAGGGGTGACAAAAAGTAGAGCAGAAAAGGAATGAATTCACTGAAGAAAGGAGCACAGAGAACAATGTTTGGGGGGAGGTTTGACATAGAGGTGAGAGGAGGAGCGAAAGACAGAATAAAGGCCAATTGGAAGAACAAGACCCAAAATGCTTGCAAAGCCATAACAATAGACTATACAACAATAGCTAGCAGAATAATGGGGAAAGGAGAAGATGGAGGAATGATTTTGTCCACAAACAAGATTAATACTAGAGAATGGATGAGAATAGAGGGCAATGGAGCAACAACAGGGAGAATATTGTTTCCAAACAAGAAAATAATAGAAGACACATGGATTCTCAAGATCCTATGGGGCACATCAAACAAAAAACCAAATTTTGGTGGGAGAATCAAATTCAAAATCCGACAAATAAATAGTGGAGACAAAAATTGAATAGGATCCAACCTTCAAAGAATTTCTCAGAAGTAGACACAATTTCGTTTGGTGACAAATCAAAGTAGTCATAGCCTTGCAATCTTGGGGTAGAAATTGATGATTTGATCTCGGGCCTCTCTACCCCCCATCTCAAAGAATGTGCCCTTCTTTGCCATAGTGGTTAATCACTAGCCTTCCAAAGATAGATTTCGTTCTTGGATCGAAAATAGTTGGTGTAAGAATTTGAAATTCAGACTGCTTTCAAAAGCTTTTTCTTTTATTGAATGATCAAACAAGGAGAAAAAGTTGGAAATTATGGAGGGAAAACAAAGGATGGTGGATGGCATTGGAATTTATCTATGAGATTGGGGATCAAAATGTTGATCCAATAAAACATACAATCTCCAAAACTCCAATGTGGATTTGCCTTTACAATCTTCCTTTAGGGTATTGCGACCTCAAAATCCTTGCAAGTATTGAAAATTCAAAAGGCACCTTAGTTAAGGTAGATGAGAATGTGTTGGAAACAGAGGTGTGTATCTATACAAGGATGTGCATTTACATGGACCATGTGAGCCCTCTCCCAAAGACATTAGAAATGAAATCAGACTTTTGTTCATGGATTTAGATGGTGGTATTATAAGGGTTGTTAGTAACATGTGAAAGATGCAAGAAATCATGGCATACAATAGAAAAATGCAAAAGGGGGAACATTGAGCTGGAGAAACCTTTGAAGGAAAGATGGAGGTGCTTGTGGATACTTTTGGAGTATTCATACAAGAACCCTCTAAGGGTACACCACCAGCTATAGTTCTAAAAAGAAATGACTCACAACCAAGGGAATACTTTAAATATGGAACAACAAAGCAATCCTCAAAGGAAGGATCATTTTTTGAATTAATTTTGGAACAGTTTAGTATAACTCCAAGAAGAAAGGTCATCATGGAACAAGATATTCTTGTAGTCAATGATATTGACATTCTGGATAAAAGAATTGTGAGCTAGATGGAATCACAAATAGGCAAACTTAACTATGTTGAACGAAAAAGAAAATGAAGGAAACCAAACAAAGTAAAAAGAACAAAAGATAGAGCATCAAAAAAACCTATTGAAATTGCCAGCTATGATTCTATATATTTGGGAAGGAGACATCCCTTCCCAAAAATCAATGAAGATCACATTATGGAATGTGAGGGTCCTCAATGCCCCTAACAAACAACAATTAATCAAGCACCATTTGGATGTATCCAATTCGAAGATAATTTTGTGACAAGAAATGAAACTAAATTAGAATGATGCAAGCATCATCTTAAACAAATGGAAATGTTGGCAAGGGTTATTTGTAAATGCAACTAAGGCTTTGGAGGTCTTGGCATTCTCTAGACCATTGTAACGGGACTCGCCCGGACTCGCTAGGAATCGGCGAGTCCCGAGCCGAGCACCCCTGGCGGAGTCCTGGGAGCCCAGACTCGGACGCGGCCGAGTCTAGCCACGTCCAGGCCGGACTCGCCAGACTCTCCGGACTCACCGCTTCCTGGCGAGTCCCGAGCCCTGGACGCGGCCGACGACAGCAAATGAAAAAGGCATAAAAAACATAAAATGAAAGTTTTTTTTTTTTTGTCTTATATTATCTTCCCAACCCTAAAAGCAACCTTACTTCATTCATTTGGCAAAATAGGAGGAGAAGAGAGAGTCGTGAAGAAAAATAGGAGGAGAAGAGAGGGCAACCGGCAAGTTGTTGAAGAAAAATACAGGGCTATATATCATTTGGGAAGCTTCATACCAGCAAAGAGGTGCATTGAGAGCTCATTACCAGTGATTGGGAGGAGTTTGCATTGCATTCCAAGCCAAATCTAAGAGGTAAGTTTGATTTTAATTGGTCTTTTTTGTGTTTTTTTAACAAATAATTCATTGTAATTTGTAAAATCATTGTTTTTTTTAGTTTGCATTTTTTTTACAAACCCTACTTGCAACTTAAATAATTTTTAGAAACCCTACTTGTTATTGCAGCCACATTCATTTGAAAATCAAACCATATTATTATTTTCACAATGTCTCAAACCCTAGGCAAAAAAGACCCTGCTTGGAAACATGCTGAAATCTTTCCCGGAATGAAAAAAGGAGAAGCAAAATGTAAATACTGCAAAACAATATATCATGGAGGCATAAATAGATTAAAATACCATATTGCACGCATACCCATCCATGATGCAGTGGGCTGCCCTATAGCACCTCCTGAGGTTGTTCGTGAAGTGTAGGTACAATTATAAACTTTTGAAATGCAAAAAGAAATGAAAAAGAGACAAAAGCAGGAATTGGTGAGTTTTGGAGTTGGACAGGGACTTGGTGCTGTTGGAGATGCTTCTTCCATGCCTCCATACCGTCCTAGTGCTAGTGCTTGTGCTAGTGCTACTGCTTCTGCACCAGCTATGCCCTTGCATACTTCTAGTGCTGGTGGCACTACTACTGCTAGTGGTAGTGGCAGTATTAGCATTGGCCCTAGAGTTCTTAAATCTAGGGTGGACTCATATTTTGTACCACACACTACTCCTGGTTCCCAACCGTCGTTTGAGAGCATGGGTTGGAACAAGGACGCACATGATGCAGCAAAAAAGACAATTGTAGACTTTTGGTACTACTGCACCATTCCCTTTCATGTAGCCAGGTAATTCTTTTTCGTTTAATTGTTTTAAAATTTATATTTAAATTTTATTATTTTAGAATCTAAATGTATCTCATTATCGAATTCAAATTTAAAGTTAAAAACTTAAAACTTTTCATTTTACAATACTTATATAAGTAACTTATTAATTTATTTATGACATGTTTTAGGTCACCTTTTTGGAAAAACATGGTTGATGCCATAACCATATGTGGGGCAGGGTTCAAAGCCCCTACTGAAGATGAATTAAAGGACCCACTTTTGACTCAAAAGGTGGCAGATGTGAAAGCACAATTAGAGGAGCAGCACGTGCAGTGGAGGAGGATTGGTTGCACCATCATGACTGATGATTGGACTGATAGGAGAAATAGGATGCTGCTTAATTTTCTAGTTTCCTCCGGAGGTAATTGTACTTCCCTCAATGCATTGAAATTTGAATTTGATTTAGTGATTAATAATTTAATATGGCTGATTTATGTTTTTTAATTTATTGAATAATTGGTTTTGCTTATTTTTTCAGGTGACACCGTCTTCATGAAGTCCATTGATGCTTCTGCCCAATTCAAAAATGCCACATACCTGTGTGAGGCTATAGAGGAGGTGATAGCTAATGTGGGGGAAGAGAATGTAGTGCAAGTGGTGACAGATAATGCAGCAAATTATGTTGCTGCTGGTAGATTATTGATGGAGAGGCACCCTACTCTATTTTGGACTCCATGTGCCGCCCATTGCATTGACCTCATGATGGAGGATCTTGGCAAGCTCCCATGGATCAAAACATGTGTGGATGCAGCAAAAAACATTTGCAAATTTGTATACAATCACACATGGGTGCTTAACCTTATGAGGCAATACACGGGGTTGAGGGAGTTGTCTCGTCCTGGCATCACTAGGTTTGCAACAAATTTTATCACGTTGCAATCCTTGATTCGGTCAAAGGCAGCTTTAAGGCGCATGTTTGTTGGTGAGGAGTGGTCTTCCTCATCCTTTTCTACAAGCACTGCAGGGATTGTTGTGGCTGATTGCATTTTTGATGAGCAAGGGTTTTGGACACTAGCAGAGGAGATTGTGAAGGTAAAATTTAATTCTTTATTATGTTTTAATTTTTAATCATATCTTACTTTTATTTGTTTATTTTCGTTCACACTTATTTGTGAAACATGTTTGCACTTTGCAGTTTATTGAGCCCTTGCTAGTTCTCCTACGAGTTGTAGATGGGGAGAAGCCCGCAATGGGCTACATATATGAGGGCATGGATAGGGCCAAAGAGGCCATTAGATCAATCTATGGTGGAGTTGAGGAGAAGTATCGTCCCATTTGGGATATCATTGATAGGAGATGGAAAAACCAACTTCATAGGCCCATCCATGCAGCCGCATGTTTCCTAAATCCGGCCTTCCAATTCCGCCGTGATTTCCATGCAGATAGAGAAATTCTTAGTGGGCTCTACTCGACGATAGAGCAGATGTTGCCCGCTGTTACTACACAGATAGTGCACGAGATAGATGCCTTTACTAAGGCACAAAGAGACTTCTTTGCACATCAAATGTGCAAAGACAGTAGGACAACATTACTACCAAGTAAAAATATATTTAAGGGCATAATTTTCATCTTTTTATATTATAATTTATTATTCAATGTTGAACTTGAACTTGAAACTTGAAATGAGATTGATTTTGTTTCTTTTTCTCATTTCAAATAGATGGTGGGAGATGTTTGGTTTTGATAACCTGCAAAATATTGCCATTCGTATATTGAGCCAGCCATGCAGTTCATCTGGTTGTGAGTGCAATTGGAGTATGTTTGAGCACATACACTCCAAGAAGCGCAATAGATTGACAGTGGAGAGGATGAATGGCTTGGTATATGTTCATTACAACCTCCGGCTCAGATACAGGAAGCTTTTTGACCACAACAACACCCCGATCAATCTAGAGGAGGTTGATCCACAGTCTGAGTGGATGACTGAGGCTACAGATGCAGTCTTTAGTGACGAGGACCTTGATTGGGTGGACTAGGCAGAGAGAGAGGCTGAGGTTGTAGCCATGGCTGAGGAGGAGGCTAGAGCACGAGGAGACATAGCTGCTGTTGGTGAGAGTGGCATGGAGAGTCAGACACAGGCAAAGACTATGGCTGTAGCTGCAACATCATCTAGGACCCTTAGACGCCTTCGTAGGAAGGATGTTGGCTCCACTATGCCATAGAGTCATAGACTTATAGCTATTGTTTTGATATTTCATATTTGTATGGAACATTTGATGTTATGGATTTCATATTTGTATACATTTGACTAATTTTATATATCTAAGTATGCTATTTCCTTGAGCAACACAACTACAATTTGTGTGCTTCATACTTATGTGATCGTTGTATACTTGTGTATGTGATCAAATTTTCTTTTATTTGTGTTGTATTCAATAAAGGGTGCTTGAAACAAGTTTTAAATCCTTAAAAATCTCTAAATTTCTAGGGTTTTTTCAACTTTTTTTCATTTTGCCGAGTCTACGCTGAGTCCGAGTCCGAGTCCCGAGTCTTGAGTCCCCAAGTCTCGAGTCGAGTCACCCTAGCCGAGTCTGAGCCGAGTCCGAGTCTCATAACTATGCTCTAGACACCTACGTTAGTCAACATCATTGTGGAGGGAGTTGGGAACAATTGGTAGGTATGCAAGGTCAAGAGTGTTCCTTTAATATTTGCTTCTTTATGATCAACGTATGTGGTCTTATTGGTTGTGTACTTAAAAAGTGGGTCTGGGAACAAATCTCAGAGATTGTCTCCACCCTTTTTGATGCCTTGGTTATGATTGGAGGGGACTTCAATCTATCCTAGCTAATACAAATAAATAGGGAGGCATGTGTAGGGAAACCAAATGCCAAAATGGTTTCTTAGACTTTGTGGGTGCATGGGTGTTGATAATATCATCCCTAGGAATGGATTGTTCACTTGTACCAATAGAAGGATCAATTCTAACAATGTAGCCAAAAGGTTGGATAGATTTTTGTGTAGTAACAATTTGTACCTGCTTCTCATCAATTTGAATGCATGGTCTTGTCCAACTCTGGCTTGGATCACTTCCCCATTCAAATTCACATCACAAAGGACCACAACCCAATCAGATATCCATTCAAATTTGAAATATGTGGATGCTAGACTCAAAGTTCCTTCCCATGGTTGAAGGGTGGTGGAAGGAAGCCCCAAGCAAAAAGGTTTGAAGATGTTTCTTTTATTAAAAAAGCTTAATTTGATAAAATGGAATCTCAAGCAATGGAATAGGCTTCATTTCGAGAATATCTTTCTATAAAAGAAAGGGTGGAGGTAGATATGGAGACTTCGAATAAAGGAGATAATGGTCAATGTGATGGATCAAGAAGCTTATTACAAAGAAAAAGAGTTGTTGACCTAGCATGCAAAATTGTTGGCAAGGGGGGCAATTTTTTGGAGACAAAGGTCCAAGGAGTTGGCTTAATATAATTCTATTGGGGCTAGGAAGAGTATCAGCAAGATCTCATCTCTCTTAGCATGCATGGCAGAATCCTTGATGACCCAAAGGATATCGACTTTGAAGTTGATATTTTTTTTGAGAAGCTTCTCAACAACATAGAGGGATCAAATCTGTGGAATCAAAAGGATATGCTAAGTGCTATTCCAAGATTGGTGACAAAGGAAAAGAACAAAATGCTTGTAGCTCTGTTTTTTGAGGAAATCAAATTGGCTGCCACTCAAGTACACTCAAATAAATCCCTTGGTGTAGATAGATTCCTTACTAATTTTCTTCACAAATGTTGGGTTTTGTAGGAAAGAAGACTTAGGGGGCAATATAAGAGTTAAAGAAACATAGGAAAATGATAAGGACCTAAATATCACTTTCATTGTTCTCATCCTTAAGAAGGAGGTGATCTTCTCATTTGGTAACTTTCATTATATATCTTTGTGTAAAATAGTGTACAAGATTATTTCCAAAGTAATGGCCAATAGACTAAAACTACTACTTTTGGATATCATCCCAAAGGAGCAAAGTCAACTTGTTCTTGGGAGGTAACATCAGATGGAATAATCATAACACATGAAGCACTCCCCTCCATTCACTCTAGAAAGGAAAAGGGTATGATTGTTAAACTTCACATCAATAAAGCTTATGACAAAGTAGACTAGCATGTTTTGATGAAAATCATGGAAAAGTTAGGTCTTTGCCAGCATTGGATAGATTGCATATTTAACTACATCTCCAACCCTAGATTCTTGATAATAGTAAATGGTAACTCCTCTAGCTTTTTCACTTCTGCCAGAGGCCTAAGTCAAGTAGGCCCCATCTCCCCTCCTCTTTATTATAATGGTTGAATCTCTAGGAAGATCCATTCTTGTGGCCTTCAACAACAAATTATGGAAAGGAATAAAGGTAATGAATGATGTTAGTGCACTCTCCCATCTACAATTTGCAAATGACACCATCCTTTTTGGTGAGGCAAGTGTGAGCCAAGATATCCAAATGAAAAGAATCCTTGGAAAATACACCAAAGCCTCGAGGTAGACCATAAACACTCAAAAATAAAAAATCTTCTTTTTTAATGTAAGGCTAGATCTTCATAGACAAATCATTGGTTATTTAGGAAAACAAAGTCAGAACATTGCCAAGTATGGGGTTGGGTATCTCTCTTTTCAAAGGGGCTGGTAGAGCAACACATTGGGATGTTTGGTAAATAATTGTAGAGTTAAAATGGCATCCTAGAAAGGAAAATGGCTTTCCTTTGCTAGGAAAAGCCTAAGGTTGAAAGTTTGAAATCAATGATTTTTTCCATTCTCATATTTCTAATGTCTTGTCTCAAAATTCCAACCAAAACAAATAGTGATTTGGAGAGACTAATGATATATTTCCTATGCAAGGTAACTCGGATATCAGAAAGTTTCGCCTAATTAGTCGGGACTTGGTGTGTTCCCCCAAAGATTTGGAATTGGACTAAGACAAAGCAAGACACGAAGCAAAGTTGTGGGGGCTAAATTGATTTGGTCTCTCTTCACAAAACCAAACTTGAAATGCTCCAAGATTCTTGAAAATAAATATTTGGATTCCCTTGACCCCTCTTGCATTTTCATGGTTGCCAACCTAGGGGTTTTCATCCTTGGAACTTCATGCTCTCTTGTAGATGCATCATCCTCAATCACTTAATATGGGAAGTCATTATTGGGTGTAGTACAAATGTTTGGGAAGACTCATGGAATGGGAAATCAAAATTAGTTGGAAGGGAATATCTGTAAACAACGAAAACCTTTCTTTTAGGACAGGGATTATGTAACATTGGACACCAAAACAGGCTATGATGAATGGTATTGGAAGGATACAAGTGGATATGGAATTCCAGAGGCTCAATTAGTATAGAAGTTTGGGAAGACTCATGGAACGGGAATCCAAAATTAGTTGGAAGGGAGGATCTGAAAACAATAAAAACCATTCTTTTAGGATAGGGATTATGTAACATTGGACACCAAAACAGGCTACAATGAATGTTATTGGAAGGATGCAAACAGATATGGAATTTCAGAGGCTCTATTAGCCCTTTGAGAAGAAAAGTCATTAATTCGAAAGATTTTCATCAAAGAAGAATAGGACATGGTCAAATGATGTTGCTCAAAAAGAGGTAATTACACTACCAATCTTTGATATAAGGCGGCAGACGCCTCACTAATCAATATGAGTGGCACTCACACCCATGTTGACACAAAAATTGCCTTCTCAAAGCTGGTGCCTTTACTTGGTCTGCAATTGACAAGAAGATCCTAACAACAGATAAGTTCCAGAAACTTGACTTTGGCGGTCCTTCAAAGTGTTTCATATGTGGTTTGGCGAATCAGTTGGTCAATCACCTTTTGGTCAATTGTCCCTTTGCGGTCATGTGTTGGCGATGCCTTTGTGTTCGAGGTTGGTCTAGTGCACTTCGAGATTATCTCCTTGCAATTTTTGACTCTGTTGTATCCATATGAAATTTTCATATTTTGTCAAATTTGAAGCTAAAATCTATTGTATGCCCAAATACATATGCTGATTAGGTCTTGTCAAGTCTTGTTTTGTCCTGTCATCTTTGTGGCTTTTGCCTAAATATTTGTAGGGTGATGGAACATTGTTCTTTACGTTATCCATTATGGTGAGAGGAAAAGAGATCCAAAGGTCGTGTGCACCACATCAAACACATACTTTCAATGATAAAAATAACACTCGCCTACACTGTCACATGCTTGTAGGGCACAAAATAATAAATGTTATATGTTAAAACTGTGCCCAGTGCACAGACGCACATGCTCTAGGGCATTGTAAATCTAATTTTCGAAGTTAAAATTCAGTAAAAAGAGACGATGTCAAATAATACATAAATAAAACGTCGCAGCCATACCAATGATACATACAGACAGTTAAGAGTATAAAAAAGCGGATTTTGTTTAAATCGTGCCTGATACAGTATGGAATAAATTTCGTGTTCATAAATGATAGGCATGCATAGACTCACCCGACAAAGATAGAGCACAATACAATTGTGTTAAAATCGTAGCACAGAGCTGGGCGTGTGAGGGATAGAAAATAAAATTGTTTTTGTATATTGACGCAAGTAGTGTACAGGCGCACACCACATAAAATAAATTCAAAAAATTAAGCGATGTTCATAGGTGCATGCTTGGCTAACCTCATGTCCCCATGCAGCTGCTTAACTCTATTTTCTGCTTAAATTTAAGCAGCAGGGGTGTTCCCATGCATAAATTTTATTTTTGGGAAAGGATAATTTGGAATCTTTTCCTATTTTAATGGAGCAACTACTGTTTAGGAATTGAAAATAAGCTGTGAAAAAAGAGGGGGGGCTGGAAATAAGCAGCAACTGCATATTTCTAAAAATCCACGTGGCTCCACAAATTTTTTTCCCTTTTTTTTAATATTTGATTTTGTTTTTGTTTTTCTAATTTTTTATTGTACAAATTATTATTAATACTATTAATACAAATTTAAGTTGGCTGCTTAAAAATAAACAGAAAAACTAAGCATTCATGGGGCCATCAGCTTCACAAATAACTCCTAAATAAGTTGAGCAGTGGCTGCTAGCCAAAATAAGCTAAGCAGCTGCATGGGGACATGAGGTAAGAGGCGTGCACCTCACAATTGAAAGATTCGGTTAAAAAAGGCAAAAATGACAATATACATGCGGACACTTGCTTAGGAAACACGTGCCTTATAAAGGGAAAATGCGTTTGGTTTTGAAAGTATGTTAAAGCTCATGTGACAGATAAAAAATGCATCTAGTCATAAAGGAGGCGGCGTATTTGCTCATCTCAGGAAGCTGACTGGGTTCAAGACAAAAGATGAATCTTCTATTTGTGTGCGGTGTGGTGCGATTTTAGACTTCACAACTTTTCAAAATAGAGGCAAACCTTATATTCATAGGAAAAACCATCAAAAAGTGAAGTATGAATTAATGAATGAATGAAGGATTTTAAGGTTTTCCACGAGACCAAAAGTCTAAGAGACCGAGAACCACAAAACTACGTAATCTTCAAATTCTTTTTGATGTTGGATCTTTTACTATGAATTTTGACCAAAAAACTAGCAGTCTTGTTGATCTTTTTTTCATCAAATAGCTCATGCAGGTTGTCGATCTATAAAGTTTCTTCATATTGACTACGAATATCCTCATAAGCCATGCACTCCATGATAAAATGCCATTTTGTCTCTACCACCCCTTTTCTACAAAACATGCAAATTCTATCCTCCCACACTTCCTTAGGTATAGTCCACCTTTTGGTTTCACACCTAAGATAATGTGACCCAGTCTTCAACTAAGCTATTAGCAACCTTTCTTTAGCTTTAATAGCTGCACTTGAATAAGTTTTTTCACCGTACTCCCAAATTGGGTTGAACTCTTTGACATAGTGAGTTTTCTTCCACCCAATTTGCTTTGTCCACATGGTAGTCATAAACTTTTTTGTGACATAATTTTTAATTTCCTCATTGGTGTTAGGACAATCATGTAAGTTGATGTCCCATTTGCTTAGCCATTTGTTATTTTGTTTCATCCATGTTTTCTTCCTATGGCCTAAAACCTCCTTCGCAACCACTTTGGACCAACGGTGGTTATCCATGTTTTCAACCTTTTTTAGATAGTTTAGCAAGCGAGTTACAACCGATGCTTCCAATGGTAAGGTTCCCCATTCAGCCAAGAGAATTTCATAAGGGACCATGGTATTGATAGGAGAATCACACTCACATAGACCCTTTGCACATTCATTCTTTCACACAATTGTCTTCAAGAGCAGGGTAATATATTCCAAGAAATATTATCAAAGGAGGTGGTTTAAAGAGGATTTTTAAGGATCCAAAGCAATATTAACAAATGATGTAAAAAAAAAAATTTAGATATCAAAGCATTAAGTACTCGTCAATTTTTCAAAGTGTTTTTAAGGATTTGTCAAACCTCGTCGGACAGAGAATCCATCATCCACATAGCTACTCTCTAGAAAAGTCTATTTTTATCCATGCCAAAAAATAACTTGTCACCATTTTGAAGAAAAAAGAATATTCTAAGTCTGTTATTTTAGTTGAAGCCCACCCTACTTTTAGCCGCCTCTGTTTTTAATTCGAACTTAGCTATTCTTAGACTATCTATCTCATCAAGTGAGAGATGTGAGCATCAGGGGATAATTTTTTAATAATTTCAATCATTAGTTGAATTGACAGTTGCATGTCTTAAAATTAAAATTAACGGATAGAATTAATTTGTAATAAAGCTTGCATTTATGTAATCAAACCATTCAGGGTAGAAGTAGTAGCTGTTTTTTTCATTTATTTTCATTCAATGCTTCTAATATTAGAAATAACTCTTATGCTTGCATATTGTGGAAGTTGCTATTCACCGAGTATTTAGTCTTATTGTTACATCCATAATTCATCATTCAAAAGAATTTAGTATGCTTACTTCACTTCTAAATTATTGTTCAAGTGTTTTAACTTTGTGTTGTGTTCTTATAAGTTAAAATTTAATAATTATTAAAACTTTTGTATTGCAATAGGTGCTACGTCAATAGTTGTAGCTTTGAATGTAATTATTATGTTTAACTTGTAATATCTTGTGTATGTGTTTTAGCATATTTAATCCTTATGTTATATTTGCATTGTTTAGTCTCTATTTTTAGTTGAATAGAGAAAGTGTCTAGTCTTAGAATTTATTTTTAATAAAAAAGCATAAAATCCTTTGCCTTGTGTTGAAAGAGTGTCTTAGCCTTTTACACTTTGCAACCCCAAAAAAAATTCAAATTTAAAATTTATTTAGCTTGAACATGAAATCCCTAGAAAAGACAATGTAAAGATTGTAAATTGTAAATACATATTGTTCATAGTAGGTTAATTTTTATATTACACGAAGCCTCCCCTTCTAGTTCAAAGAGCAATTCTACTACACATCTATTCCATTTTGTGTTGCATTGAAAGATGCAAATTGAAATGCCAATAGAATCCTAGTGCAACATGTTGGCATTTCAAATCGCACCTCTGGAATGCGTTCTGGAAACGGACAGCTATGTGCAGTAAACTGCTCTTCGAATTAGGAGGGGAAGCTCCCTCTTTTGCTGAGTTGCATAAAGAAAAGTAATCTAAACTTAATTACGCCTATCTTTTTGGTTCAGCTGCGAGAACACAAGGTTATAGAACACTAGATGTTGCGGCCGAGGTTTTCCCTTTAATGAAACTAGACAGCTACAACTTAACCTACGCTTAAAACGTTTCCACCCTCTCAAGTAAACGCAGAGCAAGAGAGTTTGGAAATGGACAAGTTTGGTTTCTGACAAATATACTTAAATAAACTATTCTTCAACATACATTTTATGGCAAGCCGAAAAAGAGATCATAAAAGTATTACGGAAATATGAGACTTTTATTTCAAGGCAGACAAAGCACGCTCAAGATTTTATTTACTCATACTTCTGACACAAAACAAATAGACGGAAACTTGAGATATTTATATCAAGGTAGACAAAGCACGCTCAAGATTTTATTTACTCAAGTTTCTGGAACAAGGATTACAATTTCGAGACAGCAAGTTGTAGCAACACGCTTGCAACATGCGATCAACCTAACTATAATCAACACAACACATGCACTAAACAAGTATTTGCAGCTAAAGAGGAATGCAAACTTGCTCTTTACACAAAGTGAACAATACTGAATAACAAAGAGAAGGTACTATGACACTTATGTCTTGTTATCACAAGCACGGTTAAACTAAAATGAGCAAACACTACCCTTATTTATAACTAAGCAGAGGAGTAGGGAACCCTAAAATCTCCTTGCTTTTACAACTACTGCTTGCCAACATGCAAGCTTTATTTCTAAATCTAGGAAAGATAAAACATCTAAAACCTAAGAAAGCATGTAAAACGGAAAGTGCCAACTCGTGACATTTGTTTTCCTCCTTCAAAGAATGGATAAGAATAGAAAGAAAGCATGAGATAAGAATGGAAAGAAAGCTTGGAAAAAGCTTCTAGAAGATTTCCGCTTTAAATCTCTCACATTCGCCAAAAAGCAGGAAGCTGCCTCTTTATCAGGAGTGTTGATACTATCTTTAGTTGTATTCCGCTTTTCTAAGATCTTCTCCTTTGTTGCGATCAAACTTAGTGAATTTTTGACCTCTTCAGCTTCTTTCTAAGTTATGTTCTTGAAAAACATCGCTGCCTCAAAAGATGACTTGGCGGCTCTGCAACTTTATGCATTCTGACACTTCTCTTGATTCTCCCATGGAAGAGTTTTGCACAACTTTTTCTGACGCTTGTCCTTTCGCTCATACCACTCTCTGCACGTTCTTCAATTGAGATGACGACGTTTTATGTCCATGACGATACTGATAAGCACTTCCCAACATTATTTGATCAGATAATTATGATACAACACTTGTTTGGCTCTGAATTCGATGGGAGAGTACTCTATGTTGAAAAACATGAAGATTGACTGTAAACTTGACTATGCTCGGACAAGCTCAGCACAAACCCTAAAAAATACCTTGCTGATTTTCTTCGTCAAACGGATGAATTTTTGGAATTTTTTCTGAGATATGGGTTCTGTTTAGAATCTCGTTACAAGCAAACCCAGATCATCCGTTTTTGAAAATTTTGAATGAAGACTGAAAAAGCAGCAAACCCTAATTTTCTTCGAAAAAAGCAGAAAAAGCTGGCATCTAGGTATTGTTCATGAGCACATTCTGGATGAACCCAGTTGATTAGATTTTGAAAACCTCGAAGTTTCACTGAAAAAGCAGCCACTTGAAGTTTCACTAAAAAAGCTGTGATATGGGTTCTATCCAGAAGAATATTTGAGATAGACCTAGAAGATTGGAAGTTGTAAAATTTGAAGTTTTCTCCGACATGCAAGATAAAAAGCAGTTGCTGCAACCTTGAGAAAATTCCTCAAAAATTATCCAGAAGATAGAACTAGTATAAACCAACTCGCTGAAAATTGAAAACAATGGCCTCCTTCTTCAAAGATTTGGTGTTCTGGATGAAAAAAGTGTGAAAAAGCAAGCCTTTTTGAGTGTTGATCTAAAAATATTATGAAAAACCAGCAAGTTAAACTCTTGAATCTTGAAAATAAGGGTTTGAAGTTGCTGCTCTATTTCTCCTTGAAGGCCACCTGCAAGAAAATAATGAAAAGTAAAACACAAAAGTGCTTTAAATATGCTTTGCCTTGAGAAAACAACTTTCTTTTGCCCTAATTCCTCAAAACCCTAATTCACATTTGTGTAATGAGCTTAGACTTTGGTCTTCAACTTCAATTTTTGAAATCTTCAAAAATTTGACTAAGGCATGAGAAGTTGGGTGCCTTTTTTGAGGTATGCCATTCTTTTTTTTCCAGACTTAGCCATTTTTTCACCGTTTTCAACTTCTGTTGATTTTTCAACCCTACTTTGACTTTGTCTCCCGGCTTCTTTATTGATCCGACGAATGAACTGAACATTCCATTACGGAGCCTGATCGAATCTGACAAAATGATGTTGGAGACGTCATCTGCTAAAAACTTCATTTGATCCTTTGAATTGTCAAGTGCCTATCCTTGAAAAGGGCGTCCATTTTCTCCAGAGTTAGTCAATTTCATGATCTTCAATTTTATGCTTGTCTTCTGACCTTCAGATGAATCCACGATTTTGGGCATTGTGTTGATCAAAATGACTGGCTGACGGATTCACTGGACAGTTGAGATGATTCTAGAAGGGGTCTTCTGGATCACTTATTTCCGGAAACTGACTTCTGGTGGCCTTAAACCCTAGGCGCCCTTCTCCTTCAGGGGCACCTATAGCTTCCAATGTTAGTTTTTATTTTTGAATTTTCACTATTGCTTTCCACTTTCTGCCATTTCTCACACTTTTCCTCCTTTGTTTGCCTAGCGATATTTGATGACTGCTGACTCTGATGGACAAGCTGACAGATTCGTTGGAGAGCTGGATCCAGTCTGAGGAAGTGACGTTAGAGGTGCCTTCTGCAAATTCTATCATTAAACCTCTTAACATCTTGGGTGCCCTTCTTCTCCAGGGGCGCCCATGTCTACCAGTGTTAGAATATTTTCATCCTTTTTCACTTCAAAGTTCTAAACACCTCTCATCATGGCCCCTGTTTGACCTGACTTTGTTGGAAACTGAGTGACCTGACGAGCTGACGAAGACATCCACTGCGAAGCTGACGATAATCTGAACAAGGTTGCCTGGAGGCAGAAACTCTAATCTTATCATCTGATGCTTCAAAAAGGTGGGCGCGCCCTTGTTCTTCAGGGGCACCCATGTTTAGCAGAGTTAGAAATTTTTATGCAATTTTCAATTTTCAACCTCGATTAACATGCTTTCCTTGTTTCGGCTGCCAAAAATCAAAAATATTCTAAGGCATGAAGGTTTGGGCGCCCAAACTGAGCAGGGGCGCCTGGTGTCTCCAGTGTTAGCCAAAATTTATCATTTTTCAACTTTTTCAAATTCTTCTCGCCGTTCTCCGTTTCTCGTGCATGTTCCTCGTTGACAACTTCTACTTGATGCTTAAACATCTGATTCTGATACTTGGCAACCGAATGACCTCCATTGATGACCTTGGATCCCTAAAACAGCTTCTAAAAAAGCAGAATAGACCTAGTAGAGTAAAATTGATCTTTTTGTGATTCTGATTGCACCAGCTTGATGAGGAAGTATTTTAAGCCAATCAAAATTAGTCTTAACCCTAACGGCCAAATTTTCTATTTTTAGAAAATTTTACAAGTATCCATTTCGAAAGAAACCCAGAAAAACCCAGAAAAAGTTTCTATTTTTAGAAAACTGCTAAAAATAGAAATTTTCCTAAAATTTAGGGATGAAAAACTGAAATCTGGGTATTGTTGATTTGGTCGCTTTGAGCCGACCCAGATTGTCAGATTTTGAAAATTACAAGGTTTTGACCCCCATGCAAAACATGCAAATCCCAATTTTGACCTTTTTGACAGATTTAATAGTATTTGGACTCATTTCTTCAAAATGCCTAAGTTTAACAAAAGTTTTAATTTTGGGGTACAACACAACATAAATGAAATTTCAATTTTCTTATCTCTGTCGACCATCAATCCTTCGTTGCTTATTTGGAAAATATGTGTTGGCGTTTCAATTAGCACCTCTGGAGTGCTTATTGGAAACGGATAGCTATTGCAAGTGTGTTAGTACATGCTCTTCGGATTATAGAGAGGAAGATCTCTCTTTGCTGATTTTCTAATGTAAAAAAGGGGCGTACTAAGATTCCTATCTTTTTTACTCAGTGGCAGGACACAAGGGTGCATAAACACAATGCGCCGTAGCTAAGCTTTTCTCTGGTTTCCGCAAATCTTAACTACGACTAACTAAGTTTCTAAATTATCCTACCTCCTCAAGATAAACAAAGCATGACGGCGTAGGAGCGAAATGGATGGGTTGGATTACTTGAACCCTACATCTCAGTGGAATATGGCCGAGGCTTTGAACTCTTGGATATATACCAAGATAAGGCTCGATACAAGTAAACACTCTTTTATGGTGATCTGGATCTGAGACTTGCCAAGGAGGAGGAACCCCTGTCCGAGGTGTAGGCTTGGAAACAACTCACTAGAAACAACAAGGTACGATGACCAGACTAACAGGATTCTCGAGGAGGTGACGACACCTGTCCAAAGTGTAGGCTGAAAGACAAATCATTAAACAACATCATACGATAATGATCAATGATAAAATATCCAAGGAGGCGACGACACCTGTCCAAGGAGGAGATTGAAACAATGCACTATTTAGAACAAGACTTTGAATAGACTCAAGTATTTAGATCAAGCAAGCATGGGACATCTAATTTATTTCTTCAAGCTTCTCCAAAGAATTACAAAGGTTGGGACAACAAAGGCACGAAATCATGCACAATTACGATCAACCAACGAACTCTCATCCAAGAGTGAACAAATATAAACAAGCTAACTCTGGCAACAATGGCGCAACAATTTTGCTTAGCAAATAAAGGTTAAACAAATAATGAGCCCAAGGTTCTTATCTATAGGAACTCAAAGGAGTAGGCAACCCTAAAATCTCCTTGAGTTAACAAACAGTTCTTGCCAATCAGCAAGATTTATTTCTATGTCTAAAAGTAGGTGAACAAGCAGTTAACTGGAAATCTATTTCAGTTAACTGAAACTAAACAAAAGTCAAACTGGGAGTCTACCTCAGTTGACTGACACCTAACTAAAAGTGAACTTATGTTACAAATGTGTCTCCAAATAGACATCCTTTTGAGGAGATCTGAAATCCATAAAACGTGGGAGTCAATTAGACATCCATCTTTAAAGGAGATCTGAGATCCATGAATTGTGGGAGTCAATTAGACATCCTAGATCAGTGGGATCTGACATGCATGATCTGTGGAGATCTGGAGTCAACTTGGAAAGGGGCATCAAGTTGACTTCAGTCGTATTTATTGCTATTTGGAGGGTAGGACGTCCTTCCTTGGTGCTTTACACCTCTTCACCATTGGTCAACAAAGTCTCTATCTAGTCGTTGACCTCTTCGGCCTCCGGGCAATTAATGCTTCTCAAGATGACTGTGTGGCGTCTAAGCATTTCTTCACCTATTAGAAGCTACTGCTGATAGTTTATGCATTGGGCAACTACTTCATCCAACTAGATAGACATGGCTGCAATTTTGGCTAATTTGCAACCATTGGGATCTTCAAGGAATGAACCATAGATGACGTCTTGAAACTGCGTTTGTACCGTTTCAAGCTCAACATATTCCCCTCCTTCCCGCTGATATTCTAACTCAGGGAAGGATATTACCAATGTTCTTGCGAAGTTGATAATATTAGCGACGAAGCGTCTATAGTCAATCAGCTCCACTGAATTGGCATCGTAGTCTCTCACCTTGTATGCCAATTGTTCTTTCCACTCAAAGAGATGGCGTTTGTTCTTAGTGGTTGTAACTGACTGGTATGCGTGTTGTAGATCAGCAACTGTCGCTTCCTCTCTCGGCCTCTCTTGAGCTGCCTTCAAATTTGACTGCTGGATTTCTGATCGAAGACAATGTGCTTTGTCTCTCAGCTGATATGGTTCTGCTAATACACACCTTCCTCTGATGACAAACTCATCCACTTGACATCTCAAGTGTTTGTCGTATGTGATCAATTGGTGATGGTTTCTTTTAGCTAGGAGATCCAATAGTCCTTGAGGCAAGGCTGAGGAGTTGGGAGTGTAATGCATCAAACTACAAATGTACAATCTTAGTTGACGGTTTTCAGCCTTCAAGGCTGCTTTGTCTTGTCCATCCTTGGTCATTCTTTCCTTGACGCTCACTGAGGCGATTCCGAGAAGGTCTGCCTCCACCTGTCGAGTGGTCTTTCCAAGGTTCACCTTTGAAAGCGTGAAATCCTCAACCCTCACATTGTGTATGTCTTTATCTTCAGGCGGGGCAGTAGTCTCTGTGACAACCTTGTTCTTTGCATTCCTCTCTACATGTGTTTGCTTCTTCAACTTTGTTATACCCAAAATGAAATTTTGGCATTCTGCTTAAATTGAGCTAAACAACGTAAAAATGCCATCTAAAGTATGTTTTAGGTCAAACCAAATATGAAATCCTTGTGGGTTTCTGTCAAGGAACCTATGGTTAAAATTTTGAAAAAACGAAAAATTAGGGTTTTACACCCCTATTTTTGTGGAAACCCTAAAAAATAGGACCTTCCCGGAAATGATTGAAAATAATTCTGATAGGCTTAATTGCCTTCACGATCACACTGATCAAGTCAGAATTATCAAAAATATGTTTTACTCTGGTGGGTCTATTTCTATTTTTCAGGAACAAAGTTAGGAGCTCCGCAGCCATTAATGGCAGATTGGCCAGTACCAGGTGCTGAAAGCTAAACCTCAAAAGCTTCAACGAAGAAACCATGGCGGAAAAGGATGAAAATGATGTCGTTCAACGAAGGAGATTCTCAAAACAGAAAAGGCCAAAATTTGGCTAAGTCTGGAAGGTGCACGTTTTGTCTACTAAGGCAAAACACAGTCTACAGTGGCTAAAAGCGCCCCTCTTGAAGAAAGGCGCCCTTGGACCTCAGAGGGCAAATCAAATCATTTGGCATTGTCAAAACAGTCATCCTCTTCACTTTCATACTGGCTCGACAACGAAACAATCAGCAAGATCATCTGATTCAGGGATCATTGACCAACCGTCAGTGAAGTATGGACGATCCATCGACGACAGAAGTGCCAAATTAGAGAGCTTCAAGGTAAAAGCGCCCCTGCTGGCCAGGGGCGCCCCTCAGTTGCAGACATCAGATGAATCCAGAAGTTGCAG
This sequence comes from Sequoiadendron giganteum, assembly GCA_007115665.2. NCBI lineage: Eukaryota > Viridiplantae > Streptophyta > Pinopsida > Cupressales > Cupressaceae > Sequoiadendron > Sequoiadendron giganteum. The sequence continues at coordinate 611,161,495 of CM021105.1, forward strand.
CTCTATACATGATATCTTTCCAGCTTCCTCCCGGCTACGTGATCAATCTAACAGCAAGTCTATAAGACACACCAGACGATCACGAGATGAGATCAAGCAGAAAAAGGGCAAATTTGAAAAACTGGAAAGATAAGCCAGAAAATGGCTAAGGCATGGCTAAAAGCGCCCCTCTCAAGGAAAGGCGCCCTTTCCTAAAGGTATCCAGATTTAGCCAGAATCTTCACTGCCTCCTAGGATGACCTTCTCAGCTATGACCTATCTCGTCAACGAGACTATCAGCAAGAACTTCCGACAAATCAATCAACTGATGGAGGAGGTCAAAGACTGGCAGTCCACAACCAAGATGAAACCAAGCAAAAGCTAAAAGCGCCCCTGCTGGCCAGGGGCGCCCTTTAGTTTGGAGGCCCAAAACTTGCCAGCTTCCACTGCAAAGTCAGGCATCGTGAACAAGACTGAACCAGCTACCCGACGCATCGTCAAGCAGAATCATCTGATTCATCAAACATCGGGAACGTCAAATCAAAGCAAAGAGGGTCTGAAAAGGTCAAAACGAAGAACGAGTCAATAAAAATTGACTAAGGCATTGTCAAAAGCGCCCCTTTCAAGAAAAGGCGCCCTTCTTTCTGGAGACCTAAACTCAGTTTTCTGAGTTAATCTCTCCCAGGCATATCTAATCATACTGATCCCGCCTCGACAACAGAACTGTCGAACACTGCTTGAGATCAACTGAGTAACCTGAATCGAAGATCAAACGGGAGCACTTCAGCTTGCAAAATAGACAAAAATGATCAAACTCAAGGTTGGACGCCTAAAAGAAGTCAAACAGAAATGTTGACTTGAGTTAGCAAATTTGGAACCAAAAAAGAGAAAAACACTTCACAATCAGTGGAAATCATCTTTCGGAACTCCAAATCAGGCCTGAATGATGAGTTATCTTCCATACTTTGTGGATCTTAACCCTAATTGCCTTATATTCATGCTAGGCGTCCCTTTCATCATTATTCTTTTTTGCAGGTTGAAGGATAAAACATCAAGTAGCTCCCAAGAACAAGTTTTCAAGATCTGGCAGGGGTTTTGAACGGATCTTCAATATTTTTGAAGATCATTGGCAGTAAAAGCATTCTTCTCCCAAGATTGCTTCCAGAGACAGATTATTGCAAAGTGGCAGTTTATAACTTCCAATCCATCTTCTGTCTATTTCCTCTACTTCTGTCTATATTTCTTTTGCATGTCACAGGAAACGACAGATTTTCACAGATCTGACCAACTGGGTATGATCAGCACAGCTTTTTCAACAAAACCCACATGGTAGATTTTTTCAGAAAAAGTAGCCCTGCTGCCCCTATTTTTTAGGGTTTCCGGAAAAAGTCATAATATTGAAAAACGGACAAACTGGGTTTGTTTGGCTTTGAAGCACGAACAAAACCCATGTGTTAGATTTTTTCGAGAAAAATCACTTTCTGGTGCCCTTGCTGCCTCTGCCACCGAAGGGCTCTTGCATGTCAAAGAAAAACTCGTTTTTTCGAATTTCTGACGATCTGGGTCTGTTTAGAAAATCATTCTTAACAAAACCCATGTCTCAGATTTTTTCGTAAAAACTACCCCCGGCGAGGCTATTTTTAGCATTTCCAGAAAAGTGTCAGAACAGGGTCAAGTGCCCAGTCAATATTCAAGGTTTTCAGAATGCAGTACTCTCAGGTACAATACAAGACCAAAACGGTCTTATACCATGATTACCTGAAAACGACTGATACAGACTTATGGCAGAAAAATCCAGAGGTCAGTTCTGAAGACTTGGAGGGCATGAATCAAATCACATTGCAGAACATCGAAGAATCCGGTTTGTTTCAAGCAGCATCTATTCCAATCACCTTACAAAGCATCGAGCTTGTAATTGCTTGCACTAAACATTACAACTCGACTACAAGAGAGATCCTGTCAGTAGACGGGAGGGTGATTTGCAGCTTGAAGCCGGTGGACATAGAGACTTGTTTTGCAATTCCACCATGCCCTACCAAGAAGGTCATATCAGTGACAGAATGCGAAAAGGCATTCGAGGCTTCAAAAGACAAGTGTTCGCTTATAATGGCTGAACATTGGCTGAAAACAAAGAGAAACAGCTTGCCCAGATTAGTTGGTAGAGGAGAATTGAAAGACGAGTACGGAGTGCTAATCACCCTACTCAGCAGAGTCACTGGACAAGAGGAGGAAAATCCTTCCAGCCGTGGATGTTCTACATTATTGGCAAGATAATCAGCAGAAAAGAATGTTACGACTGGGCCTCCCTGATCAGTGACACACTCCACCAACAACTCACCGGATTTCTAGAAGAGCACCGTTTCCACATGTGTTCATACCTGGTCTACCTGATAGCCTTCCAAGGCGATTTCAGAACATTAAACACTGTGGGAACCCTGGGTGTGCAAAAGGTACAAGAATACTTTCCTCGCTTGGAGTTCACTCTAGCGGAAAGACATTTCAAAAAGATAAATGACCTTTTTACTATGCACACCGTGCACGAGCTAGACCATGAGATGCACGTGCGTATTTCACCAGCAGCTAAGGCAGCAATGGTGGACTGGGCGGATTGGTTCATACAATTCCCCACTTTCACCTACATGCGCGTGTATGGCTATAATGGCCACCCCGCCATGATGCCACGTTACCCCTCAGATAGGGTAGTGTTCATGGAATTCCTGAGGCAATTGGCCGAGGTTCACTCTTACCTTCGCGTAAAGAAAAAGGCTGCAGTGAACTTTCCTCTTCAGATGGGACTCTACAGATGCAGAACTGCAGCCGATGCAAGGTTGATAAGCCAAGAAATAGTGAGATTTAATCTCAAGTACCTCATCGACAGGAGGCCATCCTATGACCCCAGAGGCATCTTCGCAGCTCACCTTGAGCAAAGATCATCACATGAACCTTTCATGGAAGATTTTTGGGTCAACTGCGAAGATGAGTTCGAAGTGAGAAGAAGGAACCATAGCAGATTCAAGCTCTCGCAGATTGCAGAATTCATGTCAGAAGACATCGAGGGCTTATCTGAAGACGAAGGAGAAGTTATTCTTTCTTCCTTCTTCACGGGTCTAGTGGATTCACAACCACTCGGCAAGGTAGACTGGTACGCGAAAGAGAGTACGTCTATTGAGGAAAGAACGGGTAGAGTAGTTCGACACAGTCAACTCTACCTGGACAGTAAAAGGACAAGGAAGGTAGTACTTCCCCGATCAGAGCCGCCAGCGGTTCAGTCTACACTACCTTCCACGTCTAGGAGGAAACCCAGACAGAAGAAGATGAGCTTTCCTCCAGAAGGAATGCGGATGTCAGGAAGCACATGGGGGAGAAAAGGAATTGCCAGCACAAGCCGGCAAGAGGTACAGGTGGAGACAGCCACCAATTTGCCTGAGACAGTTGAGACCGCTGCAACTACACAAGAACCAGTGATTGAAATAATCGCTGTAGAGATGGAAACCATTGTAGAAGAAGTTGTAGCAGAAGCGGTGCCAGTGATAGAAACAGAGCCACCAGCTTCACCACCATCACAGAGGTCACAAAGTCCTATTGATTTGGACTCGCCACCACGAGACATTGCCACGGCACAGTCTCGTTCTTCTAGCATTCAGGGGACCTATGTTCCTCCTCCCAGCGATGCTAGCCGAGATTCTATTTGGCTGGAAAGCTCGCTTGTGAGGAAGAGGGAGAGGCCTTCTTATCAGCTTGACTTCTCTGAATTCCATCATGTCCCACAAGACATGCCGGTAAAGAAGTTGAAGAAGCAGACGCATGTAGAAAAGAATGCAGAGAACGAGGTTATCATAGAGACTGCTGCCCCACCTGAAGACAAAGATATACATAATGTGAGGGTTGAGGATTTCACGCTTTCAAAGGTGAACCTTGGAAAGACCACTCGACAGGTGGAGGCAGACCTTCTTGGAATTGCCTCGGCGAGTGTCAAAGAAAGGATGACAAAAGATGGACAAGACAAAGCAGCCTTGAAGGCTGAAATCCGTCAGCTAAAGTTGTACATTTCTAGTTTGATACATGACACTCCAAACTCCTCGGCTTTGCCTCAAGGACTGTTGGATCTCCCAGCTGAAAGAAACCATCATCAGTTGATTACATACGGTAAACACTTGAGACGTCAAGTGGATGAGTTTGTTGTCAAAGGGCGGTGTGTGTTGACAGAAGCATATCAGCTGAGAGACAGAGCACATGGACTTCGATCAGAAATCCAGAAGTCAGATATAAAGGCAGCTCAAGAGAGGCCGAGAGAGGAGGCGACAGTTGCTGATTTGCAACAAGCATATGAATCAATTACGACCACAGAAAATAAACACCATCTCTTTGAGTGGAAAGAACAGGTGGCATACAAGGTGAGAGCCTATGATGCCAACTCTGTGGAGCTGATTGACTATAGACGCTTCGTCGCCAATATTATCAACTTCGCAAGAGCGTTGGTAATATCCTTCCCGGAGTTAGAATATCAGCGGGAAGGAGGAGAATATGTGGAACTTGAAACCGTGCAGACACGATTCCAGGATGTCATCCGATCTTCATTCCTTGAAGATCCCAATGGCTGCAAATTAGCCAAAATTGCAGCCATGTCTGTCCAGTTAGATGAAGCAGCTGCCCAATGCATAACCTATCATCAGCAGCTTACGACGGGTGAAGAAATGCTTAGACGCCACATAGTCATCTTGAAGAGCATTAATTGCCCGGAGGCCGAAGAGGTCAATGACTGGATAGAGACTTTGTTGACCAGTGGTGAAGAGGTGTAAAGCACCAAGGGAGGGCGTCCTACCCTCCAAATAGCATTAATGATGACTGAAGTCAACTTGATGCCTCTTTCCAAGTTGACTCCAGATCTCCACAGATCATGCATGTCAGATCCCACTAATCTAGGATGTCTATTTGACTCCCACGATTTGTGGATCTCAGATCTCCTCAAAAGGTGGATGTCTATTTGGAGACACATTTGTAACATAAGTTCACTTTTAGTTAGGTGTCAGTCAACTGAGGTAGACTTCCAGTTTGACTTTTGTTTAGTTTCAGTTAACTGAAGTAGATTTCCAGTTAACTGTTTGCTCACCTACTTTTAGACATAGAATAATATCTTGCTGATTGGCAAGAACTGTTTGTTAACTCAAGGAGATTTTAGGGTTGCCTACTCCTTTGAGTTTCTATAAATAAGAGCCTTAGGTTCTTTATTTGTTTAACCTTTATTTGCTAGCAAAATTGCTGCGCCACTGTTGCCAGAGTTCGCTTGTTTATATCTGTTCACTCTTGGATGAGAGTTAGTTGGTTGATCGCAATTGTGCATGATTTCGTGCCTTTGCTGTCCCGACCTTTGTAATTCTTTGAAGAACCTTGAAGAAATAAATCAGATGGTGCAAGCTTGATTGATCTAATTATTTGAGTTATTCAAAGTCTTGTTTTTAAATAGTGCATTGTTTCAATCTCCTCCTTGGACAGGTGTCGTCGCCTCCTTGGATATTTTGTCATCGATCATTATCGTTTGATGTTGTTTAATGATCTTTCTTGCAGCCTAGACTTTGGACAGGTGTCGTCACCTCCTCGGGAATCCTGTTAGAAAGGCCATCGTTCCTTGTTGTTTCCAGTGAGCTGCTTCCAAGCCTATACCTCGGATAGGGGTTCCTCCTCCTTGGCAAGTCTCAGATCCAGTTTACCGTAACGAGTGTTTGCTTGTATCGAGCCCTATCTTGGTATATATCCGAAGGTTCAGAGCCTCGGCCATATTCCATTGAGACGGAGGATTCAAGTGATCCAACCATACCATTTCGCTCCTACGCCCTCATGCTCTGTTTATCTTGAGGAGGTAGGATAGTTTAGAAGCTTAGTTAGTCGTAGTTAAGATCTGCGGAAACCAGAGAAAAAGCTTAGCTACGGCGCATTGGTTTATGCACCCTTGTGTCCTACCGCTGAGTAAAAAAGATAGGAAATCTTAGTACACCCCTTTTTTACAGTATAAAATCAGCAAAGAGAGATCTTCCTCTCTATAATCCGAAGAGCATGTACTAACACACTTGCAATAGCTGTCCGTTTCCAATAAGCACTCGAGGTGCTAATTGCGCCAACAAACTTTTGCCGGCATGTCTTGTGGGACATGGTGGAATTCAGAGAAGTTAAGCTGATAAGAAGGTCTCTCCCTTTTCCTTCCAAGCGAGCTTTCCAACTAGATAGAATCTCGGCTAGCTCCGCTGGGAGGAGGAACATAGCCCCCCTGAATGCTGGAAGAACGAGACTGTGTCGTGGCAATGCCTCGTGGTGGCGAGTCCAAATCGATGGGACTTTGCGACCTCTGTGATGGTGGTGAAGCTGGTGGTTCTGGTTCTATTACAGGCACCGCTTCTGCTGCAACTTCTTCTACAATAGATTCCATCTCTGCAACGATTATTTCAATCACTGGCTTTGGTGTAGTTGCAGCGTTCTCAACTGTTTCAGGTAAATTGGTGGTTGTCTCCACCTGTACCTCTTGCTGGCTTGCACCAACAATTCCTCTTCTTCCCCATGTGCTCCCTGACATTCGCATTCCTTCTGGAAGAATGCTCATCTTCTTTTGTCTAGGTTTCCTCCTAAACGAGGAAGGTAGTGTAGACTGAACCATTGGCGGCTTTGATCGGGGAAGTACTACCTTCCTTGTCCTTTTGCTGTCAAGGTAGAGTTGACTGTGTCGAACTACTCTACCAGTTCTTTCCTCAATATACGTACTCTCTTTCGCGTACCAATCTACTTTGTTGAGTGGTTGTGCATCTACTTGACCCGTAAAGAAGGAAGAAAGGATGACCTCTTCTTCGTCATCAGATAAACCCTCGATGTCCTCTGACATGAATTCTGCAATTTGCGAGAGTTTGAATCTGCTGTAGTTCCTTCTTCTCACTTCAAACTCGTCTTCGCAGTTGACCCAAAAATCCTCCATGAAAGATTCATGTGATGATCTTTGTTCTAGATGTGCTGCGAAGATTCCTCTGAGATCATATGATGACCTCCTGTCAATGAGGTACTTGAGAGTAAATCTCACTATTTCCTGGCTTATGAACCTAGCATCGGCTGCAGTCCTGCATCTGTAGAATCTCATCTGAAAAGGAAAGTTTGCAGCAGACTTCTTCTTTAGGCGAAGGTAAGAGTGAACCTCGGCCAACTGCCTTAGGAATTCCATGAACACTACCCTATCTAAGGGGTGGCGTGGCATCATGGCAGGGTGGCCATTGTAGCCATACACGTGTATGTAGGTGAAAGTGGGGAATTGGATGAACCAATCCGCCCAGTCCACCATTGCCGCCTTGGTGGTTGGTGAAATACGGACGTGCATCTCATGGTCCAGCTCGTGCACGGTGTTCATAATAAAAAGGTCGTTCATCTTCTTGAAATGTCTTTCCGCTAGAGTGAACTCAAGGCAAGGAAAGTATTCTTGTACTTTTTGCACGCCCAAGGTTCCCACAGTGTTTAGTGTTCCGAAATCACCTTGGAAGGCTATCAGGTATACCAGGTAGGAACACATGTGGAAACAATGCTCTTCTAGAAACCTGGTAAATTGTTGGTGGAGTGTGTCACTGATCAGAGAGGCCCAGTCGTAATGTTCTTTCCTGCTGATTATTTTGCCAATAATATAGAACATCCATGGGTGGAAAGATTTTCCCTCTTCTTGTCCAGTGACTCTGTTGAGTAGAGTGATTAACACTCCATACTCATCTTTGAATTCTCCTCGCCCAACCAATTTGGGCAAACTGGTTTTCTTCGTTTTTAACCAATGTTCAGCCATTATAAGTGAATACTCATCCCTTGAAGCCTCGAATGCCTTTTCGCATTCTGTCATGGATACAACCTTCCTGGTAGGGCATGGTGGAATTGCAAAACACATCTCTATGTCCTTCGGCTTTAAGCTGCAAATCACCTTTCCGTTCACTAATAGGATCTCTCTTGTAGTAGGGTTGTAATGCTTTGTGCAAGCAGTTACAAGCTCAATTCTCTGCAAAGTGATAGGAATGGATGCAGCTTGGAATAAGTCGGACTCTTCAATGTTCTGCAATGTAATTTGGTTCATGCCCTCCAAGTCCTTAGAACTGACTTCTGGATTTTTCTGCCATAAGTCTGTGTCAGTTGTTTTCAGATAATCATGGTACAAGACCGTCTTGGTCTTGTATTGCACCTGAGAGTACTGCATTCTGCAAGACTTAAAGATTGACTGGGCACTTGACCTTGTTCTGACACTTTTCCAAAACCCTTAAATATAGTGCCTGCCAAGAAGTATTTTTTCGGGAAAAATTTGGCATGTGGGTTTTGTTCGTGCTTGGAAGCTGGACAGACCCAGTTCCTTGGATTTTTGATATGGAGACTTTTCCGAAAAGATCCCTAAAAATAGGGGCAGCAACTTTGCTGATTCTAGCAAATCTAAGAAGATGGGTTTTGCTGGAAAAATGTGCTGATCATACCCAGTTGATCAGATCTGAGGTAATCTGTTGTTTCCTATGACATGCAAAGAAATATAGACAAAAATAGAGGAAGTAGACAGAAGGTGGATTGGAAGTTATAAACTGCCACTTTGCTATAATCTGCTTCTGGAAACAATCCTCGGGGAAGAATACTTTTACTGCCACTGATCTTCAGAAATATTGAAGATCCGTCCAAAACCTCTGCCAGATCTTGAAAATGTGTTCTTGGGAGCTATTTTTTGTTTTATCCTTCAACCTGCAAAAGAATAATGAAGAATGGGACGCCTAGCAAGAATATATGGTGATTAGGGTTGAGATCCACCAAGTATGGAAGACAACTCATGATTTAGGTCTGATTTGGAGTTCCAAAATGCGATTTCCACTTATTGTGGAGTGTTTGGCCTCTTTTTGGCTCCAAATTTGCTTACTCAAGTCAACATTTTTGCTTTGACTTCCTTTAGGCGTCCATCCTTGAAGTTGATCTTTTTTGTTCATTCTGCAATCTGGAGTGCCTCCGTTTGATATTTGATTCGGGCTATTCAGTTGATCTCTGGCAGTGGTTGGCAGTTCCATTGTTGAGGTGGGATTGATTTGATGAAATATGTCTGGGAGAGATCAACTTAGAAAACTGAGTTTAGGCCTCTAGAAAGAAGGGCGCCTTTCCTTGAGAGGGGCGCTTTTGACAATGCCTTAGTCAATTTTCATTGACTTTTCTTTGTTTTGACTTTTTTAGACCCTCTTTGCTTTGATCTGACGTTCTCGATGCTAGATGAATCAGATGACTCTACTTGACGATGCATTGGGTAGCCAGCTCGATCTTGCTCAGGATGATTGACTTCTTAGTTGGAAATGACAAGTTCAGGTCCTTCAAGCTTAAGGGCACCCCTAGCCAGTAGGAGCACTTTTAGCTTTTGACTGGTTTTACTTATGCTGTGAACTGCCTGCCTTTGATCTCTACCATCAGATGATTGATTTGTCAGAAGTTCTCGTTGATGGTTTCACTGGCGAGACTGGTCATAGCTGAGAAGATCATCCTGGGAGGCAGTAAAGATTTTGGTTGAATCTGGATGCCTTGAAGAAAGGGCGCCTTTCTTCAAGAGGGGTGCTTTTGATCATGCCTTAGCCAATTTCTGGCTTGTCTTTCCAGTTCTTCAATTCTGGCTTTTTCTGCTTGACCTCAGCGTGTGATCGTTTGGCGTGTCCTGTGAATCTGCTGTCAGATTGGTCACATAGCTGAGAGGAAGCTGGAAAGATAACATGTATAGAGTGTAAGTGGCTAAATATCCTTAGCGTAGTCATAGTCGGCCGTAGTCGGCCATAGTCGGCCAAGTTAGTATAATGCAATAAAACTATAGTCTCAATGAGAATATTGGTTGACATGTACTCTCAGGTAATTAAGTCCCGATTAGTTGTAGCGGGTTGTTATGGAACGTCACGAGCAACCAACCACCGAACGTTATATGTACTTCATTTTGTAGTCGGGAGACACACCACAATTGTTGTCATTATTATGATGATTCCATGATTGATAGCAGAGATATATTGGTGATTGTACATGGTGATATTTACTGGATATGAATACAAACATCTTATGGTTCTATCATACTGTATTGTTCTGTTTTGTATGTTACATATAGTTCCGTTTACTTCCTGTGTAATTAGTACATTGATATACACTCCGCGAGGTAAACATTTGGCGTCGTTGCCTAAGCGGACTAGGGAAGCACTCGGTGTGATGGCAGCGTAATGGGCTGACCAGTGGACGAACCCATAGTAACGAATGAAGAACGAGAGGACGACTTGACACGAGATCTGACAAATCTCTGGAACATATCCCTACAAGACCACGTACGGAGGCAAGCCCTCTGACGAGAAGTCCCTGAGGTAGTTATTTGGGATCGCCTCGAAGTAAACGACGAGGTTGATCACCTCCTCCACTGCATGCCAAGATTGTTGGCCCGTCATTCCATCATCCTACAAGAACTTCGGGCGGAGGAGGAACAAGAACGCCGAAGGCAGCAAATCTTGCAGCGGTACGAGGAACGAACCAAACGGGAGGAGGAAGAAAGGGACACTAGTCGGAGACGTACCCCTGACAACCAGCAATGATCGCGTGAAAGACCTGTAAATGCCCGTACGACCGAACAAAGACAAGAACCGAGTACCAGTCGGGCACGAAGTGGAGGAGGAAAGAATTCGGCGATCATTAAGAATACAAGAGCAAGAAAACCGGTGGCTGAGATTTAGTAAATCACATCAGCACCCTGAGGAAGAGAAGTACGAGGAACCATTCGGCACCCCGTACGTAGAAAAACATAAAAACCAAGAAAATGAGGAAGACTTGAGCGGTGAACTTGAAAACAGTATCCAACGCTTTCGGGAGTTGTCCATATCGGACGACGACGAAGGGCTGAGGACAGGGAGATCTGAGCCCAAGACCTATCATGTCCCCGAAATCGTAAAGTTGAATTTGAGATATGGAAAAAACAATTAACCAAAATCGAATAAATACCAAAATATAAATATAAGTAATTGCCATTTAAACTTCAATACTATAATTATAAATATAATTACCATTTAACCATTATCCTCGTAATCATGATTATCATAGATAAGTATTATAATTGTGATATAAATATTATAGAATAACATATGATAATACATATCATAACTATGACATAATACAATAATAAGATATGATAAAAATATCATAATTATAATAACCTATATTCTATACTAAATAAACAAACATAATATATATATATATATATAATAAACAAATAAATTATTATAAATATAAATAATTTAAAATAAAATAATACGAATAATAATAATAAACATATTATATATATTTTGTAATAAGAAAAACAATTAATATACTTGCTGTAGAATACTTGTCATCTTTCGGTTATATCTAAATTGCAGCATAGAATAATGTTAACAACAATTGTTATTGTATTATCATATGTAGCAGTTCATTTAGGCATCAATTAACATTCAGCCCAGAAAAGACAGCAGTTAACACTAACTAAAAGACACATCCCTAGTGCAAGGAAAAGTCATGCCTTTTAACCCTATCAAGGATATTAAAAGAGAATCTTTTTCAAATGGAAAGGGGCATCGATGGATGAGAAATAAGACAAAAAATTTAAATGAAGCATATACAAGCTGATCGATGGGTTAGGAGATAGGAAAATGACTTGGAAATCTAGTAGCACAACAGATTGGGAAAAGAATATATATATATATATTGGACTAAATATTATTGGTAAGAATATAGTTGGGGAAGTAAAATATAAATATAATTATTAATATATAAATACATAAGCATATATATATGCATATATATATATATATTTATGGAAAGTTGATTATTGGGATAATTATATTTCTATGAAATATATATATATATACAATTAGACAATAATGATCCTTGCAGCAATTAGTGAGCCTTATAAGTAATTGTGATTCTTTTATGTAAATGAATAGATTGTATATATATCTATGATCAATTCAGTATAAGGTTGAAGGAGGCAAGTAAGGGAACATGGAGAGATATAGCACCTCAGGTGATGTACTCACTTAGCAACAATATTTAGCATATTTTGAATATAAGAAATTGATATTGCTAATATGATTATTGATATAGTGCTTTCTTTAATCTTATCATAATGAGAATTATTCTAGGAAATGATGAACTTAAAGAACCATTGGTAAATGAAGATATATTTGATTATAGGCATAAAATAAATCTTGGATGAATGTAAATATAGTTGATCGTGTAAAGATTGTCTTCTTTGTGCTTGTAATCCTATCAGGAAGGGTGAACCATGGTTTAAGTAGATTGTCTAAAAACCCCACTTTCAGCCCCTTAGGCCCTAGACAAGGGATTGGGCCTTGCAGCCCCTTAGGCCCTTGACTAGGGATTGGGCGAATAGGAGGTGGTAGACCTTAGGCTACTTAAGGATTCCATGATTCCTCTCCCCCTGATAGGATGAGTGTCTTCGAGGTGTTGCCATGAATGGAGTATGTAGGTACTAAGCCAGTAGGCAAGAAGGATTGGGATGGACAACCTCTTGAGATTTATTTGAAGGTTTCAGGGCGGATCCACCCATGGCACTCCTCTTGCTTGTTAAATTGCATTTATGATTATGCTTATATTTTGGATATCTAGATATTAATGCTAACAAATATATATGTGTGTGGGAATGTTGTTAATATGGTGAATGCAGATTTCAAATCAAGATTACTTAATTAAAAAGAACAATCATGTGGAAAGAAGGAACCCTAAACCTAATCAACAAATGAATTCTAGGGCAAACCGGGTAAGGGACATTACAAGACCCCTTGGCAAAGGGAGCACCGGAGTGGGACCCAGGAAACCCAAGGTGTAGAGGACGCTGACAGGGGACAAAAGGGTGACTCGGACGTGGCCGAGAGTGCAAGTGGCACACCGGAATGTACCGAAACCAGTCCAATCAGGTGCAATACATGGGGAGGACAGCAGGGCAAGATGGTGACTCCAGAACGGCAAAAGTTGCCGAAGTTTACAAGGAATGGGTCAGAGGATCCAGTACGACACTGCAAGACGTGCGAGACAATTTGGATAGCAAGTGGAGAAGATGACCAAGCTAACTGGCTGAAAGCATTTCCGGCGACACTCCGAGACAGTGCCATTGACTGGTACTCGGAGTTGGACCAAACACAAAAAGCTTCATGGAGGGTGTTGAAGCAGGCATTTCAAGACGAATTCAAACTGTTGAGAGACGACAGTGAAATTGTGGCCGAGATTTACAAGACCAAACAAGGGAAGAACGAAAGCGTACGAACTTACAACTGGAACCTAAAAGATCTATTGGGGAAACTAGAATCACAACCAGCAAATGGTTTAAAGAAGAGATGGTTTATCGAAGGGTTGCTTCCCTCGCTACGAAAAAACATGAAGGTAGTACCTCCATCCTCATACACGGAAGCATACAACTGAGCGATGGATATTGAAAGCGAGAAGAAGACATCCTCTAGAGGGAAGAAGCATGATGATGAAGAAAGCGCGGGAGAAAGTGGGGATGAATCAAAAACTGTACAAGCACTCTGGCGCGACATGCTAAGGACGATGAAGGAACTAAAAGCAGACAAGGAAGGATCTAAGGAACCAACCGAACTATGGTGTACGAAATGTAAAACGGAAGGCCATACAAAAGCAAACTGCCCAAAGAAGATGTTTTGTGACATCTGCCAAGTTATGGGACACTCCGTCAAAGAATGCCCGTACAATTTGAAAACACGGAGTGCGCAAGTGTTCTTCACACAAGGGGAACAATCTACCCCTCCGACCACACCACCGAAGCATCAGAATAACAATGCATCCCCTAGCGGCTATCACAACAATCGAAGAAACACCACACCAAGAAGCAAAATCCAATATGACAGCAAAGGTCGGCCCATGATCCAATGCCGGAGATGTAGCGAATGGGGCCACTTTGCCAGGGAATGCCAGAGCGGCCAAGGCGTCGGAGGGAAGTTGTGCAAGTGGTGCGGTCTGGGGCGATCACGAAGACACCGACTGTCCCAAGCAGAAAGGTGTCAACATACTGGAGGTAGCCGATGAAGAAGTTCTGGCACTTACAAGGGCGTAGACGAAAAAAGCTAATTACCTGGACCCCCGTACGGAGAAAGAACAACTCCAAGAAGCCAAGGCAGAAGTAGAAGAAGCAATGGAAAATGAACAGAGAACTACCAAAGTGGCAAGTACGTCGTTGGAATCAGAGTTGGAAAAGAACATTGTACGGCAAGTACTTCACACAACTATACCAGTCAAGGTAATAGACCTTCTGCAAACCATGCCACAACTAAGAGTAGCACTCACAAATATCATGACGGACAACACTCAAATAGGTCCGAGCGAAGACACCACAGAACCAACAGAAGCAACCTCAGATCCAACGCTACTCACAATAAGTGGCGGGAGGAAACCGGCTGTCGTACAAATGGAAATCCTGGGGATGAAACTCTCTAATACCATTGTCAACGGAGGATCAGGAGTTAACGTACTACCTTAGGATATATGGAAGAGCCTCGGGAAGCCCACACTCTAGCCGCCGACATTCCAATTGGTGGGCGCCGATCAACATAATATCAAACCCGTCAGTACGTTAATGGCACAAAAGGCGGTGATAGGTACACAACAATTCCTATTAAATTTTGTGGTCATTCCACTAGAGAGAAAAGCGTACGATGCACTTCTCGGACGCGGATGGCTAATTGCCGCCAAGGCAAACCATAACTGGAAGAAGAATACCCTCGCCATTGAGAGCCGTGGAAAGAAGTATATCATCGATTTGAAGAATCAGGCGGTCAGTGAGGACTTGGCATCTTCAGAATCTGACAAGTGATCAGATGGCGATGAAGAAAGGGGAACCATGGAGCCAAACAAGGAAGGCGTTCTAGAAATTGGAAGTTGTTCAAAAGATGAAACCGGTTCATTGAACGGGTTATTCCACTGGCAGATGGAGGATTATGAAGTCTTCCACCCAAATTGCAACATGCTGCAGATCAAGGAAGGAGAAGGAGGCGAAGACAAGGGCTCCGCCAGTGAGGCATTCCTGCCAGAGTATGGCGAATATAAGGAAGGCATGGTAGAGTTAGACGAGACGCCAGCCCATAAGCTTGAACAAGATAAACCCATCAAGTACGAGGAACCGAGAATAAAAAGGGTGAATCTGGGAGAACAAGAGAAGCCTAGGGAGATCCTCGTCGGTGATGATTGGGACCCAGTATTGAAGGCGGCGGCGTTTAAAATATTCATGGAGTACAAGGACACCTTCGCTTGGACATACAAGGATTTGAAAGGAGTACTGTTGTGACCTTTTCACACATCACCCCATCTAAGATGGGGACCCCCTATTTTTTTTGCTCCATTCCGGTCTTTTGGCTTTGGTTCTCTCTGTCTCTGATCTTTTGTCCTTCCGGGGATGTCTCGTTTGACCTCAATTGAGTAATTGACAAATTTAGGGTTTCTATCCTTTAGGCCCGTCCGAGGTCAAGATTGAGTTACTAAGGTAAAATCTAAGTGCAGCAACACAATCAAAAAGCTCAAGGTAGAATCCCCCTGAAATCTCACTGAAATCCGAC
>CM021105.1:611177175-611278241 GCA_007115665.2 Sequoiadendron giganteum
CACTTACTATTTTTAGTAAGTACCTAATTCGAGGCTTGTTCCTCAGGATTTCGGGATTCTAACTACTTCAGCACAATCAGGCAGCTTCAAAGTGCCTACACGCGAAATTTGAACGGATTCAAACAACTGGCTATTTTTAGCAATTCTGCCTTCGGAGGCTATTTTCAGGATTTAGACAAGCAATTCTCCGATAAGTGATAGGAGAATTGATCTGGGTTTTCCAAGACCTTCGCAATAGTGTAACATGCAAATCAAGTCGGGGACTTTCAGAGGTCAGCCTTCCGAGGCTATTTATAGGGTTTGCATGCAAGAATTTTCAATGCATGTCCGGATATTCCATCTGGGTTTCACGAGAGCTTCGCAGTGATATGACATGCAAGTGGATCGGATCAGTTTTTAAGGACTTACTATTTTTAGCCAGTGCCAAAACTTTGACCAGTTTTCTGGGTTTTTCTGGGTTTTTTGAGATCCCACAGGCACTGTGACATGCAAACTCGTCCGACTTCGGATTGACCACTTTCGGGACACTTACTATAAATAGCAGCTTCAGTCCAGCAGCTACCTAGCACTTCATTCCAGTGAGTAGAACGACAAACGGTATAAACCAAGGGCAGTCGGGAGCACACGCAAGTCAGATTAGGGTTTCCCTGCCATGTCTAAAAATAGATGAAGCGAAATGCAGAGATGTCAGAACGAAGCATGCCACCATGATCAGCATCCTTCGGGCTACCTACTAGCAAATTTTGAGCGAAATCGGAAGACTTACTATTTTTAGTAAGTCAAGACAGCTAAAAATAGCACGTCATCACCAGAAGCAAGTATGAACAGGTCTCTCACAGCATCAGAGGCAACTGGAGCAAATTTCAAAGCAAACAGAGATACGAAAATTGATCAATTCTAAGGTTTGCTAAAAATAGCAAATGGCTAAAAATAGCACGTATTGTGCCGGATAAGATGTGAACAAAATGTAAAACACTAGATGGAGGCACAATCACGCCAGTTTAAGTTCAGAACAGGGTGAAAATCAATGAAACCCTAATTTCTCCGAATTTACTAAAAATAGAAAGCTGAGAATGCCTAGGGCGTTGGAAATTTATAAACAACAGCTGGCAGGTAAACACCTTCATACGCGCCCAGGAGGAATGGAAAATGCAAAATCACTAAGTGTGAAATTTCCTCACCAGGTCAAAATGCACCTTCTAGAGGCATGAAAATTATCCTAAGGCATGGAAATTCCCCTAAGGCATAAAATTCCTCCTCACAAGGTCAAATGCGCCTAGGGAAGGTGAAAGGTCACCCAAAACATGAAAATATTCAAGCGACATTCGAAAATTCCTAAGGCATCCTCAAATGCGCCCAAGAAAGGAGGTTGCACATGCTAAATGCGCCAAAGGGAGCTGAAAAGTCACTTTGGGCGTGGGTTTTCCTTGACCACAATCAAATGCGCCTAAGGATAAAATGGAAATTGCCAAGCCAATATGCGCCTAAGGCAAGAGATTTCCCTCTCACACTAGCAAATGCGCTTGAAGAAGGTGAAGAGAGACCTGGGCGTGGAAGGTTTTTCACATGTGATGAATGCGCTTGGAAAAGGAAGTCAACACCTTCATATGCGCCTAGGGAAGGTGAAGAGTCACCTAGGGCGTGGAAACTTCCTCTAACACTATGAAATGCGCCCCAACTTGGAGGCTACATAGTCAAAATGCGCCAAGAGGAGTTGAAGAGTCACTTAAAGGGGGCGGAATTCCTTCCAACACTAGTGAATGCGCCCCAACTTGGAGGCTACATAGTCAAAATGCGCCAAGAGGAGTTGAAGAGTCACTTAAAGGGGGCGGAATTCCTTCCAACACTAGTGAATGCGCCCAACATGGAAGTATGCAAGCCCATATGCGCCATAGGAAGCTGAAGGGTCACAAGATGATGGCATTGTTTTTCTTTGATGAAGGTGAAATGCGCTCAAGGATAGAGTGAATGTCTATTAGGTGAAATGTGCTTGAAGGTGAGAGTCCTATATGAGGAATGCGCTAGAGGAAGGTGAAGGGTAACCATGTGAAATGCGCCAAGGGAGTAAAATAATGCTAAGGGGGCGTGATTGTTTCAAAGACCAAGGGTTATATTTATTTATATTTTTCCTCTCCACTATATGAAATGCGCCTAGAAGTGGGGACTTGAAGAGTGAAAATGGCTAAGTAAGAAAGAGAATGTCTGGGCGTGGAATTGCCTAAGAGAGGAAATGGAAGTTGACATGCCCAAATGCGCCCTTCAAGGGTAAAATAATTAAATTTAAAATTCCTAAGGCATTCTTTGAAGGGAAAAATGGAGAACACGCCTAGAGGATGATGCTAGTTTCCAGAATTAGAAAAATCTTCAGAGAGGAAAACTCTTAGAGGAAAATCAAGAAAATTGGCCAGGATCAAAGAGATTGAAATTATGGAATGGAACGCATCAGGAAGGGGAAGAAATAAACATTAGCCATTTTTATTATTTTTAAATAATAAAAATTAAAAGACCCCCTTCATCTGGATACACATGAAAACGATGGATTTTGGAAGGATTTCTCTTCTGGGTATTAAACATTTGCAATTCAGAGGTGATTCAAATGTTCTCCGCGCCATGTCCACATCGTTTCGATGGATATTTCGCCCAGTGCCTATTTTAAATAAAATTCCTAAGGCAAAATTGAGAAATTTCTCTAAGGCAAATGAACAAAATGAATGAAAGGCACCTCGCTAGAAGTTTTGAGCTAGATAATTTTGCCAAAGCGAAGACAAGATCAAATGACTTAGCCAAACGTTTCGAAATTGTTCAAGGAAGTGAACAATTTAATATTTTAAGAAATCAAAAGCGACGAGGCAGGCCTGTGCAGAGATGATGAATTCATAATTCTAGAAGATGCCTCAGATGACAAGTGTTACAACGGAGAAAAGAGAGGGAAAATGAATTCAAAAATTTGCTAAGTATAGCCTCTGCAGGAATTTGACCAGGCTATAAGATTTTAAAATCCTCTTCGTTCCTCTCACCAGTTGCTGAATGCAAAATATTGGCTAAGTAAAAGTACGAATTTCTGAAGAGGTTGCAATTGCTGAGAAGTTCGAAATTGTGAGAGAGCCGAAGGAGAGGTACGAATTTGCCAAAAGTCTGAAGTTGTTGAATGCTGAAGTACGACTTAAGGAGAAGGTTTGAAGTTGCTGAAAGTTGCTAAGTTAGAGGGAAAAGTACGAACTTCAAAAGAGGAGGTTTCAAATTTATTGAAAGTAAACTGCTGCAAGCAAACATTTCCAAGTGTTTGGCATTGTGTTGCTGCAACCAAAGAAGAAACTTCTAAAGACGTTGAAATAAACAGGCGTAGTTGAGGTTTGTAGTTGAAAGTGACAAAGTGTTGCGGCCTTTTTATCTGCTGGCACCCTCAAAAGCGATATATTGTTTTATAAAATCTTGTTTTCTAATGACTCTCTTGCCTTTTTTTTGCAGAATGGCTGAATCAAGAAGAAGAGCTGCAGGCAGAAACAACCACACCGAGTCCAGACAGGCGGTGATCAAGAAATTGGGAAGTCATTCTTGCCAGAATCCAAATTTTCATCAAAGCTCGGTAGGCTAGCTGACACGAACTTAGGCTCATTCAACATAGAAGCATTCAGAAGAAGGATAATGGGGACTGGAGGCCATCACCCGTTAGCGACTTCGCACAGTATTGTCAGAAGTGGATTATATGCAGCTGCCAACTTTCCGCCAGCTATCCGATGTCCAGAACTCATCATGGAGTGCGCCTACCACTACAATGCAGAACAGAGAACGGTCACTTCGCCAGATAGCAAGGTGTTGGCTAACCTAAGACCTGAAGCGATCGGGGAGGCATTCGGGATTCCAGTTCATGAGAAGATGATCTACAAGACGAGAGAGAGAGCTGGAAAGATGTACTCATCCACCACAGACCGGTGTGCTGATTTGATAAACACTAGGTGGATGATTAAACCCAAGCCAACTCGCACCAAATTGCCCAAGCAGATAGTCTCAGATGACTTGAGACAGGAATTTGGTGATCTCATTATGATGCTGAGCAGAGTTGGAGGATGCCCCCAAGCGTTCATCTTTGAACCTTGGATGTTCTATTTTGTCAACCTGGTGTTGGAGGGAAAGGATTACATGGATTGGGCACTGATGATCAGTGATAACATACATGAGCAGCTTCGTGGCGTGAGGAGAACGAAGACATTTTACATGGGCTCCTACCTTGTCTATATGCTGGCTCGCATGACGAGATATAGAGGGATCTCTTACAAGGAACCAATCGGTTGCGGATCCCATCAGTTTAAAATATATGAAGCCTGTCCACAGTTGCATCTGACAAGCACAACCAATTACAAGAGGGTCAATGACGCCTTTACAATGCATATCACGAGGACCTTGCAGCAGAGAACCCACCACAGAATATCAAGGGAGGCACACGAAATGATTGAGAAATTCGGATGTTGGTTTATCCAATTTCCAAAATTCACCTACATAAGGCTGCAAGGATTTTCCTCCTATCCATACAGATTGCCTCGGTATCCCACAAACAGGATAATGATGCTGGAAGTATCTAGGCAACTGATTGCCTATGATAAGATTCAGAAGAAGAAGAAGAAAGGTGGACTTAGATTCCCGATTACTATGGGAAATTCAGATGAAATCTGCCCATCGCTGCAAGCAGCAAGAGAGGCAGAAGCGGAGCTCCAGTTCTTCCACCTTTCCTATCACACCAGCAGGCATTACTACGATCCCCACAGAAACATCAGGTGGATATTGACAGAAGAGTTTAGGCACAAGGTGCAAATCGAAGACTTTTGGGCTAGTGCAGTGGATGAGATCGAGGTCAGAAAGAGGATGTTCTCTCGGATACCGTTGGTGATGGTCAGAGAATGTGAGATCATCCCAGTGCCAGATTAGATTGAGGAAGATATAAACGTAGTACAGGCTAACTACGAGATAGTAAGAGATACACCTTTGCCACTCCCAGATTGGTCTAAGCCATAGGTCACTAACTTGGATACACTTTGTATCCCAGTCTTGACATTTACGTGGAGTTGGGTAGAGAGGCATGTCAGCCGACTCAAGGGAAGGTCAATTCCCTTTACCTACAATTTGATGGGAGACAGCAGATTGCAGACAACTAATAAGAGGAGACGGAGTAATCCAACTCCAGAGCCTCGAGGAAAGGAGCCAGTTCGACCTGAGCCAGTGGTACTTGAGGAGTCCATGCATACGCCATCTCGGACACACTCTCGAAGCTTACAGGAGGTGTCTTTGTTTGTTGATCAGAGGGAGAGATTGGACGTAGAGCAGACAGTGCGAGTGGCAAGTCAGCCACCTCGTAGAGAATCAGTGGGTCAGAGCATCAACATGCCCCAAGAAGAACATCAACAGGAAATTCAGCAAGAGACAGATGAGGGGACGACTACTGATACTCAATTTCCTAAGGAAATTGAGGCGGCTCTTGAGGGTGATGCTACTTCAGATCAGGATGCCCAGAGCTCAGGAGACACGGAGCCTCGTCAGAACGATGGCAGAGGGAGGTTCACGAGGTGGAGGCTGAGGTAGAACAGCTTTTTATTATATCTGACATGCAGCAGGAGGTGCCAGAATGAGGCGTGATCCTATGGATGAGACCAATCCCGCAGTCGAGATGGAAGAATTATTATAGAGGATCAACGCACCTCCAACAAAGAAAAAGGCTAGGAAGTTCTCCAAGATATCCACAAATGAGGATGGATCCCGAACCTTGCATATGGCAGTTCCTCGGGAAGAATGTGATAGGGACGAGGCCGTTCCTGAGAACTATGTTGTGACAACCATGGAACTAGGCCGCCCTACTGGAGCACAAGTGGTAGAGGAGTGCGATAATTCCTATCGGGCACTCAAGGATAGATTGTCCCATGTTGAGGGCAAATACAAAAGGTTGAAGGTAGAGCACAAGACACTAATCGGCTATGTGCAGCACTTGTCCTGTCCTTGTGGGCAAGAAAATCCAGCAATTGAACTTCCAGCTGAGTTTTTCAGGGAGTCAATCAGTGGGTTAGAAGATTTGAAGAGAATGGCATAGCAGGCAGACAAGTGGGTTGCCAGTGTGCGTACAGAGACAAGAAAGTTCATGGAAGATCTTGCACATGCCTATGGGAAAGCTTCCGATATTATGGCTAAAGTGGAGGCAATTAACCATGCTTGGGGTGAAGCTCGCATCTATCAGACGAGAGTTGTTCTCCGTTTAGGGGCTTTGATGAGCATACCTCAACACACTTTGGTTGAGGGAGGTGTTATCCAGCAGGGAGATAGATACGACTTCGCTAGATGGTATTCTTCAGTAGTCAGAGGCCGGGGATTCTATGATGCATCATAGGCAGATTCTGTCAGGGTCAGAAAAGCCATGACGAACATCTTAGATGGAATTCTCAACACGTTGGAGGCAATCTTTGCCAAGAGGTTGACTGCTGAAGAGGTAACTACAGATGGATTGAAAGACAGATTGGCGCCATTCTTCTCTAAAGTGAAGACCTTCACACAGGACGATTTCGAGAACACGGCCACGTTCTCCAGTATCATACAGAACACCCAGGACGCCCTTGTTGCCTGGAAGAAATCATGTGCCCGGCATGGGCAAATAGTTGCAGTTTTGGAGTTTCAGTTGGATCACATTCCTCCTATCTCCGATCAGGAAGTTGAGGCAGTCTTGGCTAGATTCATCAGATTTGCAGCCAGCGAGAAGGAGAAAGGAAATGCCCTTCTGGATGATGACCTTCTAGAAGGAGACGACGTGCATTGATGGCAGGGTGTGGTGCATTGATGAGGAGTGGAGGGCGCATTCATTGCCCCACTCCTCTCGGTGGCGGTTTTTAGGGCAAAAACCCTAATTAGGGCATGGGTGGCTCAATCTGAGCCCTTTATTGTAATCAGATCTGAACCGTCCACTATTTGGACTCATTATAAAAGGGGGCATCCCCCTTCATTTGTAAATAGTTAGAATTAGAATCAGAGATAGATCAGAGCTAGACAGAGATAGAGATTGATAGAAGTTAAAGTAGAGCTAGGAGTTAGCTTAGTTGGAAAGGAAAGAAAGACTTTCCCTTTGAAAGTTTTTGCAAAAGATTGTTGTGTAAGACTCTCATGATATAAAGATTTCATTGATTGGTGACTTCATTTTGTGTTGTGGGCAGTTGACGAGATCTTTTCGTCTTTCCAATTCGAATAGAGTAAAGTAAAGTAGATTTGTTTTCATGCAAGTAGAGTTAATTGTGGAATGTGACACTAGTTTGGGCATATCTTCCCGTATCCATACCACTGGCGGACTTGCTGACGGTAAGTCTGCTCCTGCGTGGTCGACTGGAATCTCAGCACTTAACTTCGATTGTGTTCAATGTGCTCACTTGCTTCGTTGTGAAGGGGTGTGCATGGTGAATCTCAATTTGAACATCTCATCCATCCTTTGAAGATTGCACCAGCTTTGTCAGAGTTGTCCGAATGGGAGACAAAACGAAGCTTGGTTTGAAGACTGTCAAAGCTAATCCTTGCATTCCACCCGTAGAAGTAGATTGTAGAATTCCTATCCTTACCTCCTTTAAATTCAGCATTTCCCGATCCATTCAAATACCAGAGCATCATAGTCAAAATCCTTCATTTGCTTGAGCATATAAAGTTGAACAATTACGTAAGTCCCCTTGGAATACCCAGCATATTCACATCAACCAACTGAGTCTATTCGCATTAAAGGAACCTTGGAGTCGAACGAATGAACTTTCACGCAATCTTAGCATGCGGAACACTTTGATCAAGAGAGAATAGAGTGACCGTTGGACATTTTATTCTGTGTTGGTGTTGTCATAAAAAAACACGTCAACAAGTACCACCGGAGCTGTGCGTGCATAGGATTCCGCTCGTACCAGGATCCCAACCCGTACGTAAGAGACCGTATAGGATGAACAAGAATTATGCCGCGAAAGTACAAGAGGAGATAGAGAAGATGTTGGAGGCGGAAATCATTTTCAAAGTAAATGTGAGCGAGTGGGTGTCACCAATTGTCATTTCCTTAAAGAAAGAATCAGAGCAAATCCGGATGTGTCGACTTTCGATGTTTGAACGTAGTAATAGTGAAGGACCCGTTTCCAATTCCCTTCACCGACACCATCTTGGAGGAGCTTGCTAGGCATGAAATGTACTCATTCTTAGACGGGTTTTTGGGATATAACCAAATTTGTATTGCTGAAGAAGACAAGTTGAAAACAACTTTTGTGGTAGAAGATGGAGTATATGCATACCACCGAATGCCATTCGGGTTGTGTAACGTACCAGCCATGTTCCAAAGGATAATCTTGCACATATTTGACAAGATGTCGGTGGGCAACTTCAGAGCATTCCTAGACGACTGGTCTATTTTCAGTGACAAGGAAAAACATCTCAAAGCCCTTGGAGAATGCATGGAAAGATGCCAAGCAGCACGCCTAGCATTGAACCCGAAGAAATGTAGGTTCATGGTACTGCAGGGGAAATTACTAGGCCATATTGTATGTAAAGTCGGGCTAAAGACCGATCCTGAAAAAATAAGGGTCATCGTACATATGTAGGCTCCGGAAAATGTCACGGGAGTGAAGTCCTTCCTCGGCCATGTCGGGTACTACCGGAGGTTCATTAAGAATTTTGCACAAGTATCCTACCTGCTTGACTTATTGACAAGGAAGGGACAACCTTTCCTATGGACGGAAGAACAAGAAAAAGCATTCAAGGAACTAAAGGATCGGCTAATCAGCTCACCCATCCTGGTGTACTCGGACTGGGACAAGGAATTCCACATACATGTGGATGCCTCAAACTTTGCCATAGGAGCAACACTCACACAAGTCGAAGCACACGGGCTGGACCAACCCGTATTCTTTGCTAGTCGGCTACTCTCGAAGGCAGAGAAGAACTACAATACGACCGAGCGAGGAGCACTAGGGATGGTGTATTCCGTATAGAAATTTAGACACTATTTGCTAGCAACGCCATTCACCTTCTACGTGGACCATCAAGCTCTAATGTATCTGGTGAACAAGCCTATAATTCAAGGCAGAGTGAGTAGGTGGCTGCTATTACTTCAGGAGCTCACATTCACCATCATAGTACGGTCGGGGAAGAGTCACGTGATCGCCGACCAATTGTCAAGAATACGGTCAGGTGAACCTGCGGAAGGAGGCATGAACGAAGATTTTCCCGATGCACACCTGTTTCAGATTGCAATACTTCCGTCATGGTACGAAAAGATTGGAGAATAATTGTCCACATCCACATTCCCCAAGGAAATGGCACCGACGGAGAGGAGAAAGCTCGTACTGAAAAGCAAAACCTTTCAGCTAATTAATGGATTGCTATACAAGATGGGGTTCAACAAGATCCTTCAGAGATGTGTTATAGAAGAGGAAATACCAGGGGTACTGAAGG
Organism: Sequoiadendron giganteum; assembly: GCA_007115665.2. Lineage (NCBI taxonomy): Eukaryota > Viridiplantae > Streptophyta > Pinopsida > Cupressales > Cupressaceae > Sequoiadendron > Sequoiadendron giganteum. The sequence goes on from CM021105.1 coordinate 611,186,617, forward strand.
AAGCACATGAGGGTTTGGCTGGCGAGCATATGGGACCAGATGCCACGGCCAGAAAAATTCTTCTAGCAGGACTATGGTGGCCGACGATGCACACAGATGCATGAGAGTGGGTGATAGGATGTGACACCTGCTTGACAGTGGGAAAACCTCTGAAGCGGGACTTTATGCCACTCTATCCATCCCAGCCTCAGGAGTTGTTTGAGCGATGGGGATTGGACTTTATCGGACCACTAAAAGTGAGTCACCTACACCGGTGCCGATACATCGTGGTGGCAACAGAATATCTCACGAAGTGGGCTGAAGCACGAGCATTGCCAGATAACACAGCCAAGAGCACAGCTAGATTCATCTACGAACAGATAGTGACACGGTATGGGATCCCCATCCAAATTACAAGTGATCGAGGAGGACACTTTGTGAATCACGTCATCCAACTGATGACAACGGAGTTTAGGATATTTCACAACCTATCTAGCCCGTACTACCCACGAGCCAACGGCCAAGCCGAATCTACGAATAAGGTACTAGTAGCAATTATTCACAAGTCTTGTGGTATAGAGGAAGCCGATTGGGAGAGAGGTTACCGGCTGTCCTATGGGCATACCGTACGACATACAAAGTAACAACAGGACACACACCCTTCCAATTGATGTACGGCCAAGAAGTAGTAGTACCAATGGAATACATGGTATCGAGTCTACGGATAGCCATAGAGAACCGGTTAGGAGACACAGAGAGTTTGAAGGAGTGGTTGTACGAACTCAACAAACTCGACGAGCGGAGAGTGATGGCACAATGGGTCACGAAAAATATGGAACAGAGAAGGAAGCATTGGCATGACAAACACCTCTGACGAATGGACTTCCAGCCAGGACAATTAGTTTTGAAGTATAACGGTTGTAACGAGATTAAACTAGGGAAGTTCAAAGTATGGTGGTTAGGACCGTTCAAGATCAAGGAAATACAGGACAATGGGTCTATAAAACTCGAGAATTTGGATGGATCTCCCCTACTGAGTGCAATCAACGGATCTAAGTTGAAGATATATCAGGAGAGAAAAGAGAAGGAACACAGTATAGCCATCAATATGCTCGGATACGCCACCAAGGAAGATTGGCCTGTGCAGGCAGAGGCACCAAGGGAGCAAGACTGGGGTTTGGGAGGCCCCGGATACGCAGAAGAAGAAATTTGGGCAGGCAGGAGCCAAATAATGGAAGAGAGATTGGTAGAAAAGAGAGTGGAAGGAATTGCAGTGCCACGAATAAACAAACACCTAACCAATGCAGTGTTCGGGACACCTGCGCTATGGAAACGAATGGGTGGACACTGGAGCTATGTCGCACCATATGAAGGCATACGAAAAGGATATCTGGCAGAAGAAATAGATGAAGAGGCACAAAAGAAGAAGGAAGAACAAGTGGCAAGAGAATCCCAACCTGAAGAGAAGGAAGATTGGGACGATGACCAATGGGAAGAATACTTCGAAAAGACGGCTCCTTGCCTCAAAACTGTGATTATGACAGAGGACAAGTTCCTATCACATGTGGACAGGTATACAGAGGAAATACTACAACTAATGAGAAGAGAGAGAAGGAAGGTGCCGAGGGTAAGGAAGATAGCAACAAAAGATGGACTCTGGAAAATAATACCAAATCCAGCCAGAACTCCCACAGTAGAAGGAGAAGATGTTACATGGTACCAACAGTACGGAGGAAGGTATGTCGACGGTTGATATAAAGGTACTGGTTGAAATATACCAACCCAATTTTTCACTTTTTCAATTACAATGAGCAAAGCAATTACACAATCGTTAGGGTTAGTATGTAAACCAAACGATGCGGAATTCAACTCTAACCAAGACTGTACACCAGGATCCCGAGTTGGGCAAGGTGTGAGCATATGGTCAGAGGATCTCAAAGCAATGCTACAAAGGAACTCTAACCAAGAATGCGTCGGCGAACGATGAGCATATGGTCAGAGGATCTCTACTAATATAACTGCAACTAAAATAACTCAACACCAAGTATGTGCTACCCAATTCCAGAATGGAAATGAGGCAACCATATGGCGGAGGTGAAAGATACGAAAGCAAATACAAAATGTAAAGTAGGCGGCAAGCCAACCTCTTCCACTTATCCAGTGGGAAATACAGTAAATGAAAGAGTAGAATTAAAATGCTGACAGTACTACTGTTCAACTTACATCATTTAGAGATTCCCTGCCAATGATCATAGAATAATGAAAACTATTGCTGCTGTGATGTATTATAATGTCTCCTTGATGCACACAAAGAGCCCTCACTCAAACCCAACCCAAAGACAGATATTCAGCAAACTGATATGACTGACCCAGAACTGAAAATACTTAACCAGCAACATTGGATCCTAATGAAATACTCATCTCACTCTATACTCAGCCTAAAGACCTCAAATAAGATGCAAATTGATCCTTAGATGATGGCGCCCCATATTGAATATTGAAAACAGACCACAAGACACCCAATATTTAATGCACGAATCCCAATGCAGCCCCAGATGGTACGGCCCTCAAGGAAGGTCGATTTTGCCTTTAAAAAATAAACACTCAATATTAAAATCTGAATCTTTGCAAGAAGGGTCGCCCCTGACAAGGAAAGAGATAGATCAATCACCCAGAAGCACACTGTTTTTATTTTCGGATTTATGAGTGAAACTACAGATTCAGCCCTGTTATCAGCAACTCCAAAAAATGACATAAAATGCAATACATTAGAACTACAAGTAAAATAATGCAACAATCCAACCTCACTACAAAATTCTCTTACAAACTGACAGATCTCTCCACTAGATGCTATCTTTCAAGCATGAAGTCGAGCCAAGGCTAGGAGGCATTCATTCCTCGAAGCAGCCCAGCAACCATTTCGGTAGCATAACAATACTCAAGATATCGGATACCAAATGAAGAGCCTAGACCTCCTTTTATAATTTTGTGATGACCTCTCCGGAAGCTTCTAGAAACCCTAACCCCTTTTCCCTCCAAGAATGGTGTCCTTTTTCCAAAGCTTCATTTGCCTTTTTTAAATAAAATCCATCTCTCAAGATATGCGTCCACTTAGAGCTTCACTTTTGACTTTGGAAAATATAAAATATTTCCTCAATGAGGCGCCACCCATAAAAGACCACTTTTTAACATAACTTAAGTTATGAGACTAGGCCAAGGGGTATTATAACATTAAAATATGACATTGTTTAAATGAACTGAACTTATCTCACCACAAATGCATCCCAAAGCCAAAATTGAACAAACCAACTGAGTCGACTGAAGAGGAAAGCCAACTGTGCCGAGAACGAAAGGACCACTGCCAAAAATAGAATTTACTAAAAATAGTAAATTCCTGAAGGTGCTCGGAATGCCAAGAAAAACACATCACTGCGAAGCATTCTGAAATCCCAAAAAGAATCTGCCATTCAATCATCAATTCACGAGCAAGAGCAACCTCCAAAACGCAAAACCCTAATTTCACCTTCCGAGTAGCCTACGAGTCTTCAGAATAGGCCAACGGTCAACTGAAAAGATCATGCTCGAGAAGGGGACATTACACTGGTCCTGCTCCCTTGCTTGATAAGTGGTTTGATGTTCAATTCATAGGGACTTGTTGTGAAGAAGAATGCTATAAAAAATCCCCGCATACGTGTAAATGGTATTATGCATCCAAATTAAAAGTTAGAGAAAATGATAGAGTACGAGGAAAGAAGAGAAAAAGGAATAAACAAGGAAAAGGAGAGAGATGAAAAGACAAAAGGAGATAAAAATGAAGAAAGAGAAGATGGTGGAAATAGAAAAATATTAAAAATATCAAAAGGAGAAAAAAATAAATTAAAAGAGAAAAAATTGAAGATAAAGAAGGAAAAAATTAAACAAGGCAAAAATAAAAGAAATAAGATAAAATTATTAAATAGAACTAGAAAAAATAAAAAAATAAGGAAAGTGGTAAAAATAGCTAAAGGGAAAATAAAAAAAAATTAAAATAAAAAGTGAAGCCAAAGAGGAGGTCGTACGGCCAAAGAAAAAAATACGAATTTTTAAAGTGGAAAGAGACATAAGTTCGGCCAAGGAGGAATTCGTACGGCCACAAAAATCACTAGGGCAGAGGAAACAACAGGAAAGGCGACTGCAAGGGATTCACATCGTACGATTAGTGATAGACAGAGAAGTTCAATCCGTGCGGCAACCAGAGCAATTACAAGTCGTACGACATCTACATTACCTAAAAATCGTATGACACTTATATCAGGTTCAAATCGTACGGCAATGGCTTTCACTGGCAGAGGTTGAAGTCGTACAGAATTGTCTTTCACTGGCAAAAGTCCAAGTCGTACGGCTTTCACTGGCAGAGGTTGAAATCGTACGGAAGTGTCTTTCATTGGCAGAAGTACAAATCGTACGGCCTTCACTGGCAGAATTTTGTCACAACGTACGATATCTTTCACTGGCAGGGTTTTCACTAGGAGAGGTGTAGGTCGTACGGAAGTTCCCTTCCCTGGCAGAAGTTGGCGTACGGCATTGTCTTTCACTGGGAGAGGTGCAGGTCGTACGAAAGTTCCCTTCCCTGGCAGAAGTTGGCGTACGGCATTGTCTTTCACTGGTAGAGGTGCAGGTCATACGGAAGTTCCTTTCCCTGGCAGAAGTTGGCGTACGTCATTGTCTAGAAGTGCAGGTCGTACGAAAGTCCCTTTCCCTAGCCGAAGTTGCTCAAATCGTACGACACCCTTCGCTGGTAGAGTTTCAGGTCGTACGACAATCACCTTCACTGGCAGTGGTCTTCCAAACCATACAACAGCTTCAGAACCTACAGGAATTACAGCCTTTTCAAAAAAATTGAAAGTCCCAGGGTTACTTGGTACGGCAGTTACTAAAGTTAGACAGTTTCGACAACCACTTAGAAGTAAATAAAGTTGGCTGAGATTACCAAGCCGGCAATACAAGGGAAAGAAAGTTGCGTAGCCTAAGCCAAAGATAGCCTCGGCAAGGAAGAAAAAGAAAATGAATGCAGACGTTGAACCGATGTCCTGGGAGAATTTAACTGGTAACGAGTGCAAACAGTGGTGGCGGAGCACAGCCGATGACCACCCCTTGAAGATGGCACTACAACATGCTCGAGTGGATAAATCCATCTTGGTGCCATTTTTCAATTCACGGGATTTTGAACCTTGGCTGAGAGCTATGGTGGAAAATTATTGCAGGCACACCCACAAGTCGGTGATAGATTACAGAGGCTGTCCAGTTATAGTTTCGTTTTGGCCACAGGATTTTGAGCGAGTCTTCGGCGTTTCAGCCACAAGGATCGGAGTTAATAAGCCAAAGAAGATGACACACCAACATAAGGAAGTCCTAATTAAGCAGGTGTGCCGAAGCAATTTAACACCAGAGGAAAAAGATACTATATGGAACACCGGCAATAGGGGCCTTTGGAAACACTATTTGGCTATAGCCGAATGTAAGTGCGTATTGGACTTGATGAAGTGTCGACTTACAGGTGCTAGCCGAGCGTCCGACATTGCCATATGGATGGTAGATTACATGGTGGGACAGAGCATCGGCCGAATATATAATTGGGCACGGTTACTTACAAAGTAGATGCAAGAGTTCTTGTCCCAGCGACACAAGGCTTTTTACATGACCCAGCATGCTATCGCTCTATTCTTGGATGCTGTACACACACAAGTACCAGAGGGTAGGTGGGGCCGATTGCAGCCACTCAAACATCTCGACCTAGGATTACCAACAGCATTCTATTGGACGACATTGGAGCTCAAGCAGGCTGGAGAGGGCTCCATGACAGGAAGGAAAAGGAAAAGTCGAGAAGCATCCACAGAGGAAGAAACATCGGCACTAAGTGGGGAGGAAGGAGAACATATTGAGGTGTCTTCCTCAACCTCAACAGGGAGCTCATCGGAGGACGAAGAAGTGTCACTGGCCGTAGGTGGGCGAAACAGAATGGAGGTGGCAGAAGCAGTTCCATTTCAACCAGCAGGGTTCACATTGCCAACACCACTAGCAGACCAGGAAAGTGCACCAACGGTCACCTTCACACTCCCAGCATCCTCCATTGGTGGCGGACGCACATTAAGAGTAGTAGCCGCAGTACCTGGCGCATTGCCAGGATGGGCACCACTAGGAGATGTGACCACCATATCTTCAAGTTCGGCAGCTTCCGGCGACACAGTACCACCACCAGGGTCGGCAGCCATATAGCCAGGACTGGCAGTCGCAAGAGAGACAGCGCCAAGGGTAGCAATAGAGGGGCTGCCAGAGACATCACCGACAGTTTCCACCGAGCCGCCAGAAATCTCAAGGAATTGGGGAACCATCACTCCCCAGGAGCAAGTCCCCCCGCTGCACCACAAGCGCCAAGAGTTGCCCAGATTGATGATTGGTTAGGAGCGTATGGCCTGAGAGTAGAGGTGGTTGAGACACCTGTGGAGAACTTGCCAGAAGGGTTGGAGGGTGATGCAGAGGTTGCAGGCTCAGCCATTCAGACACAGGGGAGTGACACGGTGATGAACATAGCAGAGCAGCCAGTGGCAAAGGAGGTATACCAGCAGCCGCCAGTGGAGCACAAAGGAGTTGGTTGCAGTCGGAGAGCCAGTAGAGGAACAGGGAGGGGCGGAGAACCTTCCCCCAGATGAGGAGGAGGCACCTGATGAGGAGGATGACGAGGATAGTGAGTCTGGGGGGTATGTGGTAGAAATATCACAACCGGATCCATCAGATCCCTTGGGGACCGTGCAGAGATATGTAGAGGAGCTCCAGCACATGGGGAGAGTCATGATGCAAGTGGGGCACATTTCGAAGGAACTTAAGATTGGCCGATCTCCATTGGTGGGACATGAGGTACAATGCCTTAGAGGGTTTGTACAGATGGGATGTGAGGCAGAGTTCACTCGCATTTTTACCAGCCAAGGGTGGCCGGAAAACGAAACTACAGCCATGCTCAAAAATTAGCGAGGCAACCCACCAAGGATAGTAGGAAGGGATGCGAAAGTTATAGAAAGCCTTTATCACATTGAGCTAAACTTCCAAGATGTCTTCTACAATGTAAAGAAGCAGATACTATCTGCCGAGTTGGCAGTAGCAGGAAAGGTGGAAGCCTATCACATGCTACAAAAAGTAAAGGAGGAATCGGCCATGACCATAAAGAATCTCCAAACTCAACTAGCAGACCAGACTCAGGCGTTGGATGCACAGGGAAAACAGATAGCCACCTTGGAGGCTAGAGTGAGTAGTATGGAGGAAGGGAACCGCCAGAGGGAGGAGGAGTTTAGACAGAGGGAGGAGGAGACTCTGAAGCAAGAACAGATGTGGAGCAAGAAAGTCAAAACATTGGAGGACCAATTGGCAACCACAAGAGTGGAGGCAAATAAAGTCAAGAGTCAGTTGATGGAGGCAGCCCACATGGTGAAAGCTGCGAGGGAACGTGAAATTCTTGCAAATCGCTAGCTTTGAGTACGCATGGAGGAAGTCAAGAGATTGAAGGACCAGCACTCTTCTGCTACTACTCCCACCTCATCAGTTCATCCAGGGACGCCCTCACTACCCCCTTCCTCTCAATAAATTTCTTGTGTAACATCATTTCCCATTTTTGTTATCTTGTCGCCTGGAAGGCGACCTACTTTGTGGGGGGGATGATGTAAGTGGCTAAATATCCTTAGCGTAGTCGTAGTCGGCCGTACTCAGCCATAGTCAGCCAAGTTAGTATAATGCAATAAAACTATAGTTTTAATGAGAATATTGGTTGACATGTACTCTCGGGTAATTAAGTCCCGATTAGTTGTAGCGGGCTGTTATGGAACGTCACGACGGTTGGTTGCTCAACCAACCGCCGAACGTTATATGTACTTCATTTTGTAGTCGGGAGACACACCACTATTGTTGTCATTATTATGATGATTCCATGATTGATAGCAGAGATATACTGGTGATTGTACATGGTGATATTTACTGGATATGAATACAAACATCTTATGGTTCTATCATACTGTATTGTTCTATTTTGTATGTTACATATAGTTCCGTTTACTTCCTGTGTAAGTAGTACATTGATATAGACACTCCGTGAGGTAAACATAGAGCTACAACAGATTGATTCATCTGGTGCCTGCAACTGAGGGGTGCCCTTGGCTAGCAGGGGCGCTTTTACCATGAAGCTCTTTGATTTGGCATCTTCATTGCTGATGGATCCTCCATACTTCGCTGATGATTGGCCTTTGATCTCTGAATCAGATGATATTGCTGATGATCGCGTTGTCGAGACAACACAAATACGAAGGAGATGAATGATCTGAAGGAGCAAAGTGATTTGATTTGCCCTCTGAGATCCAAGGGCGCCTTTCTTCAAGAGGGGCGCCTTTTTCACCTTAAGACTGTGTTTTGCCTTGGCAACAAAACGTGCACCTTCCAGAGTTAGCCAAATTTTGGCCTTTTTCATTTTGAGAAACTCCCTTGCTATAACATCTATTTTACCTTTTACCTTTTCTGCCATGGCTTCTTCGTTGGAGCTTTTGAGGTTTAGCTTTTAGCACCTAGTACTGGCCAATCTGCCATTAATGGCTGTGGAGCTCCTAACTTTGTTCCTGAAAAACGAGAATAGACCCACCAGAGTAAAACATGTCTTTTGATAATTCTGACTTGATCAGTGTGATCGTGAAGGCAATTAACCCTATCAGAATTATTTTCGGGCATAAAACCCTAATTTTTATATTTTCAGAATTTTAACCATAGGTTCTTTGACAGAAACCCACAAAGACTTCATGTTTGTTTTGACCTAAAACATACTTTCGATGACATTTTTACATTGTTTAGCTCAATTTAAGTAGAATGCCAAAAATTTCATTTTGGGTACAACAATATGAAAAGAAAGGAATAGAAGAATCTTCTTGGACAAATAATTAGAGGAGGATAGGTTTATGCTAAAACTTGAAGTGGCCATTGAAGTTGTTAAAGAAAAATTTGTGGTTTAATCATCCAAAAATAAGTAATTCTCATCTTGGGATAGTGAGATTTGACTCTACTTCTAATCCCTGAATGAAAATTAAATGGTCCCCACTCTTCATTGGTTGGATGAATTTGAATTTCATTGAGCTTGCAAGAGGTAACCTAGGATTTTCGGGTGTTGGTTGCATAACTTGTGATGAGAGGGGAAAGCTAATTTGTGTAGGATCAAAGAAGTTGAGGATTGGGTCAAACAAGGAAGTTGAAGCTCAAGCTCTACTATTCAATCCCGAAGTTTGCAAGCAATATAGTATAATCTCAATTCAGATAGAAGGGGACTCATTGGTGATTATTAATGCATTAAGAACGAAAGCTTTGAATTGTTGAATTGGGAAATTACACCATTCAACATGTTTATAAAGAAGCTAAAAAGGAAGTGGTTAGAGAAGCTAATAAGGAAGTGGACTTCCTTGCTAATTATGCTATTAATTATAAGGAGGTTTGGATTACACATGACAAGATTGATGCTTGGGACTCATTTCAGGGGGTAAGTTTGATCTATAAACATCTCTCTAAGGCAAGAAAATGATGGTGGATGACTTTGAAAAATCATTACTATTGCAAACCATGCGAGTTTCACTCAAATGCATACAAATATAATCATTTCTTGGTTTGGTGACCTTCCTAGGAAAATAAGGTGCTAGTAAATAATTGTGATGAGATATCATGTACTAAGGAATGCCAAATCATTAATGAGTAGGCACGAGTGATCAACTACTTATTTGTGGTTTAAGTGACAACAAACAATCAATTTTCTCTAATTGTCCCAATTGGTGTGCTTATGGATACCTTTGTTCACCTCATCTCAAAGCGATGGAAAATGACTTTTTGGGAGGTATTTTTGAGTACTCCCTCAAAATAGTTTTCAAGACAAAGGTAAGGATAGTGATTCATGTGATTTAGTGAGTGTTGGACAAAAAATATATAATTTTGGGTCACAGATACAAGATTAATTTTGATGTTGCCTTGATGTTTATCAATATTTTTCTTGACTTAGATGAAAAGAGGGAAATCATTTGAGTGTTGGCTTCAAGTCTAATCAAAAGGCAGTCGTTGGGTGGCTTGGATCTTGTGAGCATAGACACAGTACTAGGAACTATATTTCCACCTCACAATCGAACTTTGTTGATGAATGCAAGAGTGGTAGTGAGACCGTAGCTACCATTCATAATCACCACCAATGCAATGAATGAACAATGTCAGAAGCTAAGGATAGTGAAGGCAATCAACTTCCTAAAATGTGTGATGGGGATCATGGTCGTAGGTGAAGCAAACTGGGATTTTTCTCTAGAAAAGGATACTACCTCAGAGGAAGATTGTTTGTCAAAGGATGGCTAATTTTTGGTGTTTGTAATCCACAATAGATTTGTCTAGTTGGCAGATGTAGAATACTTCTAGCCCTTTTTGCTTATAGTGGTCTTGATAGGATAGAAGAATCTGGTGTAATGTAACCCTCTATATAAGGTTTATAGGAGTTGTGCCTTCCTAAAAAGGACAGATTTTTCTAAATTTTCCTTTTTGATTTTAATATAAATGGGAGTGGTCCCCAAGACCTCAATTTACTGACCAAGAAAAAGGAAAAAGTGAAAACATGAAAAGTTTATCCTTGAACTTAATGAACTTTTCAATACAAAGAGGTTGTTTATGTTGCTTACTTTTGAGGTGGACAATATATCAACTTGATAAAACCTTTCTCAACCAGAAAATGAATAAAATGGAAATGAAACTCCATGTAATTGGTAGGTGGATGAAAAATTGGAGTTTGAGCATAACCTAATTATCACAAAATATGCCTATAGTTTGTGCCTAATGTGAATGTGAATCAGCTAATATCCTCCTTAGCGAAACTGCATCACAAGCAGCCAAAGCAATCATACCTATTCCAAAACTTAAAATATATCATATATTTGGCTTTCTGTCATCATTTGAGCTAACTGAAAATCATAAGAACCACCAAACCAAATTCCAAAATAAAATTTTCCTTTGATATACCTCAAGATCCTCTTTGCTGCTTTCCAATGATCACATTGGATTTACTAAGAAACCTATTAACATAGTGTTGGCGTAAGAACTAACACCTCTGGAGTGTGAGTTTGTACGGACAGCTATGCACACTACGTAATGAGTGCTCTTCAAATTAGGAGGGGAAGCTCCCTCGTTGTGCTGGAATGCATGAAATAGAAAACTAAACTAATGTCCTATCTTTTTGTTCTCAGCTGGTAGAGGCACAAGGTTAAGAAAACCTAGAACGTTGCAGCTAAGTATTTTCTGGTTTCGCAGATCATGTAACTACAACTAAGCTAACTTCTTTAATATCTATCCAATTTCCTCAAGAAACAGAGCATGAGGAAATGGAGCAGGAATGTATTGTACGATAAACTCCAAGTGCGGGCTCACAACATGAAGGCAAGGTAGGTGCAACTATTTGTTAATCCGGGAAGAAGTTTATTAAAACAAACAAAATGAACGGTAAACTTGGTACAACTTCACAACATGAAGGCAAGGTAGGCGCAACTATCTGCTTGGCTGAATGAGTCTACTATAACACACATCAAACGATAAGCTTTAAGTACAGTTTCGCAACATGAAGGCAAGGTAGGCGCAACTATTTGCTCTTCTGAATAGGCTTATAATAAACAAAACAAAAGGTAAGCAACTGGGATAGTAGATTGTATAGACGCAACACGCATGCAATAACGATCAAACCAGCAACCCCATTTAACTAAGGTCGAATAAACACCATGACAACAACATGAAGGCAAGGTAGGCGCAGCAATTTATTATAACAGCAATTACTCTTTGAACAGATACAATAATAGCAATACTACAGGCAAGGTAGGCGCAGCATGTATGCTATCAAGCAAAAAGTTCTAATTTACAAGGGTGAACCAATCTTGAGAATAGGCATGTTGCCGATAACGCAGCAATTCTCTATCACCAGAAAAAGCTCCTTTCAAATGAGCTAAAAGCTCTTATTTATAGACTTCAAGGTGTAGGCAACCCTAAAATCACCTTGAGTCAACTACAGTCTTGCAAGACATGCAAGATCTTATTCTTAAACCCTAATTGAATGAAACTATACAGTTAACTGGGAAACTATCATCAGTTAACTGAACCACCTAATCTAAATGGACAATGTGCAAGCATGCACGTCCTTATTGAAAGCAAGTTAACTGGAATGCTATCATCAGTTAACTGAAATATTTAATCTAAGATCCAAGTGTTTGTAGATGTTTCCAAGAAAGACATGGCATGCAATGTATAACAGCAAGTTAACTCGGAAAGAAGCCTCGAGTTTAACTCCTGTGTCTAATGTCTATCTTGGAAAAGGTGGGATGCCTTGAACTGAAGTTCACTGACCCTGATCTCGAGCAAGTATCCCCTCCACGAGGTTAGTAACTGCATCACCATCTAGAAGTCATCACATGTCTCAACTGTCAATCAACTGCTAGTTAGTAACTCAAGCAAAACCGAAAACCTCTGCATACTTAAACTGGCCCTTCATTGGTTGGTAACTCTGGCGGCTCTGTAAACTGAAGTGATGGCCACTATTTCTTCTGCAGCTTGACGTTTCTCACGTTTTTCATGCTTATCAACCCTCTAAACTGGCCTTGGAAGACAATCAGCTATATGAGGCATAAAACCATGTGGACTTGAGTGACTACGCTTGTCAACCTTTCTGATGCGCTTGATACAAATCAATGTCAGCTTTTCTGATGAAATCATGAATTAAGACTAACATCGTCTTGAATTTGATTTGTGTGAACTGCATTCGGAAAAACTCGCCTGTTGACTGTGAACACAGATACGTTCTGACAACTTCTCCGGAAAACCAAAAATCACTCCAAATAAGGCTAAAAATAGCCTGTCGAAGGGCAATTTTCACAAAATATTCTGAGACGTGGGTTTTGTGCATAATCAAATTCTAGGATGGCCCACAACGTCAGAAATTCAGAAAAATGTGATTTAGGCCCACATGCAAAAGGTTTTCAGTTGAGATTTGAACTGGCAGTTAGGAGCACTGGGGGCAATTTTTCTCGCGAAAATCAGGAACATGGGTTTTGCGTAGAAATGAATCCTGAAACCACCCAGATCAACAAATTTGCGAAAAAGTGTGATTTAGGCCCACATGCAAAGAGAATTCTGGAAAAAAGCACAGTGCTTCTAGAAAAGAGGCAGCGGGGCAATTTTCGCAAAATAATCTAAGACATGGGTATTGTTGTTGATGCTGAAATACTCGAACCCAGATGATGCTTTTTTGAAAAATCTGCCGTTTTCTTTGACATGCGAAGAAAACCTAAGACGAGAATAGAAGAAAGTAAGACAGAAGAATAGAAGTTTTATTTTTTTTTGTTTTCTCTCTTCTTCTGTAAAAATTCGCCTATGCTTGAAGTAGAATTGATAAAACCTGCATGCAAATGGAAAACGAAGTCTGAAATAATCTTCCCTTGAACAATCTGAATCTGTAGCTACGAAGAACACTGAAATCTGACACCTGTAGCACCTGCAGATCAATTCTATGCTCAAGAAAAGATGTTTCATGTCAACTCTGATGAAGAATAATGGACGCCATTAGTAAAAATATAGAAAAATATCTTCTAAGGCGTGTGAAATGCATGTCCAGCATTGGAAATGGCGCTTGAAGTACAACTGGTGCTTCAAAACTCACGCATGGCCTATATTTGGCTTCAAACTCAGTTAACTGGATGTAGAACACCCCAAATTAGGGCGCCATCTTGAAGATTCAGTTAACTAGTGCATCCAAACTAAGTTTAGCCAGTTATGACTAAAAATAGGTTCAATAGAAGTCGACCTGAAAAGAAGTTTAACTGAAGATCTAAATTTGGTAAATTGAAAACTCTCTTCATACGCACTTCTACTTTTGAATTTCAAAAAAGTCAACCTTTGACTTTAGGCGTCCTTCCTTACTTAGACATTTTTTAAAAATTTAGAATCTAAAACCTCAAATGAAGCTCATGTTCGATCACTGATTCTGGTTGACTGTCACGTCGGATCAACTGGCTGACAATCTCGATGAAGAGCAGGACCAAATCTGACAAGAAGATTCCTTGAGGTGGCAATTCAAAATTCAACCATCTGAGGCTTCAAAAAGATGGGCGCCCCTGGCCTCCAGGGGCGCTTTTGACCTCAGTGTTAGAATATTTTCAGGCATTTCATCATTTTCACTTGATAACTTGACCATATTTCACTTGACGTTTCCCGGTATTTGACAAAACTTCAGAACACGCCGACTGGCTCACTGCGGAGCAGACTGAATTCTGAGCAAAGGCTCCTGATGAACACTTTGTATAAAAACATCTTTAAACCTTCCTAAATCATGGGCGCCCCTGGCCTCCAGGGGCGCTTTTCCCAACCAATGTCATCCATTACTGTAACTGACCAAGAATTACTTAACTTCCGCTGCGGATTGCCAAGACATCTTCTGAACTGGCTGAGACAGGGAACGGAAAGCTGAAGCTGACACGAACGAGATGAGTATCTGAAATCATCAAACAGATTTCATTAAAGGTCTTAAAACCTTGGGCGCCCCTGGCCTCCAGGGGCGCTTTTGTCCTTTCTGAATAGTTTCTGATCAAGTCTGGAACCTCAAGTTTGACCACTGATGGCGGCAACTCGGCAACTCAGATTCACCTGCTGACAGATGCGTCGCGGAGCTGGACCAAAAATAGAAACAAACTTCCTGGGTGTCACTTGATCAAAAGACTTCATTTGAATCTTCAAAAAGATGGGCGCCCCTGGCCTCCAGGGGCGCTTTTTCTCTTCAAAGTCATCTACTTTGCATTTCCCTCGTTCTGTATTGAATTTTCGTTTTCAGGCGTTTTACTCCTCCGTCGGACTGGCTGGCTAGCTCATTGCGAAGCTATCAGGAAACTGAAGAAATCATCTTGGTAGAAAATCTCACAAAAAGTTGAATACAGCTTCCATAATGATGGGCGCCCCTAGCTGAAAGTGGCGCTTTTGACCTCCAGACTTAGAATATTTTCAATCTAGACTTAGCCAATTTCACAGTACTTTTACCTCGTTGAAAATCTCCTCCGTCAAAAAGCATAATTTTCAACATCTTTCATCGTAGAGTGTTCTTCTTTGAGTTTCAGGCTTAGATATTAACACCTGGTACTGGCCAACTGCCATTAATGACCTCAGAGGTCCTAACTTTTCTCCTGAAAAAGTTATAACTACCCACCAGCCTTAAACTGACTTTTAACTGAAACTAACTTCACCATTGTGATCGTGATGTGAAATAAGCCAATCAAAATTAATTTCAGCTAATTCTGACAAGTTCTTATTTTTTAGGGTTTCGGGCTAAAAAGACTTCAGAAACCCTAATTTTCAAAATTTTCAAATTTTGCCAGTATCTTCCTGGCATCACACTAACTAAAAGCCCATACTTTATTTGCCCAAAAATTGAGTTTTGACCCTACTTTTACAAGGTTTAGACCATTTTAAGCAAAATGCCTTAATGAAGCAAAAATTTCGGTTTGGGTACAACACATAGCCAATAACAACAGCAATATCAAGCCTAGTGGAAGAAAAATATATTAGGCTACCTACCAATTTTGTATCAAGTAATATGTTGAACTTTTGAATAGAATCAATTGAAGTTATTAATTTTAAACTAGCCTTCATAGGGATCACCATAGGCTTACAATTTTCCTACCATTTTGAATTTCTCAAGTAGTCCTCTTGTGTACTTTCATTGAAAAGTAAGAGCACCTCCATCTTATCAAGCCCTAAACAACAATTCGTGGGATCTAATCTGTATGTCAAAAGTAGAATGAGGATTTGATTTACCTTATTCGTATTGCTGGTCTTGCTTCATGTGATCATTAAGTCAACCAATAAACAATAAGAATGGTTATATTGTCCCCCAAACTTACATAAAAAGATTGGTACCATAAGGATTCCTCTGGAACCTGAAATTAATTATAAATTATCAATTTGATGTACCATTCTTTTGGCACTTGATTCATCTCATATAGCACTTTCACCATCCTGTGCACAAATTTTTTGTTGCCAGCAACCACAAAATTTCAGGTTGACTCATTTACATTCCCATTTAGTTGCTGTTCAAAAAGGCTCTTTCCGTATCCGTTTGAATCATGTTCCAACAAAATTGAGATGCAATTGTAGTCATTATCTTGATGTTTTCATCTTACTTTTATGCAAACATGTCTCCTCATAGTCTGTCTTCTTGCTTATCTTTATGTTTCTCCCGTGAACCATCCATCATTTATTTGGCTTTATAAAACCATTTACAAGAACCTGAGATTAATTCCACATCAAAGCATCATGCTCATTCTTCATGGCTGCGTCCATGATTTTCCTTATGCTTCCTTTATGACAAAGGCTCTCCGGCACTAGAAGCAACAAATTCAGAATCATCACTAGCTTCAAATGCAACATGCTCATATAACTTTTTAACGTTTATTTCTGGTCTTCAAGCAACATTTAATATGTCCAACCCATCCTGCTTTATATTCCTTGAAGTAGAATTACCTCCATATTGCTGCAACTTGCTCATTTGATTCATGTTTGACCAAATCTAAAACAATGCCATTATCAACTTGTCAAGGTGGCAAATTAGTTCTCTTCAGTTGGAATTTCATTCCCTATATCAGCCCCAAGAACATTTTGAGCCCCATACACATTCTAAGTACCATCCAAACCATGTCATGAGGATGCAATATATAATCTAATTTTACTGTTTGTTTTGACTGAATGTCAGATTTGAAAAGATCATCACCAGTATAAATATCAACATACCAATAGTTACCTTTCTAGTAGACATATCCATCAATCTAAACACTTTTGATTGCTTACTAGAGCCAATAAAAATGAATTTTTTTTGAACTTCCAATCCAATTCAATGCCAACTTGATTTGCAACATGGACACATGTAATATAATCCAAGATTATACAGAAATGTACCTTTGGTTTCTTGCTTGACCCTAACTATTGTGTGATCTTTAACACTTTAGGTGTGCTACTATTGAGAATATAAATAAGTGTTTATCGCTTCTGCCTAAAACTTCATAGGCATTCTTAATCGTTACTATGCATTGAGTTATTTTCATCAACACTCAAGTCCTCCACTCCACAATTCCACTTTGCTGCAGCATATAAGGGGTAGGAAATTGATTGTGCATTTTTTCTTGCACAAAACTCCACAAATACTTTTCTACAAAACTCACTGTCATTATCAGTACATGGAAACTTAATTTTCAAATTAGATTGAACCTCTATAACAAATTTAAATTTGCTTGAATTTCTTAAACACCTCACTCTTGCATTTGACAACACTCACTCGCATCCTCCTATAGTAACTATCAACAAAAACTAGAAAGTGTAGAATACCAGACAATGATTTTACTTTCAATGAACTACAAAATGTTCTTACCTTCATTGGGCTGCAAAAATTTGCATGCAACAATTCAAGATAACAAGCGGCCATCCATGCCATTTCCTTTGGATATGCTCTCTTTTCCCTCTAAATAGGTTGGACATGCCTGTTTCTTAATGTGAAATGGGCACAAGCTAGCAACCATATTATTTTCTTATAGCAAAGAGAGATAGATTAAATTGAAGTGTGATACCATCTGGTTATTCACATTCATCAATTACCATAAATAACCATGCCATTTCTGTTGTGAATGTTTTCCTGCCCTGTATTCCCTCTAAACAGGTTGAACATACCAATTTATTAACTTGAAATGAAGGCAAGCTAGCAACCATAATATTTTCTTGTTGCGAAGAGAGAGAGATTTCCTTGAAGTATCCTTATGTTTAGTGCCAAACTTCATATTTTAACTTAGATGTAGCCAACACATAAACTTGGGACATTTTAGTGGCTTCAAGTTTGTAAATAATTCTCTCTACTTTCCTCAACAAGGACTTTACCACTAGTCTTCTTCTTATCCAAGAATTTTATCATAAAAACAATACAACCTCCAAGTGTCCCAAAACTAGTGATTTGACTATAGGTAACAAAATTTTCGTCAGACGTTCAGCTATAATCAGAAAACCCAAATGATGGTGATCAGGAGTGGGAAGAATTTTGAACAACGAAGAGGCGGGAGGCTGTAGGATGTTTTAGGAAATGGCAAGGATGACGACAAGGACGATTTAGATGGTGATGAAGAAGATGATTGGCACTGTGATTGTATTTTAGACGATGAGGATGAAAGCTTGTGGGATTTATAGTTGGAGGCTCAACAACTTGTGGAAGAACATTAGACAACCATCAGTCTATTAGGTGCTATTTTGAGGAAGTTTTATGAGTCTTTTGTTTCAAAGGAGACTCCATGTAGGGATTTCTTCCTCTTCCCTGTTGTGTCCAAGTGCCCTACTACCTTGGTGCAAGGAGCTTCAAAGAGGCTTGCCTCTCTTGTGGCCATTAAGTTTGATTCAATGGAGGATTTTGCAAGAGATTCAAAGAGTAGTTATGCATTGGGGTTGTGGAGGGGCTTTCTCTCCCTTATGGCTGACTCTCTTGTTGCAAACAAGAACCATCCTAGGGTTAATGTGACTTTTCCTTGTGGTGAGAATCTCACGGTTGTTGGTGGCAATATTGGTGTAGTTGGGAGCAATGGTGTGTTAGGGAGCCTTGTTGGGGTGTGGCTAGGAAGGATATTGCCTTGCCGTTGAGCTTGGGGATGCTTTTGGGAGGCTCTAGTTCCTCTTTGGTGGTAGCTCCCTCTCTTGGCAGTGGAAAGCTTGGGGATAAAGTGCAAGTTTGTTGGCACCAAATTCTTCCTTTTGAAGATTATGAGGTAATGGAGGGGTTCATGAAGGCATTCGTAAGATGTATAGCAATGAGGAGGCAACCATACTTAGAGAGTAGTGGCTTCAATTTTCCAATCTTCAAGGTCTTGCATTCAACAAACTAGAGGCTAGGATGGATAGAGTCATTATTGCACAAAAAAACACCACTGGATGGTGGAAATTTCATGGGAAGGACACACCAATGTTGAAACAATTTACTATTTGTCTACTCTCACAAATTGCTAGTTCCTCTACTGCAAAGAGGAATTGGTCCACCTATGGTTTCATCCACTCCATCAAGAAGAATAGGCTTACCTCTAAATGGGAAGAAAAGCTAGTCGTAGTTCAAAGTTCCTTGAGACTTTAAGATAAATAGACTACTAAGTATTGACGGACTCCTGTAGCATGTTGTGATGTTGATCTTGAAGATGTTAGGCAGATTGATGAGGAGGTGCAATTGAGATTGGTTGGGATTCCATTGGATGAACCACAACTTCAGCCACAGAGTGGCATGGACTCTGAATCTTTTGAATTTGATAGCCCAGATGAAGCATAGTATTTTGAAGTTTGACTCTTGAGACTTGAATTTTAATTTCTAAACTTTAAGATTTAAACAAGCAAATAGTGTTATATAATATACTATTGGTATTCTATTGTCATCATTGAACTATTGCTATATTGCTGAAATACTACTGGTATACTATTGTTATGATTAAATTTTATTGTTGTTATACTGCTGTCATGATTAAATTTGAGTATATCCCCTCTATTTGTACTATTATACTATTGTAATTGCTAGTTATACAACTGGTATAAAGTTATAAAAGGTTGCTTTTATACTTGTAGATCTCTCTCTCTCTCTCTCATATATATATATATAAGTTCATATATATTGTTGTCCACCCACCGTCCCCAAAAAATGGCCCTTGGATTACCATCCCCACATCCCTATCCCCAAAACACTATGGAACATAGATTTTGTTTTACTCCTTTTGTGAACGAACCCTTCAACAAATGACTAGGGCACAATTTTAGATTGTTACAAAGGGATTTTAGGGTTGTGTTTAGATTTCTATGGTTTTGTAGTGTGTACGATTTTAGACTTTCAAGCTTTGCAAGTCTATGTAGAATTTCATGTATGTGGACTTCAAATGCTCATAGCATAAGATAAGCTCTTTGTATCATCATTACTCCATTCCTCCATTCGTTGATTATTCACACATCTTGCTCTCAATCTATCCCACTCTTTTAATAGTAGTTGTGTAAATGTCCCCGATTTCCAACTAGCCACCATGAACATTAATTTAATAAATTAAATATTAATTTGTCTTGAATTAATAATTTGGACATTTATATTTATTTAATTAATTTATTATTAAAGTAGCTTTATTAAATAGATGGAGAAAATATTAAATAAAGTTACTTAATGGAGGAAGGTATTTTAATATTAAAAATTAAAGGTGGTGCAATATAAAAGGGAGTGAAAAGGGATTCATTGTCATCAATTGAAATATCTTTGAAGAATTTGGGAATTTTGGGAGAGCTTGGCTTTCTGGAACTTGGAGGACAAAAACCCTCAAGTTTCAAGATGGATTGAACAAAAACTCAATTCCATTGAAGGGCGGATTCACTCAAGATTCGCAATAGGGATTCAATGATCGATTGCACAATTTGGAAAATTTGTGAAGTCTTCTATGAAGACAAATTTCAAGGGTTTATGATAAATTTTAGAGTTGAGTGGATTATGCATTCAGGAAGGATATCTGAAATAAATGATTTGAGTATTGTATAAGGACAGTTTTGGTCATAGCAGTTTTAAGATTGAAGAAGATTATTATTTATTATTTGATGCTGTTGAAGGGAATCGATTTATATACCAAAAGGCTCGAATGGCTTTAATACACTATTGCAGCCCTTGGTGATGAAACCAACTTACTCCAGACTCGTTATTTGTTCCAGTCGTTGCTTCTATACCTTGCGACTTCAACTTGGGAAGTCATGGCTTAATCAAATAGCCGCCTATCCTTGTTGCAACTTACGTGGGAAGTGGGGCCCCTTTTGAGGTGATGGGACAGTCAAAGGAATGCCTATCGATTCAAACAAGGCACATAAGGAAGCACTGAAGTCAATATGGATATATGTTGGACATAGCATAAAGGGAGTGTGTGCCATGCAAGTAAAATAGCTGATGCAAATCCCAAGGTCAGAATATAATAATATTACTATATTTTCTATTTAATAAATATTTAATTGTTCCTGCTGTTCACTGCAACCTTTATCTATAACTTATTTCTTGGTGGCATTTATTACCTGCAATGTTATATGTCTGTGGAAATTACTATTATTTGAACTTGGAAGAGAAATAGATTCCTGAGTATACATTGTGGACACCTCCATTAAATGAGTGTATGATGTAAACATTTGCAAAAATTGCTGATAACAAACTCAGAGCAGAGTATTGGCCAACTGTTTGATGAAATGCCTATTCACATGTAGACGTAAAACTAAAGGAAAATTGCATACAAATTTGGTTGGGATATTACAAGTTGCCATCCTTCATAATACTAAGTGATAGACTAAAAGATGGGAAATAAAGTAGTGCAAGTTCAAACTTATGATTTAATTTTATTTTTTACCTATAATTGTTTAAAACTTTGATGTATTTTAAAAAAATTTAATGACTGCCATGAGCTATATAGCTTGTTAATGATGACTTTTTAGAACTATGGTATTAATTGTTGTTTTATATTATTTCTCTTTTGCTAGGCTTTGTTTCCATTTTCTTGAAAAGAATATGGCATCCATGACTACAAATGACAAAATTGGCAAGTCTAAGGATCCTTGTTGGGATAGAAGGGCCAGAGAAAGTAATGGTTATTTGCAACAATTGCACTTAGGATATGAGACGAGGTATAAATTGTTTGAAATATTACATTGTATGGATCCGTTTCCGAGATGTATAACCATGCAATGAAGCAAGTCTGGAGGTTTAGAGTAAGGTGAAATCTCTCTTTGTAGAATTTGAGAAAAAAAAAGAAAAGAAAAAGAGGTTAGTAGAGGCAATTGGAGCCTCACCCATATTTCACAGTTCTACAGATTTAGACATTGAGGGAGATATGGAGGGCTCTTCTTCCATTGGGCCACGAATATGAGGATTAGGCAGTGTAGGCAACCACAGTTCCAATTTTTTTATTCCTTGTAACACTCTTGGAGTGCAACCTTCGTTGGAAGGTATTGCGTTGAATAGGGAATCACATCATGAGTCAAAGTTGGCATGTGCCAAATTTTGGTACTACAATAGCATTTTGTTTAAAGATTCTTTAAGTCATTATTGAAATTGGTTGTTATTGCCTTGAATGTGGTAGGTACATAGTTCAAGGCCCTAAGAATTATGACTTGAGTGGCCCATTATTGGAGGATGAAGTCCAAAACGCATAGAAGCTAGTAAAGGAACAAAAACAAGTTTGGAAAAGCAATGGCAATAGCATTTTATCTAATGGGTGGATGGATGTTAGGGATAGGACACTCAAATTTTTAGTGGCTTCATGAGGATAGGTGATCTTTTCAAGATTAGTTGATGTCTCCGATGAAGTAAAAATGTTGAAACTCTGGGAGATTGAACAATGTCGTATGGTGTGTGAACGTGTATGGAGAAAAGTAGGAGATGGAGGTTTTTGTATTTATTTGATGGAGGGATGAAGGATAGATATGAAATTGGAGAATGTGGAGAGTATGTAGTCAAGAAATGGAATTGTAGAAGAAAGTTTAGCGCAAGAGCTCTTTACAATAAGGGAGAGATGCAAGTTATATGTTCACAATGAAGAAGTGAGGTCTTTTATGTTGGACTTGGTTCAACTCGAACACTTGAAGCAAGATTAGTGGGAAGGAGGATTAGGAATTTTGAGACTTGAAAGGTGAAGTCAAATAGAGTTAATTTTGACCTCAGTGTCTAGATGACTTGTGTCCTGGAGCTATAGTGTTTTGGTGCATTTACATCCACTTTTGAATTTAGGCCCAAGACTTTTAGAATGACATAGAAGTGAGCAAATCAGTCTAGAAGTGGGTAGAAGGTTGATAATCATGGAAAATGGCCCTAAAATACCATTATGGGAGTTGTCACTAAAATGAGTGTAGAAATGTAAGGTGGAGATAATTAGGAATTTTTGACCTTATAGTCATCAATAAAACTCACCAATTAATCATGCCAATTAGTCATATGCCTACTAGCAATTGAATCAAAGAATCATATATTCCTTCCTAAGTAATGACATTGGGAAACCAGTAAGGTACACACATTATCTATCAAATTAGCTTTTATTGCTTTCCTTGTTTTCCCTAATTATGCCAAATTCTTCCTACAAAATTTCTTTTTATGACTCTTATTTCTAAAAAAATAACACTTTCTATTGAATCTAGTGTTGATGTTATAGCGGCGGGAGATCTCTTTCTCTCTCAAATTCGAAATAAATAAATAATTCAAAGAGGCCGACCCAAGTGAAGAGTCGCCTCATTACAAATAATATTTATATTTTATTTATTCAAAGAAGCCGACCCAAAATGAAACGCCACCTTACTTTGTATATATAGAAGGTGATGATCATTCATTTGATCATCAATTTTATTCTCAAGAAAATTTGCACTTATCAAGGAGTTCACACATCTACAGCAGATCATCATATTGCATAGAGCAGATCGATATCAAGGAGAAATCATAATAATTGTGTATTCGCATCTAGGAGAGGTGTTGTGTTTCATTACATCAGATTGGCCTTGTGTTTGGGCCAAGTTGTAAGCAAATTTCTGCTCTTTCATTAAATATATAAGAGATATATTTTTGGCTGGGTTTTTCTCCCTCGAGGAGGGTTTTCCCAGGGTATTTGCTGTGTCTTATTGTTCATTATTCTGTATTTTTGCTTATCTTCATTTCTGGTCTAAAACTAACATGGTATCAGAGCGGGTTTAAGCAAGATCGGACCAGATTTGTTTAAGCAGCAAAGTCAGCGAAGTCTTCTCCTTATCTAGGGCAGTCTATCTAAGCATCGAAGATGGTGAACGGAGTCAAGGTTGAAGATAGGCTTGATGGTGCATCAAATTTCACCTCTTGGAAATTCAGAGTTCTTATTGCACTAGAAGAAAATAATCTTCTAGACTTCGTGGAGAATGATGTGCCCGAGCCATCTGATGATGCTAAGAAAACTCAATGGAAGAAGAATGGCATGAAGGCTAGGAAGATCTTGATAGACTCCATGAAGGATCATCTTGTGCCAATTATCTCCAAGATGAAAACAGCCAAAGACATGTTCGAGACTCTACAAGGATTGTATGAGATCAACAATACCAGCAAAGCTCTTGCCTTGAGACAACAACTCCATCATATAAAAATGGCTAAAGGAGATTCAGTCATCTCCTTCTTCATGAAGATTGCTGAGTTGAGAGATCAACTATGTGCCATTGGAGATATAGTTGAAGATAGAGACCTAGTTATGTTGGCTTTGAATGGTCTTTCTCAATCTTGGGAGCCCTTTATCCAAAGCATTAGTGGAAGATCTAAATTGCCCAAATTTGATCGTCTTCGAGTTGATTGCATTCAAGAGGAATCCAGATTGGCAGCAAGAGGAAATGGATGAAGCTCTCATAATGAAGAAAATCATGTCCTTGCTGCTCAAATTTCCAGAAGGAAAGGAAGAGAAGGGAGAAAAGGCAATTTCAACAGGAATAGAGACAAAAAATCAGATTTTGCTCCTGAACCAAAGAAGAAGGATCTCTCTCACTTTCAATGTTTCAGGTGTGACAAGTATGGTCACTATGCTCGAGATTGCATATCAAGACCAAAGCAACATGCTTCTATTGCAAATGTTGATGATGTGTCACCTCAAAAGGAACCTAGAGACAACTCAGGGGGATTTCTATTCATCTTTGCTCTTTCAAGCAATGTTCCAACCGACAGTAACACTTGGTTGATTGATAGTGGTGCTTCATGACACATTACAAGATATCGAGAGCATCTTTCGGACTTGGTAGAAAGAGAGACCAACTTGCAAGTGATAATCGAAGATGATGCTTGTTATTCCGTAAAAGGAGCTGGGACCACCTCTCTTCATCTAGATTTTGGCATCCCCCTTCATTTGAGTGATGTCTTGTTTGTTCCAAGAATCAAAAGAAATCTTGTCTCCATTTCAGCATTGGAGGACAAAGGGTACCAAGTTGCCTTCTTTGAAGGGAAAGTTCTTGCTTGGCCTAAGAACTCTAGTATCAAAACAACTCATGTGATTGGTGTCCATCAAGAGAGCCTATATAGACTTTCTATTCGTCCAATTCAGGCATTATTGCATGACTCTACTAGTTCGAGTGAGCTATGGCACAAGAGATTTGCTCACTTACACTTCAGAGCTCTTCCATCTATGGAGAAGATGGTTACTGGTCTACCGAAGCTCAGTCAGGAGCACAATGGCATTTGCAGAAGATGTGCACTGGGTAAGAATATCAAGGGTCCTTTTCATAGCAATGATAGTAGATCAAAAGGAATTTTAGATCTTGTTCATTCTAATTTATGTGGTCCAATGTCTGTGGCATCTTTGAGTGGATTTTGGTATTATGTGATTTTCATTGATGACTATTCTCGAAAGACTTGGATTTATTTTTTGAAATCTAAGGAGTCTGAAGAAGTACTTGATAGATTCAAAGAATTCAAGGCTCAAGTTGAAAATATGTCCAGAAAAAGGATCAAGGTTTTGAGATCTGATAATGGAGGAGAATACACTTCTGGAGGATTTCGTAACTTCTGCATTGAGGCAGGGATCAAGAGGGAGTTTTGTGTTTCGTACAACCCTTAGCAAAATGGAGTTGCCAAAAGAAAGAATAGATCCATAGTTGAGGCAGCCAAAGCTATGATTCATGATCAAGATTTACAGACCTTCCTGTGGGCAGAAGCTTCCAGAACTGCAGTGTATGTTCAGAACCGAAGCCCTCATCGAACATTGGAAAACATGACTCCTGAAGAGGCCTTCACTGGTGTGAAACCTGAGGTTGGTCATTTAATAATTTTTGGTTGACCTATTTATATTCATGTGCCTAAGGATAAAAGATCTAAGCTAGAACCATCAGGAAAGAAAGGAATATTCGTAGGTTACAGTGAGTCTTCAAAGGCCTACAGGATCTACATTCTAGGGCAGAAACAAATTGAGATTAGCAGGGATGTCTCTTTCGAAGAGGATGTAGCCTTCAAAAGATCTAAAGGGTTTTACATGGAGATAGACAATGAAGAGCAGGAGACTACTTAGGATATGGACATTTCTCTTGAGATTTAGAGGGAGTCTAATGAACCAGTTGAGACTATTGATCCAGTTGATCCCATGGAACCAACTGATGGGCCGAGAGACATTGCTATAGGTCGGAAGAGACCTCTATGGGCTAGACAAACTATGCAAGAGGCAAAAAAGTATGTTGCTCCTCGTGGCACCTTTAGAGAAAGCAAGAGACCATAGAAGTTTCCAGGCTATGTGGCATTGATGAGTCACATCATTGAGTCTGAGCCTTCCGGTTTTGAGGAGGCATCCAACCGGAAGGTATGGAAAGATGCAATGACAGAAGAATATCAGTCGATCATCAAGAATGATGTATGGGATGTTGTTCCAAGACCTAAAGGGAAATCAGTTGTATCTTCCAAGTGGCTCTACAAAATCAAGCATGTAGCTCATGGTAGCATTGAAAAGAACAAGGCGAGATTTGTGGCAAGAGGATTCTCTCAAAAGGAGGGAATAGATTATGAGGAGACATTTACTCCTGTTGCTCGATATACATCTATCAAGACTATTATTGCTATTGCATTCGCTAAAGGCTGGAAGCTATATCAAATGGACGTAAAGACTGCATTTCTTAATGGTGTGATTGAAGAAGAAGTGTACATTGAGCAGCCAGATGGTTTTGTGATTCATGGGAAGGAGTCTCATGTATGCAGATTGAAGAAGGCATTGTACGGCCTTAAGCAAGCACCTCATGCATGGTATGAAAGGATTGATCGATATTTGATGAGCTTGGGATTCTCCAAGAATGATGCAGATTCCAATCTTTACTTCAAGGTAGTTGATGGTGAGGCTTTGATATTGGTTCTTTATGTTGATGATTTATTTCTCACTGGAGCAGAGTATCCCATTGTTAAATGCAAGAAAGAGTTAGCATCAGAGTTTGAGATGAAGGATCTTGGTCTTATGCATTACTTCCTAGGACTGGAAGTGTGGCAAAGACCCAATGAGATTATTTTAAGTCAAGGGAAATACACTATAGATATCTTGAAGAGATTTGGGATGATGGCAAGTCCATGTCTACACCTATGGAAACAAATTTGAAGAAGTTGAGTGAGTCGACTGCTAGTTCAGATTTGGTAGATCCCACCATGTATAGACAGTTGATTGGATCATTGATGTATTTAGTCAATACTAGAACAGACATTTGTTATGTGGTGAGCGCTCTCATTCAGTTCATGTGTGAGCCAAGGAAAATTCATCTAGTTGCGGCAAAGAATATTCTAAGATACTTGTGTGGCATTGTGGGATATGGCTTGAGATATACTTCTTGTGAAGATATGAAGTTACAAGGCTATACTGATTCTGATTGGGCTGGGAGTGTAACTGATAGGAAGAGCACCTTTGGATGTTGCTTCAGTTTGGGGTTTGCTATGATTTCTTGGTGTAGCAGGAAGTAGAATTCTATGGCACTAAGCACTGCAAAGGCTGAATATATTGCAGCATGTGTAGCAACTCAAGAAGCCGTGTGGCTTCAAAGGCTCCTTGCAGGATTGTTTGGTCAAATATTGGAGCCGACTGTGATTCATTGTGACAATCAAAGTTGTGTGAAGCTCTCTGTCAATCCAGTGTTTCATGATAGGACAAAACATGTGGAGATGAAGTATCATTACATCAAAGATATGGTGCTGAGGAAAGCTATTCAACTCAAGTACATTTGCACTGATGATCAGATGGTTGATACTCTCACCAAGCCCCTTGCCAAAGTGAAGTTTGTATATTTTCGGGACAAGCTTGGAGTAGTGGAGAATGTTGCCCTTGCTGAGAGGGAGACTCATCATTAGTGATCTTTGCTATAATGCATACTTCTCTGAGACGGAGAAATATGAGGTGAAATCCCTCATCCATCTCTGAGACAGAGATGTGAGTCTTTCCACACATGGGAGTAGCCATGGTGGACATCATGTTGAGAGACTCCATGACGACATCACGTTGAGAGACTCTATGATGGACACTTGTACATGTGTTTCTTTCCACACATGGGAGTAGCTACGGTGGACGTCATGTTGAGTGACTCCATGACGATATCACGTTGAGAGTCTCTATGATGAACTATTTTCCATAAATGGGTGTAGCCATTGTGGATTTCATGTTGAGAGACTCCATGACATGGATATCTGGAAAGATACCTCCCTAGCTAAGAGGGAGTGTTGATGTTATAGCGGCGGGAGATCTCTTTCTCTCTCAAATTTGAAATAAATAAATAATTCAAAGAGGCCGACCCAAGTGAAGAGTTGCCTCATTACAAATAATATTTTATATTTTATTTATTCAAAGAAGCCGACCCAAAATGAAACACCACCTTACTTTGTATATATAGAAGGTGATGATCATTCATTTGATCATCAATTTTATTCTCAAGAAAATTTGCACTTATCAAGGAGTTCGCACATCTACAGCAGATCATCATATTGCATAGAGCAGATTGATATCAAGGAGAAATCATAATAATTGTGTATTCACATCTAGGAGAGGTGCTGTGTTTCATTACATCAGATCGGCCTTGTGTTTGGGCCAAGTTGTAAGCAGATTTCTGCTCTTTCATTAAATATATAAGAGATATATTTTTGGCTGGGTTTTTCTCCCTCGAGGAGGGTTTTCCCAGGGTATTTGCTGTGTCTTATTGTTCATTATTCTGTATTTCTGCTTATCTTCATTTCTGGTCTAAAACTAACATCTAGAAGTATTATTATCTAAAGCGGCTGAAGTATTTAGACAATTATTGATAGTGCTTCTTTCCTTTTCAATTTGCCAACAAAGCACTCTTTGAGACTCCTCTCTTGCACCAAACTGCTTATTCCAACTACCTTATGTAATAGTTTACAATACAATTTTCCAAAATAAATTTTATCTTCTGTCGTAGTATGATTGAAAGTTTCAACAAATGTACTAAATAAAGGAGGGAAGCTCCAAAGACTAATTATTACAATTCTTTGTCATCTACTTTTTGGTTGATGGAAGCCTGTTGATCCTCTATGCTTGAAACTTCAATAAATTTTGCTGAACAGTCCCCTTCTTCCACTTTAAGTGAAAACATTAGATCCCTTAACATTCCCCTGTAATGTAAAAATTCTTGTACTTTTCAGTTTCTTCTATTCCTCTGCACCATATACAAAACTTGGTACTCAAACACACAATTCATGAATAATAGATATAGTGAACAACATCAGATCCTCCCTATTCTTTGGAACAAAGTCATTTTCTTGATTCGATGCAGTCTCTTCTGCTTGATTTTCAGGCAATTCCTTTATTGATAGTCCCATCCATCTTCCTGCACACATAGGCTCATCATTCTGTTTTTACAAACAGAAATTTTTTACTATTAAACTTTTTGGGACTCTCATACTATATGGTTATTCAAAGTTGTCATTGCCATTACTATAAATAACCACCAAACACCAAGACAAACTAAGACTTACAAAATATCGAAGACTTTGATCCAAACCTTTATATTTCAGAAATTAACAAATATAATTGTTTTTTTTTAATTTAAAGTCAAATTAGCCTCTAACTCTTGTAGAAAATCTGATTTTACTGCTGATCTCTTGCTTGTTGTACCTTCCTACTACTGACTGCCTTCTTTTGAATCATGGAATCATCATTTTGATGAAAAACATTCCTTCTCGTAAATATCAAAATGCTTTTATTAATAGAATTTTACAAATTTTTACCCTATAAAAATTCATTAGTAAACCGATTAAGTCAGAGATTTAATGTACATATGTAGAGTCAGAAACTGTTTAAATTTCCTCGAATAGTGTGCCAAAGACCCAAAAGTCTGAAAGCTGTAAAAAATATTTAAAAACAAAAAAAAATAACAGAATTTTAAAAAAATTTAAATTTCTAAATTTTTCTGTATGCAGGCCATACGATCCCAAACAGTCTCCTTGGGATTGTGCCAGCAATATAACACTCAAAAGTCAGAATTCTGCCTCCAAAGCTAATGAATATGCCTTGGAATATTCATGCTGATTTCTCTTTTATCAGAATTCTAGGATTTGCGATATTAGTTGCAGGTCCATTCCCTCAGAACTTTACTACACAATTCCTGTACTCCACCTCTCCTACTGTGGCAGGCCAGTAGGGAAGATGCATATCCTAGTTTCACTTCTGTACAATGAGTGTTTCCATTTCTATCGTGATATCTTAGTCCTTAAGATGCATGGAATAGTGAAATTGTGACATGGTAAAAATCACAAAAATGGGTTTTCCATATCTAAAGGAGTATACATGTAGATATAGTTATTTAATTTTCTGTCATGGCAGTCTTGTGAACAACTATCTGCATGAGTTTCTCCCCTAAATTTACTGAGCACAAGTAATGGTTCATCTGCTAGAAAACCATATAGCCGAGAGGTACTACTTATGATGTAAAATAATAAAGTGAAATTTCATTCTAGAAATAGAGCAGATGATGCAGAAAGACACAAGTGTAAGAAATTCGTCAATTAGCATGGTTGCAATATCCATTCTGCATTCAAATTATGCTTATATGTATCCGAAACCAGCCATACCAAACCTGGGGGGGAAATGTCAACAAAACCACCCACAACATAGACTTTATCACATCAATATTAAAAGGCTTGTTTTTTGGCTCACTGTGTTTGGCTCTGTTTTTTGGCTCACTCTGGGTCCACTATTGTAATTTGTATAAATAATCACTAATATTTCTTCACTGTTTGTCGGTTTTAATATTAATAAATTCAGATTTTTTTACTGCTAGAAAGAAGAGTAAATTCAAATAACTGATGAGAGAGGCCAATTTGACTTTCAGGTAAAGTGTGTAGAAGTATTGCTTGAAGCAGGTGCTTCAGTTGATGCTGTTGATAAGAACAACAATACTCCTCTTCATTATGCCTCAGGTTATGGGCAATATGAATGTGCTGAACTTCTACTTAAGAAAGGAGCTGCAGTGTGAGTTTATTTCTCCTTTGGATTCTTGTATGATCAAATCTCTGATATTTCCTTTAGTTGGAATTCTGAAAAGCCTAACAAGTAGAAGCATTCAAGAGTATCTCTAACTTTTTAAGTATAGAGGTCATCTACAGCTTCTCTCTTTGCCATACTAAAGTAATAGAAAGAATAAAGAAAAATATTGAGGCGGGGTATAAAACATTGTTCATTTGCTTCATGTATAATTGAATATTCAGATGAAACTTGACTGTTTGAGTAAAAAAGCTAAATTGTATTGACTATGCATGGACAGGACTATAGTCAATTTGGAAGAGAAAACACCCTTGGATGTTGCAAAGCTGAATAAGCGCCCGCAAGTGTTGAAGCTCCTTGAGAAATATGCATTTTGTAATTAACCTGAGATTATAGAGGTAAATATGGATAGTAATGTCGAGACAACATTGTTCCACTTGAACTGTTCTTTTCTCCATTGGGACTGTCATGGATACAATTCATGCAAGTAAATTTTAATCTGTACTTAAATCTATCAATCATAGGAAGTCCATTGCAAACAGTATATGTTTATTTATATAAGCAATTTGCATGTTATGTTATGGTGCTTTTTTACAGTTTTCTGTAGGATGCATGTATAGATAAATTACACCAATAGGTGACCCCTTAAATGAAGCGGACTTAAAATACACTGAAGAAGAAACTAATAAATAATCCATCTGACCCAATAAAATAGCACCGTGAGATGTCAGATGACCATTTGGCAGATAAAATTTTAACATGTAGATGGGCATCGAAATAATAATCAATTTTCCCTTAAATGAAGTGGATTTAACATACACAGTAGAAGAAACCAAAAAAAAATCTGTCCAAACCAATAAAATAGTATTATGAGATATTAAACGACCATCCAACAAATAAAATTTTAACACCTAGTAAACTATCAGCCCATCTAAGCCATTAAAAAATCGCCACGAGTTGTTGGATGACCATCAGGCAATTAAAATATTAACACCCAGTTGGACATCAAGAGAACTATCGGCTTTCTCATACTAAGTTACCTACAAAAGGTCCAAAATATGGAGAAACATCGTTGGCCTAAGCTAATTGTAGAAGAAGAGTTGGATAGAAGAATGAATACATGGATGAAACAAAACAAAAAATGGATGAAAAAGTAGGGTGTGAATATGCATGATTGTCCAAGTACAAATGAAGAAATAAAAAAATATGTGAAGCAAAAATTCAAAAATGCTATATGGACAAAACAATCAAGGTGAAAAAAAGATTACTATATCAAAAACTTTAATCCCAAGGGGGACTATGAAGAAAAGGCCTATATAGGAGCGAATATTAAATGGAGAGCAAAGATGTTGATAGCCCAACTTCGCACTAGCTCACATCATTTTAGATGTGAAACAGGCAGATGGATGGTTCCTAAAGAAGAGTGGGAAAAAAGAATATGCTGATTTTGCGACATGGGATTGGTGGAGACAGAATGGCACTTTGTTATGGAGTGCTCAGCGTATAAAGATATGCAGGTCAGTTATAAAGACACCTTACAAGTTGATAACTTAAATACCTTGTTTGAGGAGAAAAGGTTGGTCAAATCGACAAACTAAATCATCAAAATCCACTATCGTAGAATTGACCTCGAGCGAAGATCTCAATCTGCTTAGGGTCTTTTCTCTTTGCTGGCGGTCTTGTGATGTTCCTGATCCCTTAGGCTTCTATGACCTCGTGGATGTTATTAAAATATTTCATTTCATAAAGGAAGTGGACTTAGCATAGTGTCAGCGAAAACCAATTAAAAAATCTGTCTAAACAATAAAATAGTGGAATGAGATGTTAGACAACTATAGGACAAGTAAAATTTAAACACTTAGATAGGTGTCAAATAATATAATAATTCCATATAATGAAGATCCCTACATATAATTTGGGTTGTCAGCTGTATTCTCGACATAGTATCAACTGCATAAATTGTCCCAGTGCTCTTTACATCACGTGTATTTTGGTACTGGTGTCAGGCTTCAATCCATGTGCCCTTTATTTCCAACCTCTTTAAATGAACCTAGCATAACCAGTACTAGTTGGAACAAAGTCCAACTCAAATGAGATATTACGACTTCCTTATGCATTAGGGGAAATTTACATAAAAAATGGGTCTCCTAAGAAACTCTAAAAAAACAAAAATTATCTCATATAATACAAATTATTTAAATAAAAAAAATATAAATTACTTAACTACATGAGTTAAGTGGGGACACACGTTTCTATTATAAGTCCTTAAAAAAACTGAAATCCATGATTTTTTAAAAGTGGTAACATATATTTCTATTATAATTTATTAAAAAACTCAAGTTCACTTTCTTCATTATTTATTTTATATTTTAAAAAACTTAAACTCAAGTTTGGTAACTTATTTTTTTATTATAATTTATTAAATAAGTCAAGTTCATTTTTTTTTCTTTGATTATTTGTTTTTATTTTAAAAGTGGTAAAGTAAAAGTAAATTTAGATATTTTATTTTTTACTTAGTATTTTTTATATATATATATGATTTTATAGATTTACATTTATTAAAGAATACAAATATATTTTTGAAAATATATAAATTTCTATAATAGAACTTAAGAATATAAATCGAAAAAACAAAAATAATATTTTATATTTAGAAACTTGAATGAGATAGAATAATTTTTTTTTTTAAATATAAAAATTAGTTTTTTTTATTAAAAAATAATTTTATTTTTTTAAATATAAAAATTAGCTTTTTTAAAGATTATCATTAGCTTTTTTTTAAAGATTATCATTAGCTTTTTTTCTTAAAGAATAAAAATATTTTTTTGAAAATATAAAAATTTCTATAATAGAATTTAATAGAACTTAAAAATATAAATCTAAAAAACAAAAAAAATATTTTATATTTAGAAAGATAAATGAGATAGAATAAGATATATAGAGCTAAATTAACCATCATTAATTAAATCATAAGATTTTAGAATGTTTTATTTTATAAAATAAATAATTTTATTTTTATTTTAGATGATGTCACCTTATAAGTTGATGTCATCTTTTAATTGATTTTTGATAACTTAAAAAATTAATGATGTCATCCTTAAGAGTCCCATTTTTTATGTAAATTTCCCCCAATGCTCCAACATTCTCTCCAATACATTATCTTTATTCTGTTGTGGATTATAATCTCTAATGAAAAATATGACTCCATGAGCAAATGCCCGTCACAATGAATCCGGCAATGTATCGATGATGAGTAAACAATGCAGTTTAGGGGTAAAAATTCTTGTCGCGAATTGTACTTGGGACCTCCTGCTCTCAAGTCTACAACTTACCAAATCCCCTATGACCTCATACACAATTATAAAACTGTATATATGCTCCCTATTTCAGAAATGCAAACTGAGATTTCACATACTTGAAGAAGAGCTATTGTTAAACATAACAGTGTCTTGCTGGGCTGATAATGATGATTTTTTAAGAAGAAAAAGCATATATGGCAATATTATATACAGACATGTAATCTTTCTCAGCTTGTTACGATTTTTTTTTTTTAAATTCCGACAGGCATGAATTAGTTTGCTTTACCGTTATTAACCACCACACACTTTCAAAATTCCATTTTCGCACGTGAACGTGATAGGGAAATTAATAATCTGTAACTCTTGGGAGTAGAAGGTCCCACCATCGAGACGCGATAAAATGTTTTACCAGTTCCCAACTGAAGCGCGTGCTGGTTATCCTCAGTTGTCCGTTCCATATAAGTGCCACTGACCTTGTCCTCGTCTGGTGTGTTAAAAAGGAAAAGGGTGCATAAAAAACAAGACAGTGATTCAGAGCTATTAGATTTTCACAATCTATATTACTATCATTTGTTGTTTTTGGATTTGATTGTGTGCGAGTTTTTGCATCAATGTTTTGGATCATATTAGGTGATTCATCGTCACGATAGAGAGCTCAAGGAGATACACGATCCACATCTTCTTCAGTTCTTTATCCATTTGATGGATCATATAATGTGATCCAAAATGTTGATGCGAAAACTTGCACACAATCAAATCCAAAAACAGCAAATGATAAGACAGTGATTATTAATTTTGTGTTTTTGATTGAAGATGGTGAACCATCCTTCTATCCCCTTTGCTGCAGTTTTATTTATTCTTGACAATAATGATCATTCGAAACAGTCAAAACTTGTTTGGATTTTGGAAATACTAAAGCTTGAGGTACATCATAGCCTTCATCTTGGATGAGATTGTAAATGGCAGTGTCTATCCAGTATTCTGAATACATATTACATCATATTTATTAATTAGTTGAAATGATTTTGAATTTTGAATTTTAATCAATTTTTAAATTTGGTCAAATGTACATTCTTAAAGATATACAATATAAATATTGTACTATTAATTTCTTAAATATGGAATTGAACATTACATTTTTTAATTGTGTAATACTTACATAACTATGACTTCTTTTATATATATAAAACTAGTTTTTCTTTTAAATATTTGTGTTTAAATTTAAATTTAATTGTTTAATTTTAAAATTTCATATAAAGAAATTAATTAAAATGAGTATTGTTAAGATAAATATTAAAAATATATTAAAGTGGATAATTTTGTGATTTTTAAGTATCAATAATAAATCATTAGTAAATTTTGTATATTATTAAAGATTTAATATCAAAATATTTATTATTATTTTTAGTAGTTAATTTTTAATTCTAAATATTTAGTGATATATAACAACTTTTAGTAAGTTGGAAATTACAAAATCATAAATTGATAGATTTTTAGTAATTTTTTATAAATATATTAACTAATTTTTTGAAAGTGTTGGCTCTAGGTCTGGTGGTAGAGTTGATGATGATTCGATTGGTGATGTTGGGGTGGTCTAGCTGGCAACATTATTATTGGAGGTAGTGTTGGTGGTGGTAATGGCCTTGTTGGTTTGTTGATGGTGGTTTGGGTGGGTGAGTAGTGGTGACAAACTTAGGGTGGCCTTAGTGCGAGAGCTAGATGACTCAATGTGGTCAAAGATGTTAAGAAGTGTTAAAGATGGTTTGTTTATACTACTCTATTCTTGTATTGCCTACCAACTCTTAAGTGGAATGTATGTCAATTTACTATTTTATGCTTTGAATATTGGCATTAGTTGCATGTGCTTGGTAAGACATTTTTAATGATTTTGAATAAGTGTTTAATTAGACATTTCCAAATAAATTTTCTAGTAGTTTAGGATGTTTTTTGTTTATTGATTGATAACTTTTTTTTATTTGGTTCCAAATGCTATGAGTACATCTTTAGGTGAACCTTTGTGAATGTGTGAAGGCTATGATGTTGGAACAATTTTTAAGTGGACAAGAATAATAAATATTGATATGTTTATTGTAAGAAAATTCATGCTATGGTGTGGTATGTTTGTGTATAGGTTATTTTGTAGATCACCCAATTTCTCCATATATGAGTGGGTGGAATGTCCATACTTTGTCAAAAATGGCTATGGTGGTAGGGAACTATATCTGATCTATAGAGAATGACTATCCTGAAATGTATTTAACTAGTATTTAATGGTTTTAAATACTACACAAAGGAATTATTTATAAAATTTATTTAAGAATTACAACTAGATTTTTTTAATGATGTGTATGTGTATTCCATAGAGGAGGTATTTGTTTGATTCAAAAGATGGTTACAATATGTGCATTTTGTAGAATAATATGCCACACAAATCGGAAAATAATCTATTTGTAGACATCCACTAAAAGAATTTCATACATCAAACAATGTCTCATAAAATGATTATTTTTAAATACTTATTTCAACGTAATCTAAAAATTAATAGATAATTTATTAGAAAAATTGTAAATAAAGATAAACAATTATATTTTTAATTTATTATAATTTATATCTAATATATTAATATTTGAAAATAAGATATAAATATTAAACAAAATAAATTCAAAATCTAACTTAAAAGTAATATATTTATATCTTATCATTTATTACCAAATAACATAACTTTATAATCCATTCTTTTAATGAATAAACACAATTCAACAAATATATATTTAATAAAATTTAAACTTTTATACAAACTTTTTAACTATATAAATATAGAAATATTAATTTTGATGTTAGAAAAAATTATAAAACATATTCCATTAAATAAAAATAAATAAATACCCACAATGCATATAACTATATTAAACCTTGGCGCGGTGGCACTCCTGTCGGGAACTCATACCAATCATTGTGTGGAGATGGAGGCTACATTCATAAGTGTCAGATATGCTATCAGCAAAGGGTACTCCAAATTATGGGTGGAAGGTGACTCTATGAATATCATAAACTATCTATGTGGCACTCATACTCCAAGTTGGAATGTCGACCAACTCATTAAGGATTCGCTAATCATGTTACAATCTTGTGAAGAGATTCGCGTCTCTCATGTTTACCAAGAAGGTATCTCGTTGGTAGATTTTTTTGCCAACGAGGCTATCAGTTTAAATGAATTTTGTTCGTGGGAGGAGGGCTCGATCCTTCTTGAGAAAGCTATGAGTTTATTAAGGAATGATGGCATGGGTTAAGGCGTTGTGACATTTATGGTCTAGTACCTTCCTCCATTTCACACGCTTTGTGGGTGTCTTGTTGCTCTTTGGCCTTCAATTGTGCATTTTTCGCAAGGGTTATGTGAGCCGTATGTTGGTAGCCATGGGTGGTTAAAGGAGCAGAATCAAGTTGCATTCCTGTGGGGACATTCGGAGAAAGAAGAAACTCTGGAATATTTTGTGCCATGGTAATTTTACTCCATTTTTGGAGAGACTGCACAGGCATGACCTAATGCCTCGGTGCAATTTGTTTCTTTCTGGCATAATCGAAAGCTCAGGGTGAACGGTCTAGAAGTGGAGGCTAATGAAGATTTGATTGCCACTGTTACTGGGATGCCGACAATTGGTCGGAAGTTCTTCAAAGATAAAAAGAGTAATGAGGAGGCGATGGTTTAGTTTTTTAAAGATGATGAGAGGAAGCAATTAATCAAATTGGAGAGCTGGGGATATGAGAGAACTTCCCTCAAGAAAATTTGGGTGAGCGTTGTTGAGGTGCTAATGTGTTACATGACTTTGGAAGGGAGGTTTAAGGCTATTCTTGGTCACCATTTTACTCTCCTCAACCATTTTAGACATGTTTTGTTCATTTTGTTTCCTTTCTTTCTGTTATCGTCTTTAGAGGTCTCAGTGTACGCACATCTAAAGAATAGTCCAAGGCCCCCGTCCTCCATGAAGGGCTTATTTTACTAATTATGTAACATGTCAAGACTCTTCTCCCTACTCTTGCCATCAAGGGCAAGGAGAAGACTTTAAGTGATGAGTCTAGGTCATCGAGGTCGAAATCCTCTTCAGATGAGGAGGAGGAATGGAATGAAGAGGAGGATCTTTCTCCTGCGGCTGTGACTACATCTTCGAAGAAGAGGAAGGTGGCTAGTGCTAAGAGTATTAGGCCAACTAAGTGGCTTGCCCTTTCTGGGAGTGAAGACACGGAGGTGGGGTCGGATGATCCTTCTCCCAAGTCCATGGAGGTGGCTATTGGTAGAGATGTTGTTGGTGGTGATTGTGAGGTGGGGACACAGGATAAAGATGTGGGTGTGGTTGAGAAATCGAGGAGGTTGTCAATGTGTATTGCTAACTTGAAGAACAAGGCCTTGGAGTTTCTGACCAAGGACCCCAATGATGTTGATGATGACAAGAATTCTAATTATAAGACGGTGACCATTGAGGATTCTCCTTTGTAGGACTTGCCCAAGGAGGAGGAGGAAAAGGAGAATAGGGATCGGGATGAGGAGGATGTTGAAAAGAAAGAAGCCAAACAAGAGCCTTTGAAGGTAAATCCTCTTGTTGAGGAATTTTCTTATCTTGATGATGATGCTACCTCCATGTATGATTTACTGGACATGGCTAGAGCTGGAGCTACTAGTACCTTTAAATTAGCTAAATGGTCTCTATAAGAGTTCAATAAAATTAATATCAAAATCAGAGGTTTGAAGGAGAATCTGAAGAATGCTCCAAAAGGTTCAGTGTCGGGCATTCTTATTGACATAATGGTGGACCTTGAAGGTTCCTATCATGACTTTAAATCTTTGTGTGATGAAATATTGTCTGCTCTGGAAGTTAAGGTTTTAGG
Organism: Sequoiadendron giganteum; assembly: GCA_007115665.2. Lineage (NCBI taxonomy): Eukaryota > Viridiplantae > Streptophyta > Pinopsida > Cupressales > Cupressaceae > Sequoiadendron > Sequoiadendron giganteum. The sequence continues at coordinate 611,225,837 of CM021105.1, forward strand.
TATAAATGCGGATATCAAAAATTTTTGCAGGCATGCCATATCTCTGTAAAGAACAACGTAGACTCCTTGGAAGTCCTTTTCATAAAGATTAGTGAGCTCAGGGAGGATCAAGTTTATTTCTCTAAGCTTATGGAGAAAGAGTGCGTGGACAAGGGTAAAGGTAAAAAAGCTACTAAGGATGATGACAAAGGACCTGTTGTCAGAGGGTCGGTTGATTGGAAGAAATCATTTGATGTTGAGAAGAAGGAGCTATTGGATATGGTTGAAAAGCATAGGAACTAGTAGATGGAGGTGGCCAACACTTTGAGTGGCTTGAACTAGTGTCTGGTCTTTTTCTTTGTTGCTTTCTGTTTCCTGTTGGGTGTAGGTTTCTTTTAGGCTGTTTTGTTGTTTTGTGGTTGTTGGGTGTTGATGGTAGCTTATTGTCATATTTTTAGGTTAGCTCTCGCTCTACTGTGTTTTTTGGCTATTGGGTTGCTGGTGGTGGTCTGTTGAATATCTTTTTGTGCAACATTTTGTATCTGTTGTTGTAAAGGGTTTCAGAGTCCCTTCAAAACCTGTTTTTCCCTTTTAATCAAAACTATATTGAAAAGTCCTTAGAGTAAAGACTCCTTAAAAATGTATCTTTAAAAGAAGTAAACTTTGTCATAAATTTATTTTGAAGTCTATATTTATTTCGTAGATTCCTAAAAAAATCTCTCAATTTACATTTTTTAAATTATAGTTCATTCTATTTATCAAATTTTGGTCATTTTTTATTTTTGGTATTTTAGAAAAAAAATGTTTGCTTCAAATTAGTTGGGGTCATAAATAGGAGATTTCATCTCCAACATGTACACTATGCATTAATGATATGGTCTAAACTTGCAAGTTCATTTGTTCAGCAAAGGTTGGAAACCTGTGAGCCCAACAACCTAGTGAGGGTTTCAATTTAGAAGGGAAAATGATTCAAACCCATGAGCACAATGACACAATAGGGGCTCAAAGCTTGCGAGCTTAGCAATCCAACAAGAGTTTAGACCTAGGTGGCAAGGATAACAATGTCATGCTTTAACCATCACATTGTACCATGAACAACTTGACCATCCAATTATTAATACAATATCATTTTTAATTAATTTTTTTAATATAGACAAGGTCCATTCCATAAACAAGAGTTGTGTTGTAGTTGTAGGTCTTTGTTAAGGATGGTACAAATAGTGTGTATAATTTTCAATGTATATAATTTTGTGTGTAGTTTTGTTATCATTCATTTTTTTTGTGAAGACTCCTACAAATTGTAAAATATAGAAATACAACAAATCAATTATCTATTTTAGCTTTTATATATTATTAATAGTTTTGTATACCCAAAGTATTTTAAATGGCCTATAAAAAAATTCCTTAAACAACATTGACATTGATACACAAAGTATAACAGGAAAATGAAAAATATGTGTGAGATTCATCTATCTTACTTGATTAGTAACAATAAGAATTCCAATAAAAAGTGTGAATATTAGGGAAATAACACATGTTATTAGGAGTGCCCATCAAGATATTTGAAGCTAATTAATGTAGTACTCACATGCAAGGGTAGACAAAGTAATAGTGCGAACAAGTATTACCTTAAAGATATCAAGTTTCCACAATCCATAATAATGAATCAATTTTTGTTTCTAGATTTGATTGTGTTGCATTTTTTATCATCAACGTTTCGGATCACACTCCATGATCCATCATCGGGATGAAAGAGAGAATTTTCTCTTCCTTATGCTCTCTTTCATCCTAATGATGGATCATGGAGTGTGATCCAAAACGTTGATGATAAAAAATGCAACACAATCAAATCCAGAAACAAAAATTGATTCAAGTATTACCTTGCAATAGGTTTTTTTTTTTTAAATTGGCTACTTTGTTTGTGAGCATGAATATGAAAAAATTTGTACTGTTGTTGGTGTGAACATGGATATTACTTAAGTGGTTTACCTCCTAGGTCCTATTCATACTAGTATAGTTAAGTCTACTTAGGGTACACATAGGATACTTATCACTTTGTGTCTCATATCATAATATTAAGACACTTGTCATAATCTTATGATATCCTATGTCTCACCTTGGTCTATATAACCAAGGGGCTCTCTTTGTAATCTTAATCAATCCATGTTCATTCTATTTGAATTCTTGATATGAATATAGTTTATTCTTCTCATTTATTTTTGTTTTCTATTATGCCTCTAGATCTTAGGTGGCTATCTCTATAACCAAGTCTTACAACCACGAATGCCTTGGCCATCCCAATTATTAATATAGTATCATTTTTTCATAAAAATATTAATATAGAGAAATTCCATTCCATAAACAAAATTTGTTTGTAGTTGTAGGTTTTTATTAAGGATTGTAAAGATAGTGTGTAAAATTTGTAGTGTATATAGTTTTGCATGTATTTTATTTTCATGGTTCAATTTTTTTGTGAAGAACCCTTCAAATTATTAAATATAGAAATATAAAATCAATTGTCTAATTTAAACTCTACATTTTATAAAATTGTTTTGTATAAACCAAATTATTTTAAATGGCCTATAAAAAAGAGTCCTTAAAAAAATATTGACATTGACACACAAAGTATAAAAGGAAAATAAAAAAATTGTGCAATATTCATCTAATATTTCTTGATTATCAGTTACAATAATAATTCCAATAAGAAATGTGAGAGTATGAAAATAACACATGTTAGTAGGATTCCCCACCAAGATAGATGAAGCTAATCAATGCAATACACACATGCAAAGATAGACAAAGCAATAGTGCAAACAAGTATTACCTTGCAATAGATTTAGAAAAAATCTTGTTTGGCTACTTTGTTTGAGAGTATGAAGATCACCTCAAATGAGAATATCCATTAAGTAAACATAACATCCTATGACTCAAAACCTCTTTGCCATAAAATTAAAACTAAAGCTATTGAACTCTAAAGCAATGCATAAAAGGAAAATAATAACTAGTACGATCATAAAACATCAATCATTGAAAACTTTGGATTTAGTCTTATTGTAAATTTACAATAAGACTAAATCCAAAGTTTTCAATGATTGATGTTTTATGATCGTACTAGTTATTATTTTCCTTTTATGCATTGCTTTAGAGTTCAATAGCTTTAGGTTTAATTTTATGGCAAAGAGGTTTTGACTCATAGGATGTTATGTTTACTTAAGATATTCTCATTTGAGGTGATCTTCATACTCTCAAACAAAGTAGCCAAACAAGATTTTTTCTAAATCTATTGCAAGATAATACTTGTTTGCACTATTGCTTTGTCTATCTTTGCATGTGTGTACTGCATTGATTAGCTTCAGTTGTCTTGGTCCAAAATATTCAATGATTAATGTTTTATGATCGTACTAGTTATTATTTTCCTTTTATGCATTGCTTTAGAGGTCAATAGCTTTAGTTTTAATTTTATGGAAAAGATGTTTTGAGTCATAGGATGTTATGTGTACTTAATGGATATTCTCATTTGAGGTGATCTTCATACTCTCAAACAAAGTAGCCAAACAAGAATTTTTCTAAATCTATTGCAAGGTAATACTTGTTTGCACTATTGCCTTGTCTATCTTTGCATGTGTGTACTGCATTGATTAGCTTCAACTGTCTTGGTGGGGAATCCTCATTGAGTGAGAAAATTGGTGCAGATAAGTGGCAAGATGGCCTTTAAGCCATGAAATTTCAGAGTAAACATGAAGGTGTAGTCGTGGGAGCGGCCTTTTGAGGAGTATCTTACCCATGAGTGTTTGAATTTGGTTTTCAATTTGGACTTCCCTAGGGTTGAGGAAGTTGTGCGAACAGTGCTTGGCGTGGAGGTGACAAGCCCGCGTGCAAGAAGTATAATTTTCCCTTCTCAGGTGCTCTCTATTTTTTATCAAACATCATGGATTTGTTGCAATCTCTAGGATAGTTATTGTTAATGGCAGAGCAATTTGTGAAACCCCAATATCTTGTAAACAATGTTGTTTTAATCGTTGTTCAAGGGTACAATATTTTTAGTGGGGAAGGGTATATAGGAGGTTTATTTTTGAGGGATTTGATCACGCATCGTCAAGGCTTTGAGGAAGTCTATGAGTCGATTAAATTGGCACTATAGTATAGAAGTGATAGCATGTTGTTGAGGGTCCTAAGGAAGAATTGTTGATGGATTTGTGTGTCTATGGATATGGGTATCAAGGAGAAGTATTATGATGTTTCCTTTCTTAGAGCACACACTCCTCACCCTCCTCTTAATGCTTACCCTGCTAGACCGAGGAATAGAGGTACTTCATTTGCTCTGAATGAAGATTGTTTTGAGGCTGAGGCTGATCATAATGGCACAAAGGTTGCAAGTGTTGTGGGTCATGGGATTGTTGCTCGCCCGCGTATAGCTCGTGGGGTTCAAACAAAGAGGGACCAGATTACAGGATACGACTTCTTTGTCTATGGAGTACATATTAAAGAGAATGAAGCCCAAGATGAAAATTCAGTTTAGGTGGAGCGTATAGAGGAGTAATATTTTGGATATCAGTAAGAAGGTTTTGGTATTTTGTTTGTAGCTCAGTTTAGTTTGAAGTGGTTTTTCCAGGAGCTATTTATAGGGGCTGCTTTGCTCGGGCTTGCAAGATATTGGCATGTTATGGCCATCTTTTGTTTTGTAAATATTCCCAAATACATTATAGAAGCTATCAGAAAAGTAGATAGGGTATTAATATAGGCTTTTTTCCTTATCAAAATCGAACTATATGTAAAATATTTTTATAATATATATAAATATATAGGCACATGTGCCTTTTATAAAAAAACAATGAATCATACATAATAAAAATCTTCAATTTTTTTTGTTGAAAGATATTCTCAGAAAATAATAATCCTTCCTTACCCAATATAGCATGTAAAACATGTCCTCTTATTTTGTAAATTCATATACTCCATATTATAGATCTCAAAGAGCATACGATAACCTATTTATATTAATGTTATAATCAATAATCAAGAAAAATAGAAATGCATTGGTATTAAATCTAAAAGAAATAAAACATATGTATTAAAGAGAACAAATGATTTAGTGTTAAGATAAAGAGTAAATATTCCCAAAAAATACCCTTGTCACTAAAAACATTTAAAAATATGTGTTTCTGATATTGATAAAAGTGAGAGTGAAAGGGTTTGAACCTTTATACAATAGAATAACCAATTGACAAATAAAATAAGTATCATGAGCCATGGGACAAACAAAACAACCCAGCATGATGAAATAGAGGGAGATACAACTACATTCAAGATGCCATACACAACTTCAATAAAAAATAGCATGGACCCCTAGGGCCCCACTTAGATAATGTTAGATTTGAATTTATTCAACCTCCCACCCTTTAGTCTAGTATGAGATTGGGAGATAGATTTATGAAGACCTTTCTTTCAACTTCTAACCAAAATCCATGAAATATTATCATCCAAGAAAACTTAATAGGGAGAGTGGGGGAATTCCTCCATAGATGGACCAACCATGTACATAGAATGAACACTAGAAAAATGAGGAAACATAGCCAAACAAAGAACCGCCACCGCATGAGTAGGATAAAGCCAACCTAAATCCAAAGGAATAGAAAGTTGAGTAATCAAACTAGAACGAGGTTGGGATTCTCTTATGGGATTAGATATAGAAGTAGGGACAAGAAATTTTTGAGCCACACTAGGTGCTTGAGGACCAATCTCCTTATGTAAGAGAGGGGGACCAACCATGTCAAGGCCCCAGATCACGGAGGGCCGAGAGCAGAAGTTTTCCCTAACTTACCTCAGCTTAAAGGAGTTTTAGGAAATGTGTGACGAGAGTGATGAGGACTATAAGGTCCTTTGATCACTTTGCAGACCCGAAACTCAAAATGGGGCTAGGCAAGTCGGTTTTCGGGGTCAACACTATGTCTCAAGGAGCTCTCTACCCGAGGACGAAAGCGCAACTTTGGGACGATAGTGTGGTGTGCTGGCATCTCTCAGGTACGTTGGCATTCGTACGACCAGAGGACCAAGGAGACAAGGTTAAACGAGAGAAAACTAACTAACGGCTTAGCTAGTTACTTCCAAAGGGCCAAAACAACACTATAGAGTAGGAAAAATATGCACGAATATGATAAAGTAAATATGCAAGAGTGAGGATGGCAAGAATGATCTCACAAAGGTACTTGTTCGCCAGCTAGCTCCAAGAACACTTCCACCTACATACAAGAGAGGAAAATTATTGGGGGGTTGTATAGGGGCCTACTTTAGTTAGACCCCTATTTTGGTGTTTCCACCTCCACGAACAACCAAGATAATGATAATGGAGAAAAGTATGATAAAACAATAAATGAAGTAAAGAACACAAAAGCACTACAAAATAGTGTTATACTACCCAACCAAATCATAGAGGAGAGGAGTCGAAAGTTTACCACCTCCACCAAGAGCTCACTAACTAATGGGGGAGAAAATGAGAGGACTCAAGCCTCTGTTGCAATGGTGTTTTGTTCTACACGTGCTCTATGGAGTTGATGGAGTGTTGTTGTTGCTACTATGGAGTGCAAAGTGTTGCTTAGATGCTAAGAGAATGTTGTGTAGAGAGCTGAGTTGAATGCTTAGAGTGCTTAGAGCCTAGATTGAATGAAGGAAGAGTGAATTTGAAAGAGAGAATGAAGGAAACAACCATATTCAGGTCGATTGGTTGAAGAGGGTGATACAAATCGACCTCCAATGGGAACTATAACACCTCTGCAGGTTCCAGACACGGGAATCTGCTAGGGACGTAAGCGTGTTGCGTGGACGTCTACGTGCCATGCGGGTGTCCCTAACAGTTATTCCTCTGTCGACACACAAAATAAATGACAAGTGGAACGAAGGCAGCATGCTTATGTGGTATTTCGCCTTCGGATTTGGTTTTCTAAGGTGAAGATGTATAAAAGGGGAATTTGCATAAGGGGTGCAAATTCGCTCCTATACATTTTTCCCCCACTTTAGCGAGCACGAATACTGATGAGTGCTTCAGTAAAGTAGATCGGAGAATTAGTAGAGTTAGAAATGTATACTTGAACCGTCGAGGAAGCAGACCATAATTTGGCGAACCTAAGAGTACAGGACAAGAAAAGGACTTCATAGCTCCACATAACTATGAAGCTAAAGAAAGAAAGTGTCTTATAGGCTCGAGGACCTGCAAGGAGGCAACCCCCAAGATCTCTCGCATGAAGGAAGCCCCAAGAAGTAAGCGCCTTACAGGCCCGCAGACCTACAAGGAAGGTGTCCTCCAAGATCTCTCGCATGAACGAAACTGAGAAAAGTGTCTTACAGGCCCATAGACCTGCAAGGAAGGTTTCCTTTAGGATCTCTCACATGAAGGAAACCGAGAAAAGCGGACTCCGCAGAGTCAAAAACCAGCTTCACGGGCGCACCCATAAAGTGACATGTTTACTCATAGATAGAACATGTTAGGAAGCGGCCACACATGCAAGTAAGTGGACAGTCACACAGATTGTCAATAAATTGGAAATCTTTCAAAGGGGTCCCTCAGGAACCCTTCAAAAGGAGAGGGGTCCACTCAAGGGACGCATTGTTCGAAAGCTGGTGTTTTCCTTCTTGAATTGATTCATCATCAAGGGATCCTTTTGAAAGATGTTCACTTCATCAAGGAATCTGAAAGGAAGAATATGCCCCCACACGAGGGGAAGATCAAAGTTGTTCCCACTTCGGTGGAAGTTTCTCAAGTTCTTTCTTTACGAACCCATGATGAAGGAAACATGTTCCATTAGGGTTTCAAGTTGAGAATTCAATTCTTACAAAGAAGTGTGCGAAGATTCTTGAGAAAGGATTCGTTGGAAATGAATGCATTTTCTGAAGATCAAAGTGATGTAGAGATGGTGTTGTCACACATGAGAGGGACAACCCAAGCAAAGAAGAGAAAAAGATAAAAGAAAGAAAAAAAGGAAAGAGAACACGGAGAAAGGGCACAGGGGTAGCTTGATATTTTGGGGTCAAAACTGCTCATAAATATATATAAGTATAATAATAATATATAAATGAGATGTAACCAACCCCTACTATATCAAGCCATGTGAAGAATGCATGAGAAGACAAAGTAAAAATAAAAAATTGGGGTCAACATGGAAAGGAAGCCTAAATTCCCCCAACACTTTGAATCGTCCCCAATTTTCCGAAAGTCAATCACAAACATGGAAGAATGATGATACAAATAGAAGAAGGTTTATAACACAAACACCACTCCTGTATTCAAGCACCAACAGGGGTGACGAGGGTCATCTAGACACACATAGCACGATTATGAGGGAACACATCACAACACACATCTAATATAAAGATAACAAAGAGGCCTCCCCCTAACACTGATCAACTAAGAGGTCATCCGCTTCCCACTAGAGATCATCGTAGAGGGAAGGAGGACGAGTCTACAGTGGTGGAATGTTAAGGGGGGGAGCTTTCGACCCTCCCACAACAAGGGCTAAGGAGGAAGAAACCACAAGGTCTCCACTCAACTCTTATGGAGCTAAGGTCAATGACTTCGTGAAGATCGCTGACAAGGTCGAAACTTCATCCACCGAGTTAAACATGCACTTAATAGGAGTTCCATGTATCACCTCGATGGATGAAGGAGGCTGCGCCCGAGGTTCATCGCTAAGCTCACCGAGCACTTCAGGAGCAGTGATAAACTCAGGAGAAGCTGGGACTGGTTCTATTACTAGGACAAAACAAGCCAACATGGGGCCACCTTTCAGAGAAGGTGGGCTCCTCCTACATCCTTTGTTGGTGGAAGGACCACTCTCTACCTTCTACTTCGTCGAGGGAGGCGAACTCCCCACAAACGAGGCAAGAAGGGCAGAGGAAAAGGAGGAAAGAACCGTAGTAGATATGACCGAGGTGTTAGTCATATCTATGGGCTTCGAGAAAGGTGGGATATCTAGAACAGATGTCAACAAAGGTGACTCCACCAAAGGAGTGATGAACACTTGCACCTTTTTGGGGTCAAGCACATTTGCACTCGTAGCGGAAGCCAAAAGCGATATAGAGTTGGTTTGAATGGAAGCAGAGGAGAGGAGAGAGGAGGACACGAAAGAAGGTCCTGATACATGGGTGGTCATCTCCTCTTCCTTCCTTTATAAGGTAGCCTGCTCAGCCAACAGAGCCTTTCGTCAGCACTTGCGCTCACGCGCAAGGCGGTTTTTATGACTCTTTGAACTAGAGGTTGTTGCAAGTATGGATGTGTTTGGTGGTGTTGTCATTAATGTAGTCATTGATGTCAACAAAATTCAGAATGGTTGCAGATGGTACTTGTATAGTTGAGATACTATAGAAGTGCTTAGAGTACATGGAGCTATATTTATGAATCCGTAGTTGTGTTTTTGCCAAGTGCTTTTGAGAAAATTAAGAAATAATGAAGGCAGTGTTGAGTATGTGTTCTGAGTGCGCTCTGATATTGTGCTTTATATTTCTTTTGTGTTGATCCTATGCCTATGCGGATCTGTGGTATTGTTCATGATCCTCAATGGATAATATATCCTAATTTTTAGCTTTTGGATCGATGGAGAGTAGAAGATATGTTCACTGGTATGTAAACTGGTTTGACATAACTATTTGTTTGTGGACTAGGAGAAACGTTTTGGCTCCACAGTCTTCTAGTGGTTTGTTTTAGATCTTTTGTATCTAGTAGATGATTCATAATGATGTGTTCTATGTTCTGACAAATGTTCTTGTGATTGGGGGCTCTAAAAGACTTTCTCTAGAGCTCTTGTGTGTTGCTGGTTGGTTTGGTTGGACTGTTGAAGGATTTTTTTTTTGCATAAGAGATTGTTGCAGTTGCTACGGATGTACCTGAAGGTTTATTAGTGACAGTAAAATGTCTAGTGAAGCATGTTGAGTGATCCACGTGTGATCACCTTGCTAGAGATGTGTGTACTTCAAAGATCATTGGTGTTTTCATTAGGTTTGGTTGACCTAGTGTCTACACGTTACATAAAGATTTTGTATCGAATTAAGGAAGTGTGTGATTGATCCAAGATGTTGTTTGGGTCCTAATTAAATGTTTAATTAGTCCTCTCTCATTCTTATCCACCGTGGGAATGTTGAGTAGCCGACCTAATTTAAATTTTTAAATTGAAGGATGTTTAGCTAACCTTGGAGAACACTTCTAGGGTTGAAGATGGTATAAAAACAAGTCAAGATGTTGTGAATTGTATGGCAAGCAAGTGAAGAGTGTGAACAAGTGCGAAAAGTAGAGTGTGTAAGATCAATCAAAGCAGTAGTACTTTGATGTGCTACATCCCTGAAAGTAGTGAGTTGATGGTGTCTACAATCTTCTAATCAAGCTATGAATGTGTGGAACCTTTTGTGGTGGATCTTTATTTTTCATTTTTGTAGGCAGTGAGCCTCCTTCTGGATAGTGAGTCCTATTGTTGGCAGTGAGACTTTGTATCTAGGCAATGAGCCCAGTGAACCTTTGTATCCAGTATAGCACTATTACTATATTGTGAGCTAATCCCCACTGTGGTTTTTCCCTTATTGGGTTTCCCACATAGATCTAGTGTCTCTAGTGTTTGCTTTCTGTTACTTGCATTTCATGTTTACACTTAATAACAGATTGAGTTAAAGTGGAATTGATTAAGGTTAGAAGTAAAGAAATTTGATACAAATGATTCACCCCCCTCTTATTTGTCTTGTGCATTTCAAAAATTGGTATCAGAGCTCTGGTTCCTCGATGAAAAGCTTAACCGATTGAGGTAGATCAGATGGCACACAAGTTGTAAATCCCTATTTTTGATGGAGTTGATTATAGTGACTAGAAAGAAAAAATGAGAGGTTATCCGGTTTCTCTTGGTTTCAAGACCTGGAAAGCTATGGAGACAAAGTATGTTGCACCATCCACTAGTCCTTCCTCTGCAGATGAGATTGTGGCTTATGAGGTGAATGAAAAGGCAAGGTATGCAAAAAAAAAAATCTTTAGGCATTGCTTATGAAGTATGGGAAAAATTGAAAGACATTTATGAAGGAAATGATAGAGTAAAATTGTCAAGAAAGCTAATAGCTAAGTGAAAATTTGAGAACTTGAGAATGGAAGAGGGTGAAGATATTGCAAGCTATTATCAGAGAGTTGAACTTGTAGCAAATGAGATCAAGAATCAAGGTGGTACCATGTCAGATGAATATATAATTGAGAAGATCTTGATGACCCTACCGAAGAATTACAGTGATAAGGTCTCTACTATTGAAGAATCATATGATCCAAAGACATTTACTAAGGTGCACCTATTTGGTATCTTGATTTCATCCGAGATGATGAAATTTCCAAGAGATAAGGAGAAAATTGAAACAAACTTTAAAGCAATGAAGATAGGAGATGACTCGGATGATGATGGTTCAGAAGAGTTGGAAGCAAACTTCACAAGGAAACTGAAGAAAGGTACTGGTAAATACAAAGGTATGTTGCCCTTTAAGTGTTTTAGTTGTGGAAATATTGGTCATTATGCCTCAAGATGTCCAAATAGATCTACAAACAAGAAGAACAAATATAATAATAATAACTACAAAGACAAGAACGTTAGGAAGTTCAAGAAATTGTATTATGTTAAAGAAGATGCAAGAATTTTTGATGATGAGTCTGATTTTGAGGAGGATAAAGATGAATGTTTATTTATGGCCCTGAAAAGTAAAGTTGTATATGCTAACCATGGAAGATGCGCAAAGGAATCTATTTTAGAGAGCAAGAAGGATGAGATGGAAGGTACTCTAGTGACTACTTTTCATGCCAGACATGATGAATACTTTTCATAATTGACAGTGGGTGTTCAAATCATATGACTGAAGATAAGAGTAAGTTCACTAAACTTGAAAAGTATGATGGAGGAATAGTTATGTTTGGAGATGATTCTGGTGCTAAGATTGTTGGTAAATGAACAATTAACTTTGATGGAAAACATAGTACTAACGATGTCTATTATGTTAAGGGTTTAAGGAATGATCTTTTAAGTGTTGGACAAATGTGTAGCAAAGGATTTAAGCTTGTGTTTTAGGATAACACCTGTGAGATCAGAAAAGGATCCAAAACTCTAATAGCAACAGGAAGAAGAACTCATGGAAACATCTATTAGCTTAAGAGTGGTGATGGTCAGTGTTTTGTTTCATAGATTAATGAAAGTTGGATGTGGTACCGGAGGATGGGACATGTAAATTTTGATAATCTGATTAGGATTAGCTCTAAGGAAGTTGTCAAAGATCTTCCTAGAATAAAAAAGCCTTCAAATTCAATGTGCAGAAGTTGTCAGTTGGGAAAACCGACAAGCAAAGTGGTTGAGGTGAACTTGTGTTTACTTTCTAAGATAGAACCTAAGACTATGAGTGAAGCATGCAATGATGAGAGTTGGGTTAGAGCAATGAAAGAGGAACTACTAGAGATAGAGAAGAATGAGACATGGGAAGTAGTCCCTAGACTTGTAAACAAGAATGTAATTGGTTCAAAATGGGTATTCAGAAATATGTTGAATGAAGATGGTGAAGTAGTAAGGAATAAAGCAAGAGTTGCATGCAAATGTTATTCACAGGTTCAAGGAACAGATTTTGAAGAGACATTTATACCAGTTGCAAGAATGGATGTCATTCATATTTTCTTGGCATTTTCAACTCATAAAGACTTCAAAGTGTACCAGATGAATGTCAAGTATGCATTTCTGAATGGAGAATTGGTAGAAGAAGTATATATGGAGCAAACAAAAGGATTTCAGCTGTCAGACAAATCAGACATGGTCTGCAAGTTGAAAAAGGCACTATATGGACTTAAATAGGCTCCCAGAGCTTGGTATGCAAGGTTGGATAGATACTTGACACAACAAGGATTCAACAAAGGATTTGCAGATAGCAATCTTTAGTTCAAAGTTGAGAAAAACAAATGTTGATAATTGTGGTATATGTTGATGAAATTATCTTTGGTGAAAATGAAAGTACGTGTAAGAAATTTGCAGAGGAGATGCAAAAAGAGTTTGAAATGTCTATGATTGGTGAGTTTAATTTCCTCCTTGGACTTCAAGTAAATCAAACTGATAAGGGGATATTCATTTCACAATCTAAGTATGTTAAGGAATTATTGAAGAATTTTGGAATGGATGACTCCAAACCGGTCTGTACCCCTATGGTAACTGAATGTAAGTTGAGTAAGGATGATGAATCTTCTAAAGTTGATCAGAGCATCTACAAATCTATGATTAGTGGAATATTGTATCTTACTGCTACTAGACCGAATATCATGCATGCAGTATGTTTAGTTACAATATTTCAAGCATAACCTAAGGAAGCACATGTTACAGCTGTGAAGAGGATATTTAGATATCTTAAGGGAACTCCATATTATGGGATATGGTATCCGAAGGATAATGATTTCACATTGAATGCCTACACTGATGCAGATTGGGCTAGTTGTGTAGATGACTGGAAGAGTACAAGTGGCAGTGCATTCTTCCTTGGAGGAATATCGGTCTCATGGTTGAGTAAGAAACATGATTCAATTTATTTATCCACTGCAGAAGCTGAGTATATTGCAACAACATCCTATTGTACATAGGTAATTTGGATGAAGCAAACCTTGAAGGAAATAGGTGTGATGTGTGATGAGTCTATCACTATCTTTTGTGACAATACAAGTGCTATAAACATTTCAAAGAATTTGGTGATGCATTCTAGGACAAATCACATATCTATCAAGTATCACTTCTTGAGGGAGAAGGTGTTGTAGAATGAAGTTAGACTTGAATATTTACCTACCAAGGAACAAATTGTTGACATATTCACTAATACCCTTCCAAAGGATACTTGTGAGTATCTCAAGGGGAAGTTAGGGGTTACTAACCCTCCTTCCTTGAACTAAGTGCACATGGAGGTGCATCAGTCCAATGGATTCATAGATTTTTTTGATCTGGATTGATGATTATGGTCTACTCCTCAAGGGGAGTAGAGAGGTGCATTGTTGCAGTGTGTGACGTGAATGCACTCCTAATGGGGAGTGATCAGAGCTTTATATGGCAAGATTTTTCATGAAAAAATTTCCTTTGCCATTGATGTCAAAGGGAGAGAGAAAGTCATGTGAAAAAGTTGAAAAGGGAGAGAGAGTATTGTAAGGAGAAGAGAAAAGAAGCAGGAGATTGAGTATGTTGTCTTTGATGGTTTTTCACATCATGTGTTTCCATCAATGACAAAGGGGGAGATTTTTGCGAGTATGGATGTGTTTGGTAGTGTTGTCATTAATGTTGTCATTGATGTCAACATAGTTCAGTATGGTTGCAAATGGTACTTTTATAGTTGAGATACTGTAGAAGTGCTTAAAGCACATGGAGCTATATTTATGAAGCCGTAGTTGTGTTTTTGCCAAGTGCTTTTGAGAAAATTAATAAATAATAAAGGCAGTGTTGAGTGTTTGTTCTGAGTGTGCTTCGGTATTGTGCTTTGTATTTCTTTTGTGTTGATCCTATGTCTGTTCGGATCTGTGGTATTGTTCATGAACATCAATGGATAATATATCCTAATTTTTAGCTTCTGGATTGATGCAGAGTAGAAGATATGTTCACCGGTATGTATACTAGTTTGACAAAACTATTTGTTTGTGGACTAGGAGAAATGTTTTGGCTCCACAGTCTTCTGGTGATGTTTTTCAGATCTTGTGGATTTGGGAGATGATTCATACTGATGTGTTATGTGTTCTGACAAACATGCTTGTGATTCGGTGCTCTGGAAGACTTGCTCCAGAGCTCCTGTGTGTTTCTAGTTGGTCCAGTTGCACTGTTGAAGAATGTTCTATGCATAAAAGATTGTTGCAATTGTTGTAGATGTACCTGAAGATTTCTTAGAGATGGTAAAATTTATGTTGAAGCGTGTTGAGTGATCCACACGTGATCATCTTGTTTGAGATGCACACACTTCAAAGATCATTGGTGTTTTCATTATGTTTGGCTGACTTGGTGTCTACATGTTACATAAATATTTTGCATTGAATTAAGGAAGCGTGTGATTGATCGAAGCTATTGTTTGGGTCCTAATTAAATGTGTAATTGGTCCTCTCTCATTCTTATCCATGGTGGGAATGTTGCATAGTCAACCTAATAAATTGAAGGATGTTTAGCCGACCTTGGAGAATGCTTCTAGGTTTGAAGATGGTATAAAAACAAATCAAGATGTTGTGAATTGTATGGAAAGCAAGTGAAGAGTGTGAACAAGTGCGAAAAGTAGAGTGTGTAAGAGTGAATCAAGGCAACAATACTTTGATGTGTTAGATTCTTGAAAGTAGTGAGTTGATGGTGTCTACAATCTTCTAATCAAGCTGTGAATGTGTGGAACCTTTTGTGGTGGATATTTATTTATCTTTTCTTTTTTTGTAGGCAGTGAGCCTCCTTTTGGATAGTGAGCCTTTGTATCTGGGCAGTGAATCCTCTAGCAGTGAGCCTTTGTATCCGGTATTGCATTATTACTATATTGTGAGATAATCCTCACCGTGGTTTTTCCCTCATTGGGTTTTCCACATAAATTTGGTGTCTCTGGTGTTTGCTTTCTGTTACTTGCATTTCATGTTTACACTTAATAACAAATTGAGTTAAAGTGGAATTTATTAAGGTTATAAGTAAAGAAATTTGATACAACTGATTCCCTGCTCTCAGTTGTCTTGTGAATTTCAACAGAGACCAGAGGCTGTGAAGGAACAAAAGGCTTTTGCTCAGCCATGGGATTTTCCTCCATAGCTATTTCCAGTGAAGGGATAGTCTTTTGAATGGGAGTAGGAGGGACAAGTTAAGAAACATCGGGGGGAGTCATCTATAACACCTCGACAGTGGGCCTTTTCCTGTTCACTACTTTGGGAGCAAAAGTGGTAGGAGGCCATAGAGGCCGGGACATAGAGGATTTTCCATGAGGGGCTTTCTTCCCATCGTAAAATTAGTACCAAATTCTAGGTGGTTTATTAGGAAGATCCGATATCCTGATCTTGGGTCTACACCAAGAAAGCACCATCAAACTCAACGGATAAAGACCAAGCTTACTCATCCAATACTCCTCCCAAGAAAGGGGAGTGGATGAGGCAACCCAAGAAGGAGAAAGCTTCTCCTTTCCCTTTCAAGAAGAGGAGGCAACTGGCTATTTTGCTATAGGAAGGGTCAGTTTCGGCTATCTCTGGCCTCCAGTTTTATACTTTACACAATTCTTGTAAAGTAGGTATGTCCTTGGAGGAAGTGGACCAACTGGGGTAGGCCGATCCAATGAATATCCCCCATGGGACATCATAGGCTAGTATCTAGTGTCATGCACTACGTGCACGACACCTTCATGGGAAAACTTTAAACATTTATGAATTACAGAGGCGATCCCATTCATGGAAGCCAACCAAGGTATGCCTAGCTTCAACTTGAATAGATCTGACTCTGGAATAACATCGGAAATAGTGTCAACAACCCTAGGTCCAACTAAGACAAACAAGGTTATCGAGCCATATGGTTTGAGACATAGACCATCATGTGTACGAATGATGGATTTTGTTTCTTTGCACTTCTCCTTCTATAATGAATTCAGTAACAATGTTTCTTCTGTAATAACATTCACATGGCTCACGGGGTCAACCAAAACCCCCATCACAATGTTGCCATTGAGGCGAGTGAGAATGTAAAGCAGAGAAATTTTGTTGATCATCGGTAACTCTTGTGAGGTAAATGTTACATCCGACGAATTAGTC
The DNA here is from genome assembly GCA_007115665.2 of Sequoiadendron giganteum. NCBI lineage: Eukaryota > Viridiplantae > Streptophyta > Pinopsida > Cupressales > Cupressaceae > Sequoiadendron > Sequoiadendron giganteum. Next base: position 611,242,572 of record CM021105.1, read on the forward strand.
GCAGGACGAGGAGGAGTAACAATAACCATGTTAACATATGCTTCAAATTGAGTAACAGAATTAGAAGGATCAATAATCATGTTAGCAGAATGTGACAAAAACAAGTCTGTGTATATATGCAATTCACTATTAGCTTTTGCCACCGATTTGTTCATATTTGTTTTGCTTCCATCGAGACGAATAGTACCATCCTTTATGTGATCATGTATCTCATGAAGTGGGTGCATGCAATGTTCAGTATCATGTTCATTAACTCAATGGTATTGACAATAGGTATTCGTATCATACCAGCTAGGGTAAGCTTCTGTAACAGGTTTAGGGTTTGGCAAGGTTACGATCTTATCCTTCAACAACTTTTGCAAGATAGAGGAATAAAATTCTGATAACTTTGTGAACTTTCAGTTGCATTTGAGGCCGTTGTCATCTACAACAACCACTGCATTTGCAACAACTTCCTTTTCCAAAGATCGACACAATGGACTTCCCTTCAGGACGAGAGTGCGAGGAAGGTCCCTTGAACTGAACCGCCATCTGTTGATACTCCCGTAGGGCTGCACACAAATGCATGAAAGAAGGGTATTTCATAAGGGAAAAACTCTCTTACCAAGGCCTCTATAAGTTCCCTATGAATACCTTCTACACATCAGAATTAGGTAGTGGGTATGAGATTTGTGAAAAGAGCGCGTGATATCACGCTATAAAATCGGCAATATTCTCGTTATCTCCTTGTTTACACTAGACAAGATCAAAGAAGGTCATCTTAGGTCCGATGTTGGCTTGGAACTATCATAGAAACTAGTTCACAAGCTGATCAAACGTGAAGATGAAATTATCGGGCAAGGAACAATACCACTCGAGTGCTATATCCTTGAGAGATCTGGGGAATATGTTTTCCATCAATGCATTGTGATGGAAGAAATCTATACATAAGGCATTAAAGGTGGACACATGCATTTGCGAGTCCCCTTTTTCGTTGTATTTCTCGAACTTAGGAATCTCCATCCCTTGTGGGTCCCATTTTTTGTTGTATTTCTTGAACTTAGGAATCTCCATCCCTTGCAGGAAAGGAGTGTTTAGGATTGCCATCAACAATGGTCTATGTCAAAAGAAGGGTTGGAAGATAGGTTGGGCAGAGGCTTGGGAGAGACTTGACAACTAGCTCTTCATCTTACCCATATTCTAAAGGAGAGTGTTCAAAATAGGGTCATTGGATGAAATAGGACCAGCGGAACCTCCTCCAAAACTGCCACTGAAGCCACCTCCAGAACTGTCGCCGTCGCCACTACTGGAACCACCACTACGAGCATGGCCTCGACTAGAGCTACCTCTATTTCCTAAATCATGACCTCCACTGGAACCATTTCCACTAGCACCACCCCTGCCACTAAATCCACCACCACTACCAAAGCCTCCACCGCTAGAGGTGACAAGAGGGATGAAGTTAAAACCCAAGGGGATCCTGTATGCTTTGATAGTTTCAGATCCTTTAGACACAGAAGGGATGTTGATTGAAGGGACCACATCAACCATGTATATGGACGTGGGAGGCATCAATACCCCCACTATCTCTTGTGTTTTTCAAAAGTGACCCCTTGTATAATGCTAGCATTATTCAAAGGGGCACATGCTTCAATCAAACTAGAGAGGCTAGCCAAGATTTCTATGTCTATTTGGTCTTTTCCCACCATATACTTTAATTTGCTAATAACCCGAGCGACCCTATCCATCTTTGGGTTTCTTTCCAAATGATTCTCTATGTCACCCAACCCTTTTCTAAGGGCGGAGACATATTCTGAAGGAATATGAACAAGCTCATGTTCGTCTACCGACGAAGGTGTCAGAGATGTACGAGGAGTGGGGACATGATCAGTTTAATCAGGGATTTCTACCTCGCCCCTCGACAACTACTCCTGAGCTAAAAGACCCATCGCGGGTCTGAAGAAAAGGCCTATAGAGAAACTAGAGGTGACCTTCATCTTCTCCATTGGAAGTTGTCATAGACTTCTCCTAACAACGTACCTGAAAGTTGTGGACTAGATTGTGATGCTCATAAACCTTCACAACGCTCAGGGACACAACAATCACCAGGCATGCGGGATAAGTTTCAACACTCACAAATGAATAGACATAGGTTCATGTCAGGTTCACCAAAAATGTAAGAGAGGGGGACCAACCACGTCAAGGCCCCAGGTCATGGAGGGCCGAGAGCAGAAGGCTTCCCTAACTTACCTTAGCTTAAAGGAGTGTTAGGAAATACGAGACAAGAATGATGAGGACTATAAGGTCCTTTAATCACTCTACAGACCCGAAACTCATAATGGGGCTAGGTGAGTTAGTTTTTAGGGTCAACGCTATGTCTTAGGGAGCTCTCTACCTGAGGATGAAAGCGTGGCTCCAGAAGAACAACATAACACACTGGCGTCTCTCAGGTACGCTAGAATTTGTATGACCACAGGACCAAGGAGACAAGGTTAAACGCAAGAAAACTAACTAACGACCTAGCTAGTCACTTTCGATGGGCCAAAACAACACTATGAAGTAGGTAAAATATGCACAAATATGATAAAGTAGATATGCAAGAGTGAGGATGGCAAGAATGATCTCACAAAGGTACTCGTTCACCAGCTAGCTCCAAGAATGCTTCCACTTGCACACACGAGGGAGGAAAATTATTGGGGGGCTGTATAGGGGCCTGCCTCAATCATACTGCCGTTTTGGTGTTTCCACCTCCACGGACAACCAAGATAACGATAATGGAGAAAAGTATGATAAAGCAAGAAATGAAGTAAAGAACACAAAAGCACTACAAAACAATGTTATGCTACCCAACCAAATTGTAGAGGAGAGGAGTAGAAAGCTTACCACCTCCACCAACAACTCACTAGCTAATGGGGGAGAAAATGAGAGAAATCAAACCTCTATTGCAATGGTGTTTTATTCTACAGTTCTTTACAGAGTTGATGGAGTATTGTTGTTGCTGCTATGGAGTGTAAATTGTTGCTTAGATGTTAAGAGAATGTTGTGTAGAGAGCTGAGTTGAACTATTAGAGTGCTTAGAGTTTAGAATGAATGAAGAAAGAGTGAATTTGAAAGAGAGAATGAAGGAAACAACCATATTTGGGTCGGTTAGTTGAAGAGGGCGTTACAAATTGACCTTCAATGGGAAGCGTAACGCCTATGCAGGTTCTAGACGTGGGAGTCTACCAGGGACATATGTATGCCACATAGACGTCTACGCGTCACACAAGCATCCTCGACAGTTATTCCTCTTCCAACACACAAAACAAATGCCAAGTGGAATGAAGTTCGTGGGATTATGTGGTATTTCTCCTTAGAATTTGGTTTTCTAAGGTCATGATGTATAAAAGGGGAATTTGTTTAAGGGGTGCAAATTTGCTCCTATACACCTTATAAGACTTATCATCTTAATATGAGCCATTATCCAAGGACGTAGGATCATGAATAATCAAGTTATCTTCATGGGAAATCTTTCACCATGCCAACACTCCTTTGTTCTAGGAGAGAGGACAAAACCACATCCCTATGAAGAGGCTTGGATATATCAATGTTTGATAGGATGCAAACAAAATTAGAGTGGCCCATGTACTATGTGCTTGAGTCAACCTTCAAGAAATGTCCAATAAAGTTGTGTATGGTCTCATAGCATGAGTCCCCCCAAAATTAGAGAGGGGGATTTAGTAGGTAAACCCACATAGGTTTGACATTTAAAATTTTCAAAGAGGGGTTTGAAGGAAGAAATCCAAGTCTTAATTGAGAGAGTTCTCACCTCACAACCACAACCGACCATCAAGAAAAAAATCCCTATCCTTTGAAGAGTCAAAATATGTAATGAATAAACCCCTTGTGTAAGGGAAGAGATCGATCTCACCCTCGATAACAAACCTCTAAGAATCTAAGACCCATTTGTGTAAATTAAAAAGAGAAACCCCAAAAAATTGAATCTATAAACTAAGACCCTACATGGATAGAAGTCTTCATTTTTCAAGACATCTTGTCCACAAATCACCACTAGGGAGGATTTGGCACAAGGGATGGATCATAGTTGCTCTTGTAGAGGGCGAGCAATATCTCCAACACCTACAGCATTAGTGAAGGTTTTCAACAACCATCAATAAGTAGTATTTGCAACACTAGTGGGTACAATGTCCAAAGAAACCAAATCTCTTAAGGGTGCACCCATCCTTGGAGACTCCATCTTCCACAACCTAAACAACAGAGAAATGACCCTATAGGAATTGTAGCTCTCAAGTGCAATATAGAAATGATATAAGAATATTTAAATGATAAAATATTATAGTTTAGGGAATTAGAAAAGCTCTTGATTTTATTATCTATGTATATGACTCTCACACTTAACCATTTTCAATTTTAGAAGATATTTTACATTTTATTTTAAAAATTGGCTAAAATATTTTATGACTTGGTAACGTATCATCAAAACTATATTTTTTTTTTTAATTGTTATCCAAAAATATGTAAGAAACAATGACCTCATTAAAACAAATTTCCCTAAATCAATTATTTGAAGTGATAAATTTACTTACATAAACAATCAAGAACCTTAGTAGGCAATATAGCTATAGGAATTCCATAATAGAAGTGTCATCTAAACAAGTTAAAAATAACATATATAACTTTGAAGATCAAACCTTTCTCAACAATTTGATATAGGCTTAAAGACATACCATATGTTTATACGTAAAATAAATCCCCAACATTTGTCTCTTGTCTCCATTTTCCAAATGTGCTTACATAAAAAACACAAAATAATTTATGTATGACATGTTTATAAAAAGAGTGTCATCTAAAAATGTAAAAAAATAAACATATGAGAGCTTTGAGAATCAAATCTTGCTAATTTTTTATATAGATTAAAAAAACCATGTTTATATATAAAAAAATTCTAACCTTTTGTTTCCATTTTCCAAATGTGCATACATAAATAACACAAAAATATTTATGTATGACATATGCTTGTAAAGAATTGTATTTAATGAAAAACTTGTAAATTTTTTAAGTTGCCTAATTGAAATGGGTAAATACAATATCAATATGTTTACAAAATTAAATTGAACACATGGACATGGAAATGGAGCTATGCATACAAGAAAATGGGATGGATAATTCAAATTACAAATTCATTTGCCTAAGCAATTCACATGGCTTATCTATGCTTCCATATTTTGCATACATATATACTAGGGTAGCTACAACTATAACATCTAAGAAAACAAATATTTTATTTATCCTTTGATATATGTCTATACCATGTTCCAAAGCTCTCATTTTGTCAATGAAGGTAAGATGTTGGTAAAACTCATTGAGTTTGGATTTATACCTATCAATTACATTTGTTTGAGAGTTTGAAAAGTTATTATAAGAAAATTATTATGTGCATATCATGTAATCATGACATTTTATGAGATCACATTTATTTGAGGCATTATGTTAAATAATTCATTGCCTTGTCTATATTACTACATTTTGCATACATGTCTACTAGAACATTTCCAACTATGTAGTTCACAAAATTTATTGATATATTCTTAGATCTATTTTTGACTTTTCTATTAAAATTCAAAACAATGGTGAATATGTAGAGAGGAGTTGGGAGATATATGTATATATATTTATTTTGATGTTCATAATTTTATTGCTATGTGACATATTAATCAATTTTGGTAAATATATTTAATTTTAGATGTTATTTAGATGAAAGATCAATTTGTTCTATCATATATATTGATATTCATATAAATAGAAGTGATTTTAATTTAATTAGAAATATTGATATTTAAAAATCTAACTTTCAAATGTTTCATATGAAAGTAGAGTCTTTAAATAATGTTCGCATCAATGCACACATTATAAAATGAGGATGAAAAAGTTGTGCATAGATATTATTCCAATCTTATATCATTAGTAATAAACTACTATGTATTAGCCAATTGAAAGAATCATTATATCCTCCATCTACTCATTGACCTAACAAAAGGAATAGAAGGTTATTAGCCATACCATACTATATAGCCCAAATAGAACTAAGATAAATGGAAATGAAAAATAAATTTAGTTCACAATAAATTAGTATTTTTTATTTTATTGATTTTCTAGCATGTCTAGATCCATAATACATTGCAATTTGATGATTATTTTGTTACATATATTAAAATACTGAATTATAGTCTTATTTCTAAGCTGATATGTTGTCTTCATGATGATGTGTGTCTCCAACAACTTTTTTTTTTCTTGTGATACGAAGAAGAAAAGGAAAGGAAACTAGTATATTTTTTTTTTGTAATTTAAAGCATGATTTAATGTTATTGTCTACTCTCCCATTTTTTTTGCTGACCAAATAAGAAATTCTCCATTTCCTTGAGAGAGGAATTCAAAATATAGCTTTATGTATGTTATTTTAGAATATTAAAATACAATTCCCATTCCCATGTGTATTCATTTTGATTGAAAATTTGAAGAGAATTCATAAGGAAAATTTGTACATCAATGAGGTAGGGGAGAGGACCCAATAGTTGAACATGTTCAATAGTTGTGATAGCATTTATTGATTTAAAATGTCTAATATTTTTAGTACTATAATACTAGTAGTTGTGACTTTAAGTTGTTAGTGTTGATCATGAGTACTCATAATTGAATGGAATGTATTCCTTGGATCTAAAAGGAAACAAATAATGTGATGCCATGTTAGTGCACCAATAAAAAATGACTTAATGCACAACTATTGGTCTACCATTTTTTGGGGGAATTTTCAGACATCTCAACAAAAAACATATTTTTGATGATGTGGACCTCAAACCTTGTTTATAAGTAATTTCCTTTCCAAGTAAGCCACTGTAAAAAATTGGGCATTATTTGAAATCACCAAATATGTTTTTGAGATGCACAAAGTTAGGGTGCTCAACTATTGGGTCCTCTCCTCTAGTGATGAAATTTAAAACTATAGAAAATAATTTCTAGGTGAATAACATGGTATGAGATATGGGAAATTCATAGGTGCATCATTGAGGCATGTGATGGTGTTTATAGATCACACTAGGTAGTGAGGACAAATCTCTCAACCAATTCTAAATGTAAGGTAGTTGTAATAAGACGTGTCAATAAGTGACATTACTAACCATATGTGCTTGCACTTTGATTTCATTTTTAATCTAACATAGTATTTGTATCTTGCTAATCATGTGTTCTTACAGTTTTATTTAATTTTTAATCTATCATACTAGTTATATCTTGCTCATCATATGTGCTTGCAAGGTAGCAATTCACAATGAGACATGAACTTGAATTTTTTTATTTTTACCTTGCCCTCTTTTTCGAGTGGTTGAGTTTTTCCCTTGTTTTTAAAATATAATTTTAACAAGGAAGAAATAAACAATCCAATACAAAAACATGTTTCTATTTTTTTGAAGCAAATTAATTCCAACTTAAAATTTGACTTTAGAGAGATGGATATTTTTTTCCATTGGTTCAACTCTTGAGGAAAACAAATAGAGAAAAAAACATGCTAATGAAAACTATAGAACCCATACCAAAGGTAGGGACTAAATATTACAAATTGCTACCATTTTTTATTTAAAAAAAAATATTATGGTTCCACTCATACCTACTCTTGGAACTATAGGTATAGATTCAATGTCATCTTCCTGCTACTCCCTACAATCTCTAGTGTTTGTGGGTCTCTTTGGTTAGAGATGACATAGGTGTTGTCCCTAGCACCCACATTCCTTTTGGTATTGTGCTTTCTATTGATACCACAAGTGTCTCATGTTCATCAGGCCATGACATGGATCTTAGCACGAATTTCATTAAACTAATTGTTATGGTAATCCTCCTAGAATTAGTAGTAGCATGATGACACTTGGGTTTATGACGCTTGGGTTGGGTTAAGATTTCCTATCATATACATCCTTGGATAGGTCAAATTTATCATCTAGTCTTGGTGGTCCCCAAATTTGATCTTACAGATAGTCAAAAATCCCTTCCTTTTTCATAATCCCCCTATCCCCGTTCTATATAGGATGCAATTGATGATGCAAAAATAAATTCTAGTGCTCCTTTAATTAACATATTCAATAATTTTTGTCCCTCTCTTCATGAATTGCATTAGTGGGTGTTGGAATCCTAGAGGTGTCTCATAGAGAATAAAATTAAGATCTATCCTTGTTTTAAATTTTTTCTATTACAAATTTTTAATCTACTTAGGATAGGGAGACAATGTTGGATTATCGGCTATGGATGTGGGGTCAACATTCCCTTCCCATAAAACCCTATTTACCTTCATTCATGATGAGAAATATATAGGATTTGATATAAAATATTGGGAAATTTCAATCTCTATCTAAATATTAAAGTTATAACTTAAATGGGTGATCTATAAGGCTTGGACTACTACAATATGAAAATGTGAAACTTATATGCAAATCTGAAATTAAGTGACCTTAATGTGGAATTACCATGATTAGATCCATCTTCTTTATGATGCTAAAAATTAACCAACATAACATGCTTAATAACACCACTTATGTAAAATTATAACAATAATAAATAAAGCTTAACATCACCATAAGATAGCAAAAAAGAGGCACAAATTAGTAACATAAAAAGAATAACATAATGCAGGATTTAGGTAGAGAAATCCTTATGAGAATAACTCCACCAAGAAGAGAGGCCAAGTATGTAATATCTTCAAATAAATAATATTACAATACTTTCACTCTCATTCTCCTCTTTTCCTCCTACATGGAAACCCCTGTGTACCTATTAACAACCTATTTATGCTCCAACCTATCCTTGTTTATGTAGAGTAACTCTACATTCAATTGTTCCTCCTAATTTATACATCCAAGGAGCTGATTTTATAGACTTGTGAAGATGTCTTAAGCACCAAACATGACACCCAAAATGAATCTTCATACCAAACATCCCAAACCTTGGATTTCCTCATTGGAATATGAAAGGACATTGGTTTTGGATCCAATACTTTCCCTCCACCTTGGGCATCCAAACATGGAAATGAAAAATTACATTAAATGCCACAAAAGACAAAATATCAAGAGACACATGTTGCCTCTTTCCAATATCCCACTTGGAGAATCCCAACAGTCACTCATTTGTCCACTTCACTTTTTTTTACCATCTTATTCTAGGCATCCATATGCAAGGAAAACAATATTAAATGTCAATGTCCATAAGTCACATTTACATTTGGGGGACACAAAAATGATCAAAAGAAACTATTTGGCTACTATCCTCAAGGAAAAACCAAAATGGTTGATCAGGGTTTTAGTCCCCTTTGGTGTTTTGGGATGAGATGATTGAGTGATGTGATGTGTGTTATTCATTTCAAAACTAGGTCAACCATGCAAGTACAACAAATTGTCACTAATTCAAAAAAAAAAATTGATGAACAAAACCAAGAAACGAGAAAGTAGAGAGAACAAGATGGGGAACCTAACATTTAAATTTGGAGTCAAATTGGTTGTACAAGGGCGAGGGCACCCTTGTTTGAAAATTAGAGTGTTCTAAATTTTAGGAGCTACATAGGAGCATCACAATTTGTAGGTGCTCTATAAAAATCACCTTTAAAACTTTGTTAGTCAACAAATAATCAGTCTTTCCCTAATTTTATGAGATAAGATGTGTGTATGTTTGATCTTGGCTTGAGTTCTTCAATCGTCTCGAATCTACTTCATATCTACAACCTACAAGAAAGAGAAGAGAGGAAGGGCTTTTGTCGTATAGGGGTTTGCCTAAGTCAAACCTCGTTTTGGTGTTTCCATCTCCACAATGGCTATGATGATGTTGTATAAAGAGTTCTCACCCTAGGTCAAACAAAGACAAATAGATAAAAATAAATGATAAATCATTATGTTGTAACTTATCATTCAAATTTGCATTCTTTGATGGATTAAAGTTATTTGGCACATCTTATACAAGGAGAAATTGATAGTTGTTTGAAGAACCTGCAAATGTTAGTGCTCACAATGATAATAAACATAAAATATGAAACATATTACTTATGTATGAACATGATTTTGATGATGCATTGCAAACATGATCTTATATGATAACAAGTGTTGTAGAATGTTGCTTATTCTACTCTTGAATTTCCCTGATTGATCATTAGGATGCTCAATTGATTTTTAAATTGCTTAGGTGTTCAAATCAAGAAAAAGACATATTTATATGCATTTCAACATTTCCCACATTAATTATTTTGAAAGACCGACAAAGGAATTCAAATTTGCAAACATATTAATGTCAACAATAAAATATTAAATTTTGGGCCAAAATAGGGAAAACAAGGGCACGGTTGCCCTAGTCTAGACCTATTTTAGATTTTTGATGCTCATTAAATAAATAATTTATTGAATTTCCCAAAATTAATTTGATTTTTTGAAAATGACAATAAAATGGGTAATTAATAAGCATAATTAGGCTCAAGCACTTAAGATGGATCCAAACATAGTGTGAAATTGTCAAGGGTGACAATTCATGATGCTACAATATGTATATATACAGACATGTATGTATGTATGTATATGTATATACATATATAATATATCTGTGTTTATATGTATATGTATATATACATAAATATATACATATGTGAAATATCCCAGCCAATTTTTTCATTTTATTACACAACTAAATTCACCCATTAGCATTAGTGCAAATATAAACCAGCTGAATGTAACCCTCGCCTCTGATCAACCCAGATCCCAATGCAGGCAAGGTTGAGAGCATACACGAAAGGGGCTTGTTAGAATAATTGAAGCTTGTTGAAAGTAACGGAAAGGAAGTGCAATCAATCAACCACTTATTCAGCGGGAGGACTGGAAAGATAGAAATTACATTACTGAAAGTAACAATCAACTCAACCACTTATTCAGTGGGAGGATCGGAAAGAGAAGTACAATGCTGAAATTAAATATGCAACTCTACCACTTATTCAGCGGGAGTGTGTTGACGGCTCAGCCGATCAGCAATATGCAAATGCAATACGATATAGACTGAGCATGACTAGTCTCTTCCACAAGCATGGGAAAGCAGTGAAATGAGCAAGATAATGAGATAGCTAACAGTACTACTGTTTAGCATTACAAAACGATATAACTCCTGCCAATACAAATTTTTTAAGAACTCAATGCTGCAATCATAGAATATGTCTCTCCTATCCAACTCCAAGGACAACTTCTACAATCTGATTTCTGACAGACTAGCAACTAAAAGGCACAAATCAGCAACTAGACAACCCTCTAAAATGCTCATAACTCTCTCATAACTACTCCGAATGACATGGGACCAAGTGCAATGAACTCCTAGGAAGATGGCGACCAATTTAGGACCAAGAAATAGCTGCAACAACTACTCAATGAATTATCTAAACATTTTTCAGGCATGATGAAGTAGAATGACCTCAAGAGGGGCAACTTCTGCAAAATAAGATCCAAATCTGCATATTAAAATCTGAAAATCACCAGAGAGGGGCGCCCAAGGCTGCAAAACACAATGATCAAATACCCATAACCAGATAAAAATCATTCAAAGACATATGAGTGAAAAACCAGTTCAACCACAGCCGATACAACAATTATAGAAAGACTGAAAATACAATAACTTAATTGCAAAATGCAAAACAAATCAATATGAAACTAATCTCAACTAGTTGTTATCTTTCAAGCAAGAAGTTAATCCGACTAGGAGGTATGCATCCCTCGAAGCAATCCCGTTACCATTCCGACATCATAACAATATTGTAAAACATAAGATGCTAAAAGAGAGAGCAAAGCCTCTTATTTATAACTTTCTCCAACCTCAAATTCAAATTCCTTTTCCCTCGAATTAGGTCGCCCCCATGAGATTCACATTCAAATTCACTTTGACATTTTCCTTTCATTTCAAACTTCATTCTCCATAACTTGGCGTCCAAACATAAGGAGGATGAAACTTTATTTAAAATGTCAATAAAGTATATTTTGGCATCCAAAATAACAATAAAGTGAAACACTTTATTAAAGTGAAATATAAATATAATTGACCACTTATTTCTCCAAGGCGTCCAAACATGCCTTTTAAATATTTCACTTAAAATGATATTCTCATCAAATATCAAATTTGCCGAAATAATCACCTCAAATGTTGGAGACCAACTGACTATACTGCCTTGCCCGAAATAGCCATAATACCAAGTTGTTGAAACACTGCCAAAAATAGCACCAAGGGTGTTGGAGACCAAACTGCTCCAATCGACCTGCCAAATATAACCACTAAACTGAACTGCAGAAACCCTGCTAAAAATAGTATGGCTAAAAATAGAACTTACTAAAAATAGCATACTGCTAAAAATAGTAAGTTGTTCCAAACTTATTTTAACCATAATCTGAGCAGCCATCGTACTTACTAAAAATAGTAAGTCCAGAAAAGTTCTCGGATTCAGTTGCATGTCATGCTGTCGCGAAGCTCTCTGAAAACCTAGAAGGAATCCAAAATTTGAATTGTAAAACTCCAACATGTAGCTGTTGTAACTTACTAAAAATAGTAAGTTTGAAAAAGTTCTCTAATTCAGTTGCATGTCATACCATTGCGAAGCTCTCTGAAAACCTAGAAGGAATCCATAATTCGAACTGTAAAACTCCAACATGCAGCCATCGTAATTTACTAAAAATAGTAAGTCCAGAAAATTTCTCTGATTCAGTTGCATGTCATACCACTGCGAAGCTCTCTGAAAATCCAGAAGGAATCTAGAATCTGAACTGTAAAACTCCAACATGTAGATCCCTGAATCCTCAAGGAAAACCTCCAAGTAGCTGGAAACCCTAATTCTGCCTCTGACTAGCCTACAAGCATCTAAGAATAGGCTATCAGTCATTGGAAGATGTAGTGATAAAAATGGGGACATTACAATATGGGTAGACCCACAATAGTGTGTCCCACTTGTGGGACATTGAAAATTTGTAGTCATAAAGAATTTTTTATTAGCGAACACCTTCATTCAAAGGTGACATGAAAATAGCCTTTGAAGTACTTTTGAACTAAGGTATTTTTAATTATTTTTGAAAAAATAAAAAAGAAACTTTGTTCAAAATTACCTTTGAATGAAGGTACTTTCTTATTGTTTTAAAAAAAGGATTTCATTGATTTTTCAATTACTACATTCTATATTATTGTCATTGTACTCTAGCTTTGGACCACATTCAACAAAATCCAACCTACTTCTTTAATTTTCAACAAAGTTGATGCCAACTCACCCTTGCTACACCATGTGGTCTTTGAATAGAGATTGTAATGGCTGATTCAGCAACATGGACATGCATCATCTTGAGGGTTTTCAATTTTCCTTCTTTTTCCATGTATATAACCTTCACTCTCTTTGATTTCTATATAATTTAAAATTATAAATTTATAATATTTTATAGAAATTATATATTTTATGTTGAAACCAAAACCCTAAATTTTGTAATGAAACCCTAAATTTTATATTAAAACCATCAATTTTGTATAAAAATCATAAATATAAAATTGAAACCCTAATTTTTGTATTGAAACCATTATTTTTATAGAAACCCTAATATAAAATTGAAACCCTAAATTTTATATAGAAATCCTAAATCTCAAGCTAATGTAGTATAATTAAGATTTAAATTTATCTTTATTAAATTCTTCCATGCTCGATAAACCTATATCCAAGGTGCCCTGGGATTTAATCAAAGTTATTTGATCTCATAATCTAATTTATAATCTAAATTCATTGCACTAGAGTAGGTTTGGTTTTAGAATTCCTAGTTTTATCTCCTGGTAATAGTTTACAAGCCATATGAATTTGTTCCTAGTCTTGATGTCTCATGCTTATCTTAATAAAGAACCCAAGTTTAAATACCATTAGCTTGAAATATACTTTAAATCAAGGGAGAAAATAATCAAATTTACTTAAGTAAAACTTCTCATAGAATAAATTTGATTTGTTAGATTTGATACAATTCATAGCCAACACCAAATTTGATATTGATGAGATAAATCATATTCAAAGTGTATAGAACAAGATGGAGCAAGTGAATTGCAGACTATTATGCTTTTTTCAAATCACTATACTTATATAAGAATAACATATGAACATGTTTTTTTTCTAAGATATATTGATTAAGAAATTTGGAGTCCATGAATGAATTGAACACAAGATATATATCAAACAATATTTCACATAGGCTCTCATATTTAATAACTACTCAAGAGATTGGAGATAACATATAGTGGATGTGTGACAAGTTGAAATTTAGCCTATTGGGTCTCCCAAGCCTAAATATACATGATATACGACAATCTTAGAAAGTTAAAAACTCCACAAATTAGACAACATATAGACTTTGGATTCCATTAATAACTAGGATGTGAAATCCTTATTTTATGGATAAATTATAGCTTGAAGATTTTATTAATTCTCTTATAGTAACTATATATACATGAAAAAAATATTTATAATAGAATGGATTCCAACAATGGTCCTTCTTCCAACAATGGTACTATTATAAAAAAATAAAGGTTTTCATTAAAATTCCTTCAACGATATCAACAATGGTTTCACATAAATTTGACATATGCAATGATCACAAGACAAGCCTTCCAACATGTCTCTATTCTTTCCTAGTGTATTTCTCAAAGAGAAAGGAATTTTCTTTTTCAAAAGCACCATAACTCCTTTCAAAAAGGACATGTGGGTCCTCCTCTAAAGACCCATCTGGACCATGTATTGTGTGTCAACCATTATGATAACTTTGTTTTACTTCATTCAAAGAATAGAATACATTATCCTCAAAACACCTTTCCAACCTTCAAAATAGTTAGAAACAAAATTAGATACAAAGAAGGGTATCAAAATATTTGGAGGGAAAATTGTGTACAAGGGTTCTTAGTGAGATTGAACTCAAAAGCTTCAAATTTACATTTCCAAGTACATTCTTAACACATTAAAATTCCCAATTCCCTATTATTCTCTCATATATAGGACCTTAAATAAAAAGCCTCAATAGGGAACTTATAGAAACTTCCCTCTTCCAAGAAAGTTATGTTTCAAAAGATATTTCAGAAAAGGTCTAAATTGAATGATATTTTTTTCTTAAATAAGGAAAGGGGTTTTTGTTGCAAATTTTTCAAGAAAAATTACTAGAGATGAAATATTGAAAAATAAATCATGGTTTCTTAATGGTTTGGGCTTATACTTGCAACCCTAGGAATCAAACATTAATTCCTACAAAGGCCAAGTCATGTATTGTCTCTTTTGGATTCAACTTAAAAATATTCCCTTAGAAGACAAATACCTAAGAAATCTAAACTCTTAAGGAATTCCCTAGGTATTTTTTATATCCATGATATGGGTTTTTTTGAAGACCCAAAAAAATCCCACAAGGATGTGCATTTTAATGGATGTATCCAAAGTTCTCCCAAAAGACCTAACTCTATCTTATACCTATAGTAAATGGATTCAAATGTTTACTATGAGGGCCTAGATCCTTTCTACACAATCTATCACAACTTTGGGTACCTTTCAAAAAACTATCAAAGGATCAAAAAAAAAGTTCTATTGGTCTATGAGGATCTAGAATCATCCCTTTGACCCCCCATGCTATAGTTTGTGAGGTGAACAAATATCCTCTACACCGAAAGGGACTCATTCCCTCACACCACTCCCCAAATTAAAAATAATGTAGAATAATTAAATTTATTTCACGTACAAAGTAATTTGTCTCCTATTCAGTCAAGCTCCTCTCTAGAAATATTTATTTGAATATACCAGAATGGACCCCCTTATTAGATCAAATTTTCTAGAGGAGAATCTCTTGGAACATCTTCAATCAAATGAACCTATATAATTTCCTATATAATTTCTTGTTGATTGTTTAGTTCTACCTGCAAGGGAAGACCCCATAGCTACTCCTTCACCAAAAATGGATCAAGATTTAGATAAAATATTAGAATCAAAATAAATTTTAGATATTATCAATGATATTCTACATAAATTAGGCAATAAAATCTCAAATAATATTGCATAAGAAGTAATAAACTAAACTGAAGAAAAGGTTCCACTTGAAAAATACCCATCTCTCAAATAAAGAGAGATGCTATTTCAAATTCAGCTTCCTCTCCCAAAACAAGGTGAGGAAGGAAAATAAAAAATATTAAAACATATGAGTTATTTGCTTATGGAATTCATTCAACACTATAAAAAATTCTAAGATCAAGGAGAGTCTACAAATCTCCTCGAGAATATTCTCATGGAATGTTAGGGGCCCAAACACCCCTAACAAAAGATGCTTAATAAAGCAACCATTATAAAGAAAGAATCATGAAATAATTATCCTCCAAGAAATAAAGCTCTTAGAGGAACATGACACCATCATTCTAGATAATTGGTCAAAATAGATTTTTTCACAAGTTCTAGCAAGAGGTGCCTTAGGAGGTCTAGTTATACTTTGGAGCCACCAAACAATTTTGGTTGAATCTACTGCTTCTGGTGATTTTTGGGTGTTGGTCACAACTCAAAAAATAACTTCCTCTCAAGTAATATATGGCCCAACAAGAATTCTCCAAAAGAAACATCTCTAGAATATTTTGAACTCATTTTTCTCCCTTTCAATCAACAATTAATTATTATTGGGGGAGATGTTTTAATGCAATATCAAATATATTAAAAATATGGTGGTATCATTCCTTGACAAAAGGTCTTGGAGGATTTTAATGACTGTCTCTTTAAAAAATTTATATGATTGTATTCCATGGAATGGTAAGTTTACCTGGAGAAATAGAAGAAAAATATTTTCACCAAATTGTAGAAATATTGGACATATTTTTCTTATCATAAAAATGGTTATCTCTTCCTCATGATTTCTATTCACACATTCTTCTAGAATAAGGCTCTAACCACTTTCCAATATCCCTACATATTTGAAGATAAAGCTCCTTCCAAAATTTTCTTCAAATTTGAGTCTATGTGGTTCAAGGATGCAAATTGCCTTCCACTACTAAAACTTTGGTGGAAAACTTCACATTTCACACAAGATTCAAGGATGTTTCATCTTTTTCATAAGTTAGAAAAATCAAAGGGAAGATAAATTAATGGAATAAACTTCACTTCAATAATATTTTCTTATAGAATATCATAATAGAAGGAAAAATACCAATATTAAGTGAAAACATAATTAGATATGGTATGAAAAAGGATTCTTATGATGAATTGGTCAAATTAGATTTTTTCATAAGTTCTAGCTAGAGGTGCCTTAGGAGGTCTAGCTATTCTTTGGAACCACCACACAATTTTGGTTGAATCTATTGTTTCTGGTGATTTTTGGATGTTGGTCATACCTCAAAAAATAACTTACTCTCAAGTAATATGGATTTGTTTATGTATATGGCCCAACAAGGATTCTCCGAAAGAAACATCTCTAGAATATTTTGAACTCATTTTTCTCCCTTTCAATCAAAAATTAATTATTATTGGGGGAGATTTTAATGCCATATCAAATATATCAAAAAATATGGTGGTATCATTCCTTGACAAAAGGTCTTGGAGGATATTAATGACTTTTTTTCTTCAAACAATTTATATGATTGTATTCCATAGAATGGTAAGTTTACTTGGAAAAATAGAAGAAAAATATTTTCTCCAAATTGCAGAAAGATTGGACATATTTTTCTTGTCATAAAAATGGTTATCTCTTCTTCATGATTTCTATTCACACATTCTTCTAGAATTAGGCTCTAACCACTTTCTAATATCCCTGTATATTTGAAGATAAAGCTCCTCCCAATTTTTTCTTTAAATTTGAGTCTATGTGGTTCAGGGATGCAAATTTCCTTCCACTACTAAAACTTTGGTGGCAAACTTCCCATTTCACACAAGATTCAAGGATGTTTCAGATTTTTCATAAGTTATAAAAAATCAAAGGGAAGATAAATTAATGGAATAAACTTCAATTCAATAATATTTTCTTATAAAATATCATAATAGAAGGAAAACTATCAACATTAAATGAAAATATAATTAGATATGGTATGAAAAATGATTCTTATGGTGAAGAAAAGAATTTTAAATAGTAACTTCATTAATTTATTCATAGGGAAGAGATATACTAGCAACAAAAATCAAAGAAATTATGGCTCAAAGAATGGGATAGGAACACAATTTTTTTCAAGAATCCGCAAAAATAAGGAGGCAATTCAATAAAATCAATCATATCACCACTATGAATGATCTCCCTCTTTCTAATAAAGATGAGATTGAAAAGGAAGCTACTCTCTTCTCTAGAGATTCACTCTCTAAGAATAGGGATATAACACCCTCAAATTATGATCATATCCTAGATCATATCCCTAAGATAATTAATGAAGCCCAAAATAAGATGTTAATGTCTGAATTTACAATGGAAGAATTAAGGGGGTGGTTTTTTCCATATCCAAAAAAAGAACCAGATTTTTATGTCTTTAGAAATATTGGGAATTCATATACATAGGTATGTTATCTTAGCCTTGGAAGAAGCTATAAAAATAAAAAAATATTAAAATAATTGAATGCCACAATGCTAGCTTTAATCCCTAAGAAGCCTAATCCTTCTATCTTTGCTAACTTCAAACCAATTTACCTATTCAACACCATTTATAAAACTTCACTAAAGAAATTGTTTCCAAACTAGGCCCCTCATCCCCTCAATAATTTTAGAATAGAAATGTGCCTTCATTTTGGGCCATGAAACTATAGAGGGGCTCTTGTGGATCATGAAGTCATACATTCCATATAAGAAGAAAAAATTCCCTTAATGGTACTCAAATTGGATATGGTAAAAGCTTCTATGATAGGGTCAATTGGTAATTTCTCATGGTTATTCTAGAGTGACTTGAGGTTGGTAATCAATGGTGTAAATGGACCTCATCTTGCATAGAAAAGGTAATATTTTTAATACTAATCAATGAAGCACCTTGTGGATTATTTTCATCATCTTAAGGTACTAGATAGGTAGACCTGATTTCCCCTTTTTATACATGATCATGGAAGAAGCACTAAGTAGATACATTATAGCTTTAAATAGGCTAAATAAATAGAATGGAATCAAAATTATTTTTTTCCTATATCTAATCACTCATGCTTTTTTTGCATATGAAACTTTATTATTTTGTCAAAAAAACTGGATGAAGTAAAATCCTTGAATCAATTTCTAATTGTCATCAAGCATCAAGGAAAGTTGTAAACACTTCTAAATAAAAAATACTCTTTTTAAATGTGCTCCATAGAATCAATAACAGAATCACAAACTTATTAGGCTTCATAGTTGATATTCTTCTTGGAAAATATTTAGGTATACCTCTCTTCTTAGGAAAAAGAAAAAAATACAATGTGTCTTCTCCAATAATTTAAAAATCACCTGTTGGAAGGGTAAATAGATTATGCTAGCTAGGAAGATCACAATGTTGAAAGTAGTTTTAAATTTCATTCCAATATATATGATTTTTTTACTAAAGATTCCCAAAATTCCTACCTTAAATATATCCAGAAGCATCGTAGGCTTTTATTTTGGTAGAAGATTTGCACAACAAAAAGAAACTATCCCTTTTCTCTTGGGAAAAGGTTTGTAGATTAAAAATTAAAGGTGGAGCAAGTATTCGTAATTTGGAAGCACTGTAAAATATTATACTAGGTGCAAAACTAAATTGGTAGCTATACTCGAAATCAAAAGTAAAATGGAGTAGAATCATTAAAAATAAGTATTGAGACTCATTGGAAAAAGAAAGAATCTTCATCCATGCTAATCCCTCTCATAGATCCAAAATATGGGACTTCTTAACCTTTTGCGGAGAATTTATTCTCCCTCATCTCTTTGGGGTGGTTCATAATGGAAAAAGTCCCTCTTTTGGGAAGAATCCTAGAATGGTTATAAAACTTTTCATCATAATGCAGATTGGATAGATATTTAGACATACCTGAAACAACTATGGGGTGTCAAAGTCAAAGAATATTTTATAGTGGATTCTTCTACTTATTTTCCAAAGGTAAAATGGAAACCAATTGATGCCTTCCCATTTACCCAGTCTTAGCAATCAAAGTTTTAAAGAAGAGATCAATGAGAAGAAAAAAATTGTTCTTAAAAAAGAAGATGAAATAATTTGGACAACGTCAACAATAAGGTAAATACTCAATCAAGGATGGTTATTTAGCTTTAGTTATTTTGTGTAGTTGGCTTCAAATAATAGAATCCTATCTAGTATGAGGCTATGAATTTTTTGTATAACCCATATTTTCTCTTGTATACTTTGTGGTATGGCTTATGAAGATACATATAATCTCTTGCCCTCAAAATTCGGCTACACATGTTGGAAATGGATTCAAGAGAAACTTGGTTGCCTTGGTCCCCTTCATAATACCCTCCATTTTTAGAGCTGACATTATTTTTTCAAGGACTCTTCATATGCTTGTATTTGGGAGATAATTATATCTATTTTGATCTATTGGGTGAAATTTGTGTAATCCCTTTTAATAGATTATAAAACTTGATTTCAGCCACAACTGTGTGAGATACAATCTCTCCTCTCAGAAAGGGGAGGTGCCCTTCTTACTTCTTATTGAAGCTAAGTAAAACTAACTAAGTATTCACAATAATGTACACTAAAATTAAGATATGGGGTGTGTCACATTCATAATTCTCTCTTTTTCAGAGAATATGTTTTACAATGCTTCACAATTTTAAGTTCCTAATTTGATACAACTTCAAACTAAAAACAAAAGCAGTAATTCCAATATTCTTATCTTGTCAAAGAAAATCCTATGAATACTAGCATCATAACGATAAATGATAAAATAAGAAGAACTCACGAAGGCACAAAGTCGTTTCGTAGTTCTCACCAATGAATCCTTTAAGATATGTAACCAACATTGTATTAGAATCACAAAGTCTTCTAGATACTTCACGACAACTCCACGAATAACATGAATAAATACAAGCACAAAGTATTGTAAAGAATTCACCAATAGTATTCAATCAATATCACAAATTTGAATAAAAGAGTAACTCAAAGTTTACACAAATTTACTCAAATCCCTTTAGATATCAATCACTAATCATTGTCAACTTCAATCAAATCCAAAAGATAATCAATTCCAACACAAAGTTTGGTATGAAACTTCACTTCTTTATTGATCAAAATAGATTCACAAAGATGAACACAAATTTTGATGTATTTTCTTCTCAAATGGGCAACACTTTGTTGCAAAAGATAAAAGATAAACATTACAATATAATCCTCTCTTTTTTATAGATGGGAGAGGAGAGAAAATTTAGGAAAATCAGAAGAGCGAATCTAGGAAAAATTGACCTAACTAACTAGTTGACTTATTAAAAAATGTCATCCATGAATATAGGAAAACATCTATGTTTGTACATGTAATTGCATTTGTCAAAATGACATGTAAAATATTGAAGACTATTTACATAAAGCATGAAAAACACCAAAACTATCTAACTCTGGAGACACAAGAAGTCTTTATGGTTCCTTGCATTGGACGCGAAAGTCTTCGTATTTATTCATTGTATCCTCCAAGAATTTCTCATATGGACCAGCTATATAATCAACAATAGTATGAACTCTTGTGATTGATCTTCTCAAAGATGAACAAATTTTCTTGCATTTGTCCATATTTGACTTGAGATTGTCAAGAGCAAGTTGTACATCACATATGGCATTCATTGAAGCTTTTGAAAAGCTTTCATCTTCCACCTATTCCATGATAGCTTCCTTGAATATTTTAGCAATCTCACTGGCCGAAAGGAAAGTATTATCATCATTAAGGATTTTTCCCAATAGCTCCTCAATTCTATTCATCATGACAATACGATTTCCTTCAACATCTTCTTCAACCTGTTGAATTTCCTCGATGAGGGATTTGATCACTTGTATGCGTTTTTTGAGAGATTCACCTATTTCCACATACTTTTCTTTATTGGGAATTACCCCAACTTCCAACAATTTACTTAGCTTTGATTCTTTCATTTGTGACCAAAATGAAAGACATCTTTCCATTAATTTTTTTCTCTTGGGAAAGTGTATTTTCTTCTTTCTCAAGTTCTAATCTCAACTTGGATACTTGAGAGGTCTTTTCATCCGCAACAACTATGAGTTGTGAGCCTTGTTTTATTATTTCATCAATGAAATCATAACAAAATTTACCTTTGGAAACAAACTTCTCCACCTGTTGTACTATTGGTTCTTCAAAGTTGACCATGGCCATTGGTTGTACATTCTCTAAGGAGCTTGCAATATTTCTAAAAAATGATGCATATTTCTTCGATTTATCCTTATACATATCTTTGGCCTACTCACATTATCGAGTCTACCTAATAATAAATTCAAGCTACTTGTGCATCTTCTTTTGCACTTGAAAATTTTACCTTACCAAGCTTGAATCTTGTTAGAGTATAGTCTTCCATGTTCACATCACCTGATTCTTGTGGAGGTAGACCAATATCTACATACTTTTGACTTGACTTGTCAATATGAAGTCTGGAATGAATTTTGGCCTTTTTCTTCCCTTTGGCTTTTAGAGGATCTATCTCTTCAAGGTCAAGCTCATCTAAGGAGATCATTTGCTTTTTGCACTTCGACACTTGTGAGATCAGCCAAGGAGGCAAAAAAGTTGTATTTCCTTCTTGACTTACTACCAACACTTGTGTAGCAGGTGCTTATGTAGAAATGGATTCTATTGTGACAATTGGGGTAGTATCTTTCATGATAGCCCCAATAGACTGCAAACCTAGTAGATCCTGCAAGGACTCATTCATGAATCTATTGAACTCTCCCTAAGAAGTGATGTCATATGACAAAGAAGATAGGCTCAAGATGGATGATGGAGAACTTGAAGAAACATCAACAACTAGCAAGGTAGAACCTATAGGAGGGGTAGAAAGAACTGATGATGTTGATGGAGGGATGAAAACCTTCAGTGCATGCAAGGTTGATGTAGGAGGAGGTGAGGTAGGAAGAGGAGGTGGAGGAGTAGTCGGATTGGTAGGAGTGCAAGGAATACTGGAAGTAATGGGTGATGATGTTAGGGGAAGATTCTCAAAAATGTTCTCATGAGGAGACAATTGTTGTTCATCATCATGCCTTTTTTCCTCTTTATCTTCTTCTTCTCCTTCTTCAACAAAATCTTCAGCTAAAAGATCTTCATCTCTGGAATATTCTTTTGCTTCTTCGCTTTCATTCTCTTCCTCTTAATCAAAGGATTGTTTTTCAGATGCAAGCTCTTTTTCCTCTGTATATGGTTGTTCTGATTCGGTGGCTTCCTCATCTTCAACTATTTGTGTAGTACTTTTTCCAACAATGAATCTGATCTTGGGACCTCTTTGATTAGAAGAGGGAGCAACTACATGCTTATGTTTAGTATGGAGGTCTTGCCATTGACTAGTTTCTACTCCCAGTATTTCTCCTTCTGATTTTATCTTGAAAGATTTCATTTGGAAGCCATGCTTAGGCAACCATTTTGTTGTGTTGTGTAAAATGGGAGCAAGCCTTTCTCTGATAGAGACACTTTCCTTTTTAGACCATTGTATTGGAGGTAAGGGTCTCCTAGAAATTTCATCTTCTTCATAAGCAGATTTTATGATGTCGCCGAGATCTTTGAAATCCTCTGGTAAATCACCTACACCAAGATCTTTGATCTACTCTACTGTCAGCCTGCAAAAAACCATTTTGTGGATGTCTTCTTCATCTCTACATTCTACCCATATGTCTTCAAAATGGTAGACATGTTGATGACCTTTCTTTAGTTTCCCATTCACATATCGGTATTCAAAGTCGAATCTATATTTATATAATCTTATAGTCATGATTTGCATTTTTTTGCAACAACTGAATTTTCTTTTTGTACACTGTGAATGGTATATCTCCCAATTGTCAGCAGAAACCGGAAGCCTAGCTTGTGAATTCTCTGGCGTTCCTTGTGAACCGAGATCTATTGTCTGCATAGCTCCATTAGTATCCACTTATCTAAGGGATATCTGGGCAACATGTATGGAAACCCAGTATAGCAACCAACTCTCATATAGGTGAAAGTTGGAAACTACAAAAAGATACATCCAACCTTACTAACCACTTTGTAGGCTTCATTTGATACTCTTTTCTTTTCAAGAGTGGGGTCAAAAGTAAACAACAGGGGTGCAAAGAAGGCATCTGTGACTCTTCTGAAATGATGAATACTTTCTCTCAATCTCAACTGATAATAGAACTCATACATAGGTACAACATGTATGTTTCCTTTGGTAGACAAACCTGGAAATTGCCTCATTACCGCATCAACATACACCAAATAGGAAGTCATGTAAAATTTCAAAGTAGTATGCACATTGATCAATTGTTCATGGATTTTGTCACTTATTTGGGTTCCCCAATCAATATGTGCTTTCCTTCCCCTGATGATGCAGATGTACTCATACATCCAATCTTGAAAATTATATGAAACAGGAAATCCTTTAACCCTGCTCAGGAGAGTAATCATATCCTTAACATCCTCTTTGAAATCACTTTGAGGAATCCCCTTAGGCCATCTTGAGATATTAGGCATTGGAGTTTTGAACCATTGAGTGTTAATCAATGTTTTAGCTTTATTGGGATCTTTATCATAGACCTCTTGTGCTTGTTGAATTGAGATATTTGCATATTATTCCATGTGGGGAACACTAAAATGATGTCAAAGAACTTAGGATCCAATCTCATGATCACCTATCCCAAGGAATCCCTCACACTTTTTTCATCTTAGATGTAATGAGAAGCAACTTGGAGAACAAACTTTGTGTTATGAGCAACAGTTGGGAATGTAGACGCCAAGTGCAAGTAGCTATGAACAATGGATTTCAAATTTTTCTCTAATGGTTTTATCTTAGTTCTTTTACAAAATCTTCCAAGTCTTGATGACCAACTTTGATGTCTTTGATTTCATCCACCTTTGAAAGTACAACAGTAGGAAGGAAGATACCCTGGTATTTATACTTCATCTTGCCTTCATTTTTAGGAGGTGATGGAGGCTTTTCTGATGTCATCTGAGAGTGCCAATGCCAAGGAATGTCACCTTCAAAGATCACCTAGTGAGAGCTTGAGAAGAACTACAAGAATAATGAATCAATAGATGTTAGGAGAAAATGTAGTATTGGAAAGCGTGAAGTGAGCATGCAATTTGAAGAAACTACAAACAAGCTATTTTTCACGGAAAACAAAGCATGGGCAAAGAAATGAGGTTCAAAGCGCAAGCAGAGTGATTTTAGAGCGTTAGAGAAGAAAACTAGTTTTTGTGTAGGAGCGTTGAAAATCAGCACTCCTACATCTTGAGATAGTGATTTGCATGTAGTAGCGTTGATTTTTAGTGCTCCTACATGCCTTATTCATTTGGTGAGAAAAAGTGTTGAAGTGCTAAATTTTAGCGCTTGAGCATGTGGAACGCACCACTTTAGCATTTTGAGATAGTGATACTCCATGTAGGAGCGGTGATTTTCACCACTCCTACATCTTGGAGTTGGGGAAGATCTTTGATGCATCGGCGGATAATTTCATCGCTCTAACAAGAGAAAGTAGATTCAATGTTGGAGTGATGAAAAATGTTGCTCGAACATTGAAGGGAATGAGCTTATGAAAATGTGCGAAGGGTTTATCTTTTTTTTGGGTCAAAATGTTTACCACTTCGAGAGGAGGGTAAAACCCAGTGAGAAATAGTGGAAAGGTAACTAAAAAAATCATGGTGAAGACAAAGAAAAGTGTGGCGCAATTCAAAAGAAAAACTAACAAAAACCCTAACAGAGATAACACAATGAATAGGGTTTAAGAAAAAGAAAGAGTTTCAAAAGAGAAAGATGGTGAGAAACAACGATGAAGAAGAGAGATTAAAACATGCCTGGTAAGGAAAATGCAAAATATCGAAACCCTAGCTTGAAAACTCAAAAAATCTTCAAACGCCAATCATAGGAGGTTGGAGAGTGAATGGAAGATTAGAATGAAGAAGATTAGCTCAAAAACACCTTATTAAGATATTAAAAAGGGGTCATTAAGGCGAAAAAGATGCACTAGCGGTGATTTTCACCGCTTGTGCATGTAAGAGACTTGTTAACATGAGAGATGCACGAGTGGTGAAAATCACCACTTGTGCATTTTAGGCTAAGTGAAAAAGTGTAGGAGTGTTGAAAAATAGTGCTCCAACACTTGGAGTTGAATTTCTAAGATAAGGGTCATGTAGGAGCACCGAAAATTAGTGCTCTAACATGAGTCAAGAATTGACTAACTCCCAAGGATTGGGAATTAATGAAAATACTCATTTCGAAGCTCTTCAAAAGACGAACAAGGGGGAATGCTAAAACACACTATTTGAGGTTTTGGACTATGCATCGAGGTGAATCAAAATTTGCCTCATTTTGCATGCTTGAAGTACATGAAACTACGAAATAGACAAGTTTTGTAGGGGGTTATCTCATGAATTTGGCGCAGCTGGATTCAAGGATAACAACTGGCTCTAGTTGGGGAGCTTCCTTTAGTCATTCTTAGACACAATTGAAGGGAGAAGAAATCCAAAATCAAGTGCCTTTATCCATCCATTGGGCATAGAGTCAGGCCAAAAAAAAATAAAAGGACTCAAAAAGACGTAAAGACTAACATATTTACATTGTACACCTGTTACCTCACTATGTAAAGAGCTTCAGATGTTGCCCACTATGAGGAAGAGAAAATGGTGTTCCAGCCTTGTATGCTAAGAGGAAACTACTTTCACCATGCAACTGATGAACTTTGAATGGTCTAGTCCACAATGAATCAAACTTCTCGTGCATACCTTTCGGTTCTCTTCGCTTGTCCCATAAGAGAACGAGATCACTGATTTGAAAATCACGAGACTTGGACTTCTTGTCGAAAAGATTCTTGAATTTTTCTTGATGCTTTGTGATAGGATTAGCCACCTGAACTCGTTTCTCTTCCAATTCAGAGAGATAAATTATCCGCTTATCGATTGAATTATCAAAAGTCTCATCCTCAATGGCCTTAGCTAATTTGAGGGCTAGAAGTTCTAATGTTATAGGAATTTCTGCATTCAACCCATACAAGATTTGGAAAGGAGACAAACCAATTGCCCGATTTGGAGTTATCTTGTCTGCCCACAAAGCATCATACAAAGCTTTGTGCCATAAACGCTGATTTTCATCCACAAGCTTGCGGATTATAGTCACCAAGTTTTTATTGCTTGATTCAGCCTAACCATTAACTTGTGTGTAATAGTCAGATGAATGAGACAATGTTATACCATGTTCAAAATAAAACTCAATTATCTCGCTTCACAAGAAAGCAGAAGCATTGTCAACAACAATTTTGTTCGGCACACCGAACCTGAAAACGATATTTTCTTTCAGGAAACTACATACAACTTTAGAAGGAGCATGCTTAGCCAGAATTGCCTCCACCCACTTGGTGAAGTAGTCACTTGCAGTTAGGATATAGGTGTGCCCTGCACTTGAAGGTGGATTTACTGCATCGATGAAATCAATTCCCCACTATTGAAAGGGATCTTCAATAACAACTGGTTTTAAAGGCAAAGCTACCAACTTTGGCTTTCCTACGAACTGTTGACATAGTTCGCATTTGCACACCCAAGAGTGCACATCTTGAAAGAGTGTAGGCCAGTAAGTAATTTTCTTGTAGGATCTTGTGAGTGGTAATTGGCATTGAAAAGTGTCCTCCACATGCTAAGTTGTGATATGACTTCAACAACTTTTCCTATTGTTCTTTATCAACACATCATAAGAAAGTTCCATCCAATGCGCATTTGTACAAACCATTATCCCACAAGACAAAGTTTGCTAAATTCAGTTTGAGGGTCCTTTTCTCTTTTGAAGTCAAATGATCAAGACATTCCCCATAAGTGAGGAAATGGGAAATGTTGGAATACGACTCATCAGTAATACTGACGAATAACACCATTGGAAGTTCACTTGGATCTACCTCCTCAATCTCTAAAACTTCTCCATCTGGATTATTTTCAGCAATGAGTTGACACAAACCTCTTCCACATATCAACTTGGTAGGCTTGATTTCTATGTCTTATTCTTGAATCTTGGCAATCCAATTGCCTCTTTTTGTTCCAAACTCCTGTTGTGTCAAGATAGACTTAATAGTTGAATTTGGGACTAGTACCTTAACTTGGCTATTAAGAATGTAGAACCAGAAATGTTTAACAACCTTAACCATAGAAAAAGCATGTTTTTGGGAATATTTCAATTCATAACTTTTTAGAGGACAACTCATGAATGCAAACATGGATTCAAAACCCTTGCTATTTTCTTGTACCAAAATTAGTGAAAGTGTATGCTTAGAAGCATAACTATACATGATGAATTCCTTCGTGTAGTTTGGACAGACTAACACTGGTGCATGAGAAATAGCCTCTTCGATATCATAAAACACATATTTTCCTTATGTTTTCCAATGAAAAGTGGTAGTAGCTTTCATCATATTAACAATACGATGCATCTTTTTTGCAAAATTTGGAAGGAATCTTCGTAGAAAATTTACTTTTCCAAATAAAGAATGAACAACCTTCTTACTTGATGGCAGAGTGAGTGATTTGATACTTTTAACTCTTTTCGAGTCAATCTTGATACCTTTTTTGGACACCACGTGACCAAGAAGCTTACCTTTTGTAACCCCAAAAGTTGACTTCTTGGTAGTCAAGGAAATACCATGTTGTCAGCATCTCTCCAAGATTTGCCTTAGATGATAAAAATGTTAATGATGTTTCTTAGAAAAAATAGTACGATCATCAAGATATACTACAATGAACTTACCTAGCACATCATGAAAATCTAGGTCCATAGTACGTTGGAACGTGGCACCAACATTTATGAGACCAAAAGGCATCCTATGATATGCAAAGGTACCCCATGGCATTGTAAAGGTCGTCTTGTGTTGATCACTTGAATTGAGTTCAATCTGGTTGTAACCAAAAAAACCATCTAACATGGAGAGAATTTAAGACTTGGTCATGGATTGAAGAACCTGATCCATTACTAGGAGAGGATAATTATCTTTGAGTAGCTGATTCAGATTTCAGAAATCCACAGAGATATGGATCTCACCATTCTTCTTACGAATGAGAACAATATTTGCTATCCATGTTGAATGATGGATAAGGAATATAATTCAGGTGTTCAACATCTTTTGAACCTCCGCAAGGATCGATCCATAAATCTTATATTGCCTTTTCTTTTGTTTATAACGCAATGCTCCAATCTTAAGTGGAATGCCATGTTGCACCTCTTTTGGTCGGAAAGATTTTAGATCTTCATATGAATATGCCAAGACATCAATATATTCTTGTAACAACTTAGCAAACTAATTTCTTTCTTCAATTGTGCAACACTGACCAATGTTTACCATCTTAGGATCTACTTCATTTCCTAAGTTAATTTGTTCAACTTCATTAGTTGAATCAGAATCTGAGAGTTGTTTCTTGACATAGCGATCATGCTTATCAAAAAGTTTATCGAGGGATACCAACCCTTTAGGAATCTTATTCCCTTTGAGTTGTAGGAACTCTTCACCTAAAATTGGATCCATATCAGAAACATATTCTCAATGTGGAGAATCACTTCCTTCAATGTACAACTCATCAAAATTTCCTACTTTCTCCAAAAAGGAAACAATTTGATTATTGTCATTGAAAATCTGCCAGTTTTTCGAATTGTCAGGAACGCTTGGGTGGGAGACCAACTCAATGGTATAGGTGGAACCATGAAAATATTTATGTGGTATCAAGAGTTTGGCTGAGACTGCTAAAGAATCAGCTCTGTCATTATATTCCCTTTGAACTACAAATATATCAAAATCATCAAATTCTTCAATGCAATCCCAAACAAGATTGCGATAATGGTGAAGTCTATCATTCTTTGTTTGATACAAATTCCTTACTTGAAAAACTATCAACTCAACATTGCCTTGTGCATGAATATTTTTGATACCTTTCTTTCATGCAACTTGCATTCCTAATAACAAAGCTTCATATTCAGCAGTGTTATAGTGTTGTCAAACTGTAATTTGAAAGAGAGGGAATTTTTTTCCTTTGGGAAAAATAAAAATCATTCCTGCTCTAGAACCGGTGGAAGAACAACTGCCACCAAACTTGACTAACCAAACACCATTTGGGCCACCAAGACTGACAGTATTAAAATCTATAGCTTCATCATCTGATGAAGCTTCATGATCTGAGATCGAAAAATTATCTGATGAAGACTCATCTGTTATGGAAAAAGAATCAACAATCTCCAACTCATGTCTTGTTGAAGATTCACCAACTTCTTCCATTTTCAAGTAATATTTTCCGACGCCTGAAGACTCAAACAAAATTTGAGCTCTTGGATCATCAAACTGTGTTACTGATAATTTTGACTCCCTTTCAGGAATCAATTTTTTCATTACACCTTTCATAGGTATCCTAGCTTCAGACATGTCCATGTTCAGTTCACCGCCAACATCTTTACAAAAATTACATCCAAGGAGAATTTCATAAGATGTTGGCACATCAACTACTAAAACCTACATTTTGATCTTCTTTTTAGGATATGCGGCAAACACATACTATGCATCTTTGATTTGTCCAATCAGAGGTACTTGTTTGTTTTCCATGGAAAAACAACAACTAATTTTTTTTGTTAGATTCAAACCCAAGGTAGTAGCTACCTTGGTTGGCATCACATTGTCTGATGTGCCATAATCTATGACACAATTGCTTAACTTAAAGCCATTTACAAGTAATGAAATAAAGAATGGATCAATACATTTGGAGGCAACTGGAGGAGTAGAAACAAGGTTATTATGTGGTGTCTTAGGCTTTGGGGCCACAGGGACATCAAGAGTTGAATATTTACTTGGAGTTGTTTCTTTATCCGTTATGAACTTTACAAGCCTGTCAAATTGTTCAAGATTTGCTTTAAGGTATTTAGCTTCAAAATTTTGGACTTTTATTTTCTTGGCATGATCAATAATGTCAAAATATTGGAAATAATTTTGTAAAGTGGATGTAGTAACTTTTGCAATAGGCTTAACAAAAGGTAAACTGGTCTTAGGAACCGACGGATTGCCTTTTGTAACCACAAGAATTGACGGGGGAGGATGGGGGACATTTACTTGTTTGTTTGTTGTATTTTTTGGTTGCCAAGGTAAGGTGGATCCTCTTTTTGTAATGGTAACTGGCAGCTTATCCTTTGTTGGTGGAGAAGTAGCTTGAGGCTGATCAAGCTTATTTTGTTGTTATCACGTAAAGACAACATATGTGTCTGTCACTAAGTCCTCATCCTCAGATTCATTTTCCATTTGCAAACAGCCAATATTAGTGTCGCCAGCTGATTCCATTTCTTCACTTGAAAGAGATCAACACTTTCTTCCATGGGATAATCTGGTTGTGCATATTCATCTTGTTCAACCTCATAGTATCCCACAACAGTGTTATTAGGTGGAGCTTCAAGTGTGAGTCTTCCTTGTGGTGCTGGAAGACGATTTTGATTTTTGTTTCCAGCATAATTAGGAAAAGTCCTTCTTGGAGCATCCTTATAAGTGTTGTTGTTAGAAACTTTCTTTTTCAAAGCCAAAAAAATTTTTGCCAACCTTTGAACCATGGGATCAAGAAAAGTAGAGTTAGCATTATATGCATTAGCATTAGAAGCAAAAGATCCTTGCGCTTGCACCTTGTTGTTGTTGGTATTCATCCTTATTTCTCCAGCAAGGATCATGTCATCTTCGAGACTTGTAGCCAATTGTTGAGCTGCTTCAACATTGGCGAGAAATTACCTACGTAAGAAAAAAATTACTTTGGGAGTTGCATGTTGATGAAAAAAAAATTTAAGTTATGATCTGTTGGTCTTGCCACCATTGGGATCCTCGTCACCAGCTTGTTGAACTTAGCCATGAACTCACACATGGGTTCATGAGCCTCTTTTCGCATGGTTGTAAGTTGTGTCAGCAAGGTGTGCGCATCTTCAACCAATTTCTTCAAACTTAGTGTGAAGAGTGTTCCAATTAGTGACTGAAGCAACTGGAAGGGTATAAAACCATTCACCAGCAACTCCTTGTAGATATTTGATGAACAACCTCACAACAACATCTTCGTGTTCTACGCCAAGAACACCACAAACAATGTAAAAGGAAGCAATGTGTTCATCAAGATGTTTTTTTCCATCACCTAGAAAATTTGGAATATGATTTCTCGAGACATGTGGAAATTCATGCAAAGGTGTGGCCAAAATGAGGGGACCAAATTCATTTCCCCAAGGTCCTGCAAGTGGTGCAACTATTACATGTACAATAGGTGCTTGGACTGGAACTCTATGGAAGATGAAAGATTCACTCTGAAGAGGAGATCTTAGTCTTCATGGAGGATAGCTTGTGGTTCGCTGCAATGGAGACCTTACTCATGGAGGAGTAGGTGGAGTATTATGTTGCAACAAGTCTTCAAAAAGTGGATCCACTACTCCTTGATCCCTCAAACCTTTTGTATAGCTTTTAACTGCCAGAATGTAGATGGAAACAAGAGAGATGTTAAAAATAACAATACACAAGATCACAATAAGCTACTAGAAAACTTATTCACTTCAATCAAAAACGTGAGGCTTTAATTGCGCGTGTCATTCCCCAGCGGAGTCACCAAAAAACTGTTGGGTGAAAATTATGTAATCCCTTTTAACAAATTACAAAACTTGATTTCAGCCATAGTTGTGTGAGATGCAATCTCTCCTCTCAGAAAGGGGAGGCACCCTTCTTATTGCTTATTGAAGCTAAGTAAAACTAACAAATTATTCACAATAATGTACACTACAATTAAGATATGGAGTGTGTCACATTCATAATTCTCTCTTTTTTCAGAGAATATGTTTTGTAATTCTTCACGATTTTAAGTTCCTGATTCGATACAAATTCAAACTAAAAACAAAAGCAGTAATTACAATATTCCTATCTTGTCAAAGAAAAGCCTAGGAATACCGACATGATAACAATAAATGATAAAACAAGAAGAACTCACAAGGCACAAAGTTTTTTCTTAGTTCTCACAAATTAATCCTTTAAGATATGTAACCAGGGTTGTATTAGAAGCACAAAGTCTTCTAGCTACTTCACAACAATTCCATGAATAGCATGAATAAATACAAGCACAAAGTCTTGTAAATAATTCACCAATTGTATTCAATCAATATCAAAAATTTGAATAAAAGAGTGTAACTCAAAGTTTACATGGATTTACTCAAAGCCCTTTAGATCTCAATCACTAATCACTACCAACTTCAATTAAATCCAAAAGATAATCGATTCCAACATAAATTTTAGTATGCAACCTCACTTATTTATTAATCAAAATAGATTCACAAAGATGAACACAAAGTTTGATGTATTTTCTTCTCAAATGGGCAACACATTGTTGCAAAAGATAAAAGATAAAAATTACAATAGAATCCTCTCTTTTTTATAGATGGGAGAGGAGAGAAAATTTAGGAAAATCAGAAGAGATAATCTAGGAGTAAATCTAGGAAAATTTGACCTAACTAACTCGCTAAATTATTCAAAAATGTCATCCATGAATATAGGAAAACATCTATGTTTTTACATGTAATTACATTTGTCAAAATGACATGTAAACTATCGAAGACTATTTACATAAAGCATGAAAAATGCCAAAACTATCTAACTTTGGAGACACAAGAAGTCTTTATGAATCCTTGCATTGGGCGCAAAAGTCTTCATATTTCTTCATTGTATCCTACAAGAATTTCTCATTCGGATCAACTGTATAATCGACAATAGTATGAAATCTTGTGATTGATCTTCTCGCAGATGAGCAAATTTTGTTGCCTCTATCCAGATTTGACTTGAGATTGTCAAGAGCAAGCCGTACATCACATATGGAATTCATTGAAGCTTTCGAAAAGCTTTCATCTTCCACCTATTCCATGATAGCTTTCTTGAATATTTTAGTAATCTCACTAACCGAGAGGAAAGTATTATAATCATTAAGGAGTTTACCTAGTAGCTCCTCAATTTTATTCATCATGATGACACAATGTCCATCGACATCTTCTTCAACCTATTAAATATCCTCAATGAGGGATTTGATCACTTGTATGCAGTTTTTGAGAGATTCACCTATTTCCACATACTTTTCTTTGTCGGGAATTGCCCCAACTTCCACCACTTTACTCATCTTTGATTCTTTCATTTGTGACCAAAATGAAAGAAATCTTTCCATTTATTTTTTCTCTTGGGAAAGTGTATTTTATTCTTTCTCAAGTTCTAATCTCAGCTTGGCTACTTGAGAGGTCTTTTCATCCACAACAACTATGAGTTGTGAGCTATGATCTATTATTTCATCAATGAAATCATAAAACACTTTACCTTTGGAAAAAAACTTCTCCACCTGCTATACTATTGGTTCTTGGAAGTTGACCATGGCCATTGGTTATACATTCTTTGAGGAGCCCACAATCTTTCTCAAAACTGATGCATATTTCACCACTTTATCCTTGTACATATCACTGGCCTGCTCCATTTTATCAAGTCTACCAAATAATGCATTCAAGACTACTTGTGCATCTTCTTTTTCACTTGCATTTGTTACCTTACCAAGCTTTACTCTTGTTAGAGTATAGTCTTCCATGTTCACATCACCCGATTCTTGTGGAGGTAGACCAATATCTACATGCTTTTGACCTGACTTGTCAATATGAAGTCTGGAATGAATTTTGGCCTTTTTCTTCCCCTTGGCTTTTGGAGGAACTATCTCTTTAGGTCAAGCTCATCTAGGGAGATCATTTTATTTTTGCACTTCGACACTTGTGAGATCAACCAAGGAGGCAGAAAAGTTGTTTTTCTTTCTTGACTTATTGCCAACACTTGTGTAGCAGCTGCTTATGTAGAAATGGATGCTATTGTGACAATTGGGGTAGTATCTGTCATGATAGCCCCAGTAGACTACAAACCTAGTGGATCATGCAAGGACTCATTCATGAATATATTGAACTCTCCATGAGAAGTGAAATATGATGGAGAAGATAGGCTCGGGATGGATGACGGAGAACTTGAAGAAACATCAACTTGCAAGGTAGAACCTATAGGAGGGGTAGAAAGAACTGATGATGTTGATGGAGGGATGAAAACCTTCACTCCATGCAAGGTTGATGTAGGAGGAGGTGAGGTAGGAAGAGGAGGTGGAGGAGTAGTAGGATTGGGAGGAGTGCAAGGAATAGTGGAAGTAACGGGCAATGATGTTAGGGGAAGATTCTCAAAAATGTTCTCATGAGGAGACAATTGTTGTTCATCATGATGCCTTTGTTCCTCCTCTTTATCTTATTCTTCTCCTTCTTCTTCAACATACTCTTCATCTATAGAATCTTCATCTCTAGAAGATTCTTCTGCTTCTTTGCTTTCATTCTCTTCCTCTTAATCAAAGGATTGCTCTTCAGATGCAAGATCTTTTCCCTCTATAGATGGTTGTTCTAAATTGGTGGCTTCCTCATCTTCAACTGTTTGTGTAGTGATTTTTCCAATAGTGAATTTGATCTTGGGACCTCTTTTAGAAGAAGAGGGATCAAC
>CM021105.1:611279704-611370654 GCA_007115665.2 Sequoiadendron giganteum
GGAGGTGATGGAGGATTTTATGATGTCATCTGAGAGTGCCAAGGCCAAGGAATATCACCTTCAAAGATCACCAGATGAGAGCTTGAGAAGAACTACAAGAATAATGAATCAATAGATGTTAGGAGAAAATACAGTATTGGAAAGCATGAAGTGAGTAGGAAATTTGGAGCAACTTTAAATGAGCTATTTTATATGGAAAACAGAGCATGGGAGAAGAAATGAGGTTTAGAGCGCAAGCAGAGTGATTTCAGAGCATTAGAGAAGAAAACTGCTTTTTGTGTAGGAGTGTTGAAAATCAGCGCTCCTACATCTTGAGATAGTGATTTGCATGTAGTAGTGTTGATTTTTAGTGCTCCTACATGCCTTATTCATTTGGTGAGAAAAAGTGTTAAAGCGCTAAATTTTAGCACTTGAGCATGTGGGACGAACTTAGTTCATGTTTGGGTCAAGTGTAGAAGCGGACAAAAACAATGGTTTAGCATTTTGAGATAGTGATAATCCATGTAGGAGTGGTGATTTTCACCCTCCTACATCTTGGAGTTGGGGAAGATATTTGATGCAGCGATGAAT
The DNA here is from genome assembly GCA_007115665.2 of Sequoiadendron giganteum. NCBI lineage: Eukaryota > Viridiplantae > Streptophyta > Pinopsida > Cupressales > Cupressaceae > Sequoiadendron > Sequoiadendron giganteum. Next base: position 611,280,275 of record CM021105.1, read on the forward strand.
AATTTCATTGCTATGACAAGTAAGAGAAAGTAGATTCAATGTTCGAGCAGTGAAAAAATTCACTTGAACATTGAAGGGAATGAGCTTATGAAAATGTGCAAAGGGTTCATCTTTTGTTTGGGTCAAAATATTTACCACTGTGAGAGGAAGGGAAAACTCAATGAGAAATAGTGGGAAGGTAACTAAAACCATCATGATGAAGACAAAGAAAAGGGTGGAATGATTCAAAAGAAAAACTAACAAAAACCTTAACATAGATAACACAATGAACAAGGTTTAAGAAAAAGAAAGAGTTTTGAAAGAAAAAGATGGTGAGAAACAATGACGAAGAAGAGAGATTAAAACGTACCTGGTAAGGAAAATGCAAAACGTCGAAACCCAAGCTTGAAAACTCAAAAAATATTCAGATGTCGATCACAGGAAGTTGGAGAGGGAGTGACATATTAGAATGAAGAAGATTAGCTCAAAAACACCTTATTAAGATATTAAAAAGGGGTCATTAATGCAATTGAAGTTTCATTAATGACAAAGTATATTAAGGCAAAAAAGATGCACTAGCAGTGATTTTCACTGCTTGTGCATGTAAGGGACCTTTTAACATGAGAGATGCACAAGCAGTGAAAATCACCGCTTGTGTATTTTAGGTTGAGTGCAAAAGTGTAGGAGTGCTAAAAAATAGCGCTCCAACACTTGGAGTTTAATTTATAACATAATGCTCATGTAGGAGTGCTGAAAATCACCGCTATGACATGAGTCAAAAATTGACTAACTCCAAAGGATTGGGATTTAACAAAAAATACTCATTTCGAAGCTCTTTGAAAGACGAACGAGGGGAATGCTCAAACAAACTGTTTGAGGTTTCTGACTATATATCAAGGTGAATCAAAATTTACCTCATTTTACGTGCTTGAAGTACACGGAACTATGAAACGGACAAGTTTTGTAGGGGGTTATCCCGTGAATCTAGCATAGCTAGGTTCGAGGATAACATGGTCTAACAATAATGGCTAGAAATAAATAATAGAATCTTCATAAATCAATCTCAAATATGGAGTTTTTCACTTCAAGAATTAAAAAATATATCTCAAAAATGGTAATGGTCCATTTGTTGAAGAAAATATTAAAAATCAACAAGTTTTCTTCTTGGGACATTTTAATACAAAATAAGTGGCAGTGTACCAATCACCCCCCTCAAGTGGATTTATCTCTAAGACTAAAACTAATATGAATACAAAATTGATAAAGTAGATTTCCCCTCCAAACCTAACAAAACTCAAATTTGATGGTTCTTCCAAGGGGAATCCTAGGAAATAGGGGCTAGAGTTTTCTTGAAAGACCACATGGCCAAATTATTGTTGTAATCTATAGAAAGCTTGCAAATGGATCAAACAATTTGGTAGAAATTAATACTTTACTCCTAGGTCTGGAGTTATCTCTTCAACAAAGCATACTTAACTTGAAAATAAACGGGGAATCCATGGTGATAATCAATATTATATCTTGTAAACTTCTACAAATTTGAAATTTGAATGTGTTAGAATAGATCAACCAAATCCTCTCTAAGTTCACATAATCAGGCTATTGATAAAAATATCAAGTACATGTAGTTTGACATATAATTTTTTGTGTAACCTCATGGGATTTTGGCTTAGGTTTTTTATTTGAATCCAATTAGCACAATTATTATTCTCCATATAGAGCTCTTCTCACTCCCTTCGATGTTGCTGCTAATTTTAATCTGACTCCAAAACCATCACTAGAGAGTCTCCAATTTAATTGAATCTTCTTGTGCTTACAATTTTTTATTTTTTTGTTGATGTAGATAAGTACATAAATTTTCATCTATCATGTGTGTTAGTACATATTTTTTATGGGTTATACTCGTATAAAATTTATATATTATTCTAATATAAGGTTATAAAACCTTATGTTATAAAGAATGTACCATCTAATAAAATTAATAATCTAATAAATAGTAGATTATTAATTATTTATGAATGATTTATTTGAATAGGTGTTACTAATACCCCTTCAAGTATTTTACCACCCTTTCTCTTTTATTTAAGAAGGTTCTCTCTCATTTAAGAGGGTGTGAATTTGGAGATTGATAGTGAATTCTATCACCATACACATGAAGTATTATTGGCCATGTGGAAGTAAGGAGAAGTGGTTCCTCATGTTTGGTATTGTAGTGTCATAAATTATCACCCTTGACAATTTCACACTAGGTTTAGTTCCCCCTATGTGCTTGGACCCAATTGTTCTCTTAAATTGCCTATTTTATGATCATCTTCAAAAACTCAGGATTAAATTGGTAATTAATATTTATTATTTATTTCACGATATTCAAAGACCCAAAATAGGTCTGGTCTAGGGCACCACTGCCCTTGACCAGCCTATTTTGGCCCCAATTTAAATATGTTATTATTGGCATTTTAACATTTAGAAATTCAATTCCATTTGTCAGCTTTTGATAATTAATTTTGTGGGAAATCAAATTATTGCATATAAATACAAGTCTTTTCACAATTTAAAATCTTGGTGAATTGATTAATAAATTGAGCATCCTTAAAAGCAATCAAGAGCAAAATTAGTAGATTTTACAACACTTATTATCACTCAAGATCTTCATGAGCAATGTGTCAAGTTTTCATGTGAGTTTGTTCATATTTTATGTTCATTTGTTTTTTGAGTACTAACCTTTCAATATCTTCAATCAAACAACCAATTCCCCTTGCATGAGATGGGTACAATGACTTCAATCTATTAAGGAAAGCAAATTTTGAGTGTTAAGTTGCAATAATTTTCAATTTACCATTCATTTATATGTTTTCCTCTCCCTTACTAAGGGTAAGCACTCTTTTACATCATCATAGCCATTGCAGAGGTAGAAAAACCAAAATAGGGTTTGACTTAGGCAAGATCCTACACAACACAACCCTTTCTCCCCTCTCTTGTGTGTAGGTGGCAAATCTGAAGTGGATTTGGAAAATAATTGAAGAACTAATTGCAAGATCAAGCATTCAAGCCTTCTACCTCAACAATTAGGGAAAGTGGAATTAATTGTCAACAAACAAAGTTTTGAAGCTAACTAAAGGAAGAACCTATAGACTATGACCATCTGAGATCTAGTTTTTTATTTTTGAGATCTACATTTCTTGGTCTAGGGAATTAGTGCCCGTGTCCAACAAATTTGAGCCTAAATTCATATGCAAGGTTCCTTTGCGTTCACACTCTGTTGTTATGTAACTTTTTAAATTGTGTTTCAATTTTGTGTTTTTCTGTAATTCCACCATTTTGTTGTAACTTCATATTTGACCTAGGAACACATTTTCCTTATCAAATCAAATTAATCACTAATCAATCAATATCAATCTCCCCCAAGAAAGAACCAAAACCCTAACCTAGCATTTTGGCTCTTCCATTGAGGTTAGTAGCCAAGTGGGTGTTTGTGATCATTTTTGGTTCCTTCCTAATGTGATGTAGGAGAGAGTGTGGTTTAGGCCCTTGAAGCCTTTTCCCACATCACATTTTTGTGAAACTGACGCTTTCTACATTTTGAAAACCTTTTGAAATCTTAAATTTATCATTTTAAAATATGAGTGCAATCTTAAGTTGTTTGAATAAGTCAAAAGTGCATGCATGTTGTGGTAAAAAAATTGCAAAAGAAAATATTTTCATAGTATTTTCATTTCAAAAGATAAAAGTGTTAATTTTCAGTTGTTTCAAGATAGATTTAGTCAATTACTACATTTTCAAATCTAAAAATTGTCTTTTGAATATATTACATTACTTCAAAAACACAATATTTTATGTATGCTTATGTGTTTCACATAGATAAATTAGGATTTTGCGCATTTCCAAAAATTTGTCTATTACTAGACCTAAAACTTAACAAATTAGGATCCTCAAACACTATAGTACATTTCCATATTTTGAAATTAGGTAAAACTTGCATCTCTAGACTAGGGCGTCATTGCCCTTGTCCAACTAATTTTAGGCCAAATTTGGATCATAGTTCTATCTCTGTGATTTCTATGCAAATTTGTGTTCTATTTCTAAAAATTATTTTAGTTTTTATCACTGCTATATGTTTTTCCTCATTATATGAGCACTCAAGTGTTTTGAAACTTGTAATAAATTTATGAGCTTCACAACCTAGTGTCCCATATCTAATACCCCTATGAGACGTAGTTTCAGACTTATGGCTCCCCATGTTGCAATCACATCTAGTGTTGAGCCTTAGTCTTACAACTCTTTCACTCAAGGTGTTACATCTACTCAATCTATCTTTGATTCTCTTCTTAGACCTATGTTTCCTATGTCCTCTTTGTTGCATAACATTCATGTGGAATTGGAGGCTATTGGTGCCCATATCCCTGAAGATAAACTTAAATAATTGGACAAAGTTTAGAAAGCCTTCAACTTTCCTAAGAACTAGATCCTTGGCAAGAGAAATGGTTCATCTTATGGATAGACTTTGGAAACTAATAAATGATTCACAAGGGCTAGAAGTGTTGCATAGTCGGGCCCATATAGTGGATGCAAACATTCCTACAACAACTATTTTTTCTCAATCCTTTACAAATGCTCAAAATCAACTAGGAAGATAATTTTCCTCTCCTATGACCATGCCTTCTATTCCTACCTCTACCCCTCTAGTCATAGCATCCACAACACAATATAGTAATGGTCTAAACTCAAGCTTAGGGATTTCTTGTGGAAATCCTTATAGTTTTGTCCCTTCACCTTCAACACCTCCATGTTCATCACCCCTCCTAAAAATGCAAAAAATTAACCCTCCAATCATTAATAATAACCTTCCAGCCATTAATAATATTCCACCATATTCAACACACTCTCAAAACATGCCACCAAATGATCTCATGATAAACCAACTCTTACAAAACATGTCACTGTTACAACAAAAAATCTCAAACATAAACCAAAGTCAATCTAATGGAAATCCACCAACATACCTCACACGTAATCCATTGTCATTTTCTATCCTAAAGACACCCATCCTATAAAACATTGAAAAACCTCACTTTGAAAAATACAATAGAAAAGGATATCATAACAACCATGTGTCAACCTTTACCGCCTTGCATAGTGACTTCATTTTTTAAGATGCACTCCTATCAAAAATATTTACTAGATCATTGAAATATTTGACCTTAGATTAGTTTTTCTCATTACCAAACAGCTCAATTATCTCCTTTATGCAATTGATTAATGAGTTCCTTTAACACTTTCAATAAAACATTGGACCTCAAGTTGCATTAATATATTTAATCCATTGTTAAAAAAGGACTCAAAGAGAAAATAACATATTTTATAGGATGATACCAATTGATTTATTTACAAATATCCTATAGTCTTCTAGACACTAACATTCAAAGGGTGTTCATAGGAAACTTACAACCTAATATTAGAGGTAAGATATTATTGATAAAATATCCATCATTCATGCATTTGTTTACAACCCTTCATGATTATCAAATATTGGTTAGGCAATATGAAGGTACACCTTCATCATCTCCCACTGATCAATCTAGAGCCATGCCTCAAAACAATTATCAATTGTTTAAGAAACAAAACAAAAAAGCTAACAATCCTCAATCATCCAATAGCATCCAAATTGAAGTTGTCACTACATATACAATGCCATACTAATCTAGGCCAAGGGATAGAAATTTTTTACAATTTCTTGATTCTCTCCATGTGATCATGTTGCAGTTGTTAAACAAGAATATGATTCAAATTCATCTTATTAAACCTATTGATTCAACTAAACCATTACCATCGAACTTTAATGCAAAAGATTTTTGTCCATATCATTGTACACTTGGAAATTATATGAAAATATGTGTGTCTTAAGCACCAAGTGCAAGACCTCATTGATTCTAATATAATCTAGTTGACTGGTGTAAATGACAAAGGAAACAAATCAATTTCACCACCCAATCAAAACTTATAAATATTTACAAACCCATTACTAAGTCATTCAACTAATTTTGTCCAAAAAAGTAATAATAAACAATATGATGATGAAGTATTCAATGAGATAAATACGATTGAAGTTCAATTGAGTTGTAAGCTTCAAACTAGTCTTTTTCCTAAAATTGATTTCATGCATATTGATGCTTCTATAACTGCACCTGATGGTACTCTTTACATAATTGGTAGAATCAATGATAAACCCACAAGGGGAATATTTATTGATCCCATGTATGAAGTGAACATGATCACTGAATAATTCTTGTATGCACATGAATCTATAAATACAATTATGAACAATCAAAACCATTCTTAAAGGCTCATGATGGTTCTATTCACCATACGATTGGTTTAACTCTTTCAGTAAAATTTAGACCTAAACAATTGGATGTTTCATTTAAAAATATATCCAAACATTAGACTAGTTTCATGTGAAGTTAGGTCATCCATGGCTAAGATCCATGAATGCGGTCCCATCGGTGTTAGAGAAACAAAAAGTGTTAGAGCATCATGACCCAAAAATAAGAATATCAGAGGAAGTCGTTGATGAGATACAAGATGATGAGAGAATAATTACTTCTTTGTGGTTCATGGAGGATGATGATTTCATCCATACAAGGGAATTCAAATATTTTTGGATAAAAATTAAAATGAGAGAGTTTGATGACAGGCTGAAAATTAACCTCACTGGGATTGATGATTCAAAGTATGCAAAGGTGCAAGCCCAGACAATGGCAGAGTTGGATATTCATAACATCAATATTACTCCCAAAGAAGCAAGGGAGTTGGTGCTAAGTAGTAAGATGTTAATCATACCTAGAATGGAACACTCTAAGGTATTTTTGTTAGATCAAATTAGAGCTCAGGATGATCCAAACTTGGTTAAGGAATTTGATTTAGAAGAATGAGTCTCAGGCACATGATACAATCCTACCACCAAGACCCTTGCCCTGTGGAAAAAACAGAAGAACACAAGGAAGCCAAGGCTTTTGGATGTAGTATAGGAAATGAGAGGGTTTTCAATGGTTAGGACAATGAAGGAAACTACTCCAACAGAAGCAACAACCATAACTATGCACTCTGCCATGTTTACAAAGGAAGTAGTAGAAAACATGGAGAAGAAGATAACAAAGTATGAAAAGAGACTCAAGTTATCAAATGATGAAATAAATAAGTTATTCATTGAAGGTGTCAGATTAAAGCAACAATTACAACAAGCCACATATATAAAAGGGGATGAAATGGTTTTCTATCATCCACCTAATCCAGTTGAAGATCCACAAATCCAACAATTGAAAGAGGAGGTTGAAAATTTGAAGAAACATAATATGGATGATGTCAGGTAGCACATCTTGGATACCTTAAATAAATATTGAAGCACAAAGTTGGAGTTTTAAAAGAGAAGATAAGTGGAGTCCATGAGGGTTTTATTCATTTGGTGAAATCCCTAGAACAGATAAATACTAATTCCCCTATCTTAGAGGAATTATATAAAAGATGTCAGCCCACTTACCACATTTTAAACACTTTATGCAAAGCAACACAGAGGGATCTTGATGCACCTCTGAAATTAAAGCCTACTCAAGGGATGGTGAAGGCAATTATTGATGAGCATAAGTATTTGATTGACATGAAGAAGAAGGTGGAGAACAAAAGGAAATCATTTGATTCAATAAAGCATAGTTTCAGTCCTTTGATCATCAAAGATGATGGACAATTCAAGGATGTGGATGAATGGAAGAATAAGTTTGATCAAATGGTTCCTCAATTCTTGACATGTATTCAGGGTGATGGTGATATCAATCTGGAAAAGTTTCACACTCTGCTTGATGGAATTATAACGTTGGATAATGGTTACACAAAGTTTTTTGTAGATGCCAGAAACCTACTTGATAGCAGATGGAAGAGTCACCTTACAAATTTCACTACTGCACAGGAATTCAAGTGGCCAAATGATTTAACAATAAGCAAATGGCACGAAAAATATCTAGGCTTGGATGAAGATTGATCGGCATCATCAAAAGGAAAACATATCATATCATAAAGTAAGAGCCTTGCACAGGTCTTAGATGACCACGGGCTTCTTACTCGAAGATTAGCAGATTTGCATATGTTAGTTATCTCTAAATACATTTTATCTTTTCAGTTAATTTTTGTTATCAAAAGCCACGTCCTTTGGTTTTAATCTTGTTGCCTCTCATATAAATAAGAGAGACCAAGACCATAAGGAGGGGATTAGATTAGAAGATAGTAGATGAAGAAGTAGGAGAATAGAGATTGATACAATGTTTACAACAAAAAGGACCAAGATGCACGTGTAAATTTTGAAGGAGTTAATGAAAAATCTTTGATTCAGTGGCTCTATTTTGGTATCAATTGTTTGTTAAGTTAATTGAAGATATTATCAATTTGTCTCCATATTTGATATTTCTATGTTGTTTAAATTGATATATCAAGCATATTTTCAATCTATCAGTGCACATTTGTTGTATCTGTGTGGCATATTTAATTGGGTCTTTCAAGTAAAGATTAAAATTCTCTTGATTATTCACAGCAACTTGGAATTATTATTTTGGATTATTAAAGAAGAATCTGATAATTACACCCTTGCCTGTTTATACAAGTTATAAACATAAAAGTGCCAAACAGTTAGAATTATTGCCAGTTATAAGTCACTTAACTCTGATTTCTATTTGACTCCATATACCCAATAGAGCACTGGTCCCTCACATTCCATCATTTTAGTTTCATTCATTTTATCTTTTACATCTGTTAACTGAACATATTAGATTTTACGTCTGTTAACTGAACATATTAAGATTAGCCTTGATATTGCTTATACAATCTGTACCAAAATAAGAATTCATTTATCCACTCTCACTTGCCATTGTGGATAAATTGTTTTAGGGAATAAACACAAATCAAGTCTGCTTCATTCATATAGGTGTACCCACCTAGGTTTAGCAACACCTAAAGAGAAGAAGGTCTAAACCATTCGGCCTTGTATGTTACCCTGAAACGTACCAAGATTTTGGCAACCTTTTGAGGTATTTAACATATGTTTTTGAGAGTTAACAGGATTAATGAATGCAATAGGATACTTCAGGAAGCATTGGATACAGTCAAAGTAGAAGGTCTATTACTGGATGGATCATGCAAACATATGGAATTGATGATAAAACTTGAATATGAAGCCCGAAATGCATTGCATGATGCAGATACCCATACCTTGGAGGAGTATAAAAAACATCTCTCAGTGGCTAAGTCAATGTTAGGAGAAGATTAAATTGTTTTATAAGTTTAATTAAGATTAGTAGTTTAATTATTTGCCAAATGACAATCTGAAGAGACACCTTTGTTGGGTCTTCTTATATATATTATATTCGAATTGTAATTTTTGATCATCAATACTTTTTAAGATTTTAATACTTTTCAGGAGTGAAAGACTTATTTTCTAGAGTAATACAATACCAGTACTTTGCTATTTGTGTGTGGAAGATTCTTTCATTTGGACTAGTTCTTTGTTGTTTCTTTTTAAGCAATTGAAGGCAATGTAAAATGTATTCTAATTAATCTCCATGACCATCTTATAATTACCTCTCACTTTCCTCAATCTACCTTTCCCCATCAGGTACTCCCCTTTGAATTTGTTAATGGAGTTGGGATCCCAAATGCGATCTACAATGGATCTTTCCTATGAACTTAGGAAGATATTCAGTAATGTACACCATGGTCTGGTATACCATATATCCCTCCACCATAGAAGCATCAGGATGTTCTCTTTTTCTAACCAAAGCCTTCAAAAATTTCAAGTGCCTCTCAACCATCTACATTGACCTTGTGTGTACAGGTCCACACAATTCAATCTCCTCAACTTTGTGTATGAGGTAGTGTTCTTGTGCATTGAAAATGGTTGAAGGTAAACAGTTTTGCATTTCACACATTAGACAAGGAATTTTTCTCCTCCAGTAATTTATATCTTCTTTATGGATTTCTTTAGATGATAGCCATCTACAAGTGATTCAAGGTGCAAATATATTAATGAGATTTAACAAAAATATACAATATATTACATAACAAGTAAAACAAATGGAAAATATAAGATATATACAACGAATTGAAAAAATATCACTACTTACCTCGTGTATTTTCCAAGATCATATATAACTTTCTTGAAATTGTTATCGAACTTGTCTGGGAGAGATAGAGGTAGAACATACTGCAACAATTGTAAAATGATCTTTTCATTATTTTTCCAAAACTAGTAAACATAATACACTGAAAAGTACATGCAGTATACAAATATATATAAAATATCTACCAAAATAATTACCTTTTAATAAAGGTATGTCAATCATGCGTTTTCATCCCTAACCCAAATTCACCTTTCTTTGTTATGATATTGTTTATGTTCGCAACAAATCCTGTGGGAAATCAAATTTTTCGTATGACTTCTTTTATAGAATTGCTTTGCTACTCCATTAATAACCAAGGAAGGACGCTTATATTAATTTGATCTCCATCACTATTTAATTGAATGGCATTTTTCATTGCATGATTGGCTTCCTGAATGTCATTACAAATTTTGACATTTTTTTCTTTGTCATGCCCTCCATCCAATATTTTCCATAACGTTTCTATTATATTCTTTCCAATATGCATTGTATCAAACAAATGCACAATTTGTAGCTGCTCATAGTAGGGCAACCTACTAAATTGTCTAGGATAACTTTTCAGTCCCTATGGAAGCTAACCATTAATGCCTTGATGACCTTCATGAAGCATATAAGTTAAAAAAATTAACAACAACAATCATTTTCAATTACAACATGAGTAAACAAAACGCAATATAAAAATATAAATTCCAAACTTATCATATATGATAGATAAACAATTTGATCTAATGTATAACCTTGACAATTAATTCTATTATATTCTAACTTCCATAGGCGAGGTGTCATTCTTCATGGTTTTGATGTAGTCTCTTCTTTCCCATTGAAAATATGTTTTTCAATAGTTTCATACTTATGATTTATGTGGAGGAAGTGCCTATACTCATCAAACACCAGTTTTCCTAAACTTGTTGAACGATGAGATTTCATCTTTGGACCACAAACTAGACATGCAAATTTTCCCTTTGTTTGAAGGCCTGCAAGATCATATATAATTGGATTAAATATGTCAATTTTTATAATTATATATAATGAATAGATTATTTAAAAAACATGCATGATATCTACTTCATAAAATTAAATATCGTTAAAGTGCAGTCGAATGTTATAACATACCAAAAAAATGTGTTAGCCTTGGGGCATCATCAATTGTCAATACAAGCATTGCATGGAATTGAAGTTGTCTTTGTCCTATTGGTCTAGAGACGTCATACATAGTGACGCCATTCCATAACTTTAGTAACTCGTCGATAAGAGGCTCGATATATACATTCATATCTTTAACTTAGTACTTACCTAGTTGAATGAACATAAACATTACATAATTATTATAACCATTTTACTGCAATAAATATAAATTAATGTACATGACTATTAAATGAAAAAAATATAAGTCATTATGCAACAAATAAGACAAATGAGATGCTAGTACGTTAAAGAAAATTGATGTAAACAAATACCTAGAACAATCATTTCCAACATTATGTGCTCCCTCTTTATTGACATCCATAGAGGAATGTTATTGTTGATAACAAAAATAGGCCACACCAAGTAAATAGATCTCATCTCTCCAAATGGATTGACACCATCTACTGCCAATGAAAGCTTGAGATTACAAGGTTCTTCTTTAAAGTGTGGCCATTTTTCCTCCATGTCCCTAAATGCAGAACCATCCACATGAATTCGAAGGATTTCATCTCCACTTCTATTCCATGCATGGTAATCCATAAATTGTGCTAAGCTTTCGCACCTAAATAATCATTGCATACATGGAATAATAGGAATATAATGAAGAACCTTGTGAGGCACCTTTTTTGTTAGTTGATTTTTTCAATATCTACTAATATGACATTCTAGGCATTCTATTGTAAATTCATGTGATAGGGAAGGGTTGGTTGGAACACTCACTGTTCCATGCTCTGGGTCCTTGTTCTCAAGAACTCCTAGGTGACTCTCCCACCTTAACCTTTAGGTCCTATCTCATGTATAGGTACCCCTGGTTCTACTGGCCAACCCCACTATCATCAAACTCTCAATCTACCAAGCCAATCTTGGTGCCTTGCCACTAACTCTCCCTTAGCCCTTAATCTTCCCTAAAGGCTAATTACTCCCATCTCTCAATTTGTTCTTTGCAGGGGTGTAGAGATGTTTCTACTAGCTTCACACCATCCTCCTAGGTTTCTTGTAAGTTCACCAAACTCCATTCTTCCATCGCTTTCACCAAACCCTCATCTAGGGTTTTGGTTCCCTAATTCTAGGCTTCCCAATTAGGTCTTTCCTCCGAGAGAATGAGGTAACTCTCCTAAATTTTCCAAAGAACCCCAAATCTTTTCTATGGATTCTTAGTCCTGATGCCTACCACTTCAAGATTTCAAAGGTCTTAACCCTTAACTATCCGTACACAGGCCAGACCTTCAATTTTGCAAAATAGGCCTCTTCTTTAGGTTTTCCTAACCATATAGCAAACTGTTAATTAGTTCTCCACTCAAACGGACTGGTGAAGCCTCCTCTTTGTTTCCAAGCCTCTTCAAGGCTTCCATCTACCTTTCTACCACATGGTTTATCAGGGAAAGGTCACCCCTGCAAGCCAAGTGTTTTTCAATTCTTGACTTTCCTAGCCGGGCAATGTCAAGCTCGCCTAGGAGAAGTCTTCCACAGTGCTTTCCTGACTCCTAACCTCTCCTACTCCTAACCTATTTACAACCATGGAGTCTAGCCTCATTCCCCAAAAGCCCATACACTAGGTACAGTGGGAAAGAGGACTGAATCTCCATTCTTCCATGATCTGACAGTCAAAATAGTAACTTTAAAGAACCAAAATAGCTACAAAGAAAGCTTGAAACACACACACTAGCTACCTACTATTCCACACAGAGCTTGGAAAACAAATGCACTACGTTCTACAGTATTCACAATACCATGATTACTCCTGCAACACACAAGTTCAAAACAAAACATAGAGAATTACTCAATCTTCTCACTGTCCTCACTTACATTCATCAAATTGAATTAGTGCAAAAACTTCCAATTCCTTCCAACCCAATATACAGGTCGAGGCACACCTTATATAGGTTAATGAAGGTAGTTATGCCTCCCCTTGGTTGGACATTACATTTTTCTTGGGGCAAAGGTGCAAAATGTCCCATTTTGCCACTTTTACCAATTTCTAAAGAACTAGGAAAAATAAGTTTCCCTTAAACTACTGACCTCTCCTAATTACTCCTGATCCCTCCTGATCACTCTTGATCAAGACATGTTATTCAACCTCTAACTCAAACTCAATGGTCAACATGATCTTTAAGGAAATACAATAAAACAAAATGCATCCTAGACTACTTCCTATTGTCTAGTGCTTCCTAGGTGTTTCCTAGGTGCTCCTGCACCATTCTCCCCCTCTGCACAAAATCTAAGGGATGTGAGGAGAGAGTAGAGAGACATCTATACCTTGCTTCTTGCACTGAGCGTCATCAACCCATGTAGCCTCAGATTCTGGTTTGTCCTTCCACTTGATGAGGTGCTCCATGTATACTCTATTCCTTGTAGATTTCTGCACTCTTGACTCCAAGATGCTCTATGCTTGTAGTTTGTCTTTAGTAGGTAGGGATATGTTGCTGACTTCCTTGAAGACCTCCCTACTGGTCTGAGCTATATCATTGACTGATCCCTTGTACTTGATCAAATCTGCTACATTGAAAATTGGTGAAATTCCCAAATCAGTAGGTAACTCCACCTTGTATGCATTCTTTCCATACTTGGCTAATATCTTGCATGGTCCTACTCTTTTCATTTGCAACTTGGTTGAAATTCCCTTCTACATCCTTTATTTGTTAAGGTGAACCATGAAATAATCTCCTACTGCAAATTGCAAATCCTTTCTTGATATATCTACCTTGTCTTTCAGTTTTTGTGTAGCCTCTGTGACTGTCCTCTTTACCTGCTCTTGAATCTCTTTCATGGTTTGAGTGAATTCTTTTGCATGTCCACTCCTATGTTCCATAGCTCCTAGATCCCTGAGCTCACATATACCTCTTGGGTGCATTCCATACACAATCTCAAAAGGACTCTTCCCTATGGTCCGGTTTACACTATCATTATAGGCATACTCAGCCTATGAGATTACCATATCCCAATTCTGTCCATATTCCTTAGTTAGTCACCTTAGTAGGTTACCTAGCACCCTATTAACCACCTTTGTTTGACCATTAGTCTGAGGATGGTAAGCTGATCCAAAAGATAGGTTGGTACCTAATCTTCTCCATAGAGTCTTCCAAAAGTGACTCATGAATTTCACATCCTTGTTTGAAACAATACTCAAAGGTAATCCATGGATCCTAACAATCTCCTTGAAGAAAAGGTGAGCTATATAGCTAGCATCATTAGTGGTTTTACAAGGAATAAAGTGACTCATCTTGCTGAATCTGTCTACCACTACATACACACTATCAAAACCAGTCTTGGTCTTAGGGAGTCCTACCACAAAATCCATGCTCACACACTCCCATGGTCTGTTAGGAATGGGTAGGGTGTGATATAGGCCAACATTACTAGCTCCTCCCTTAGCTTTCATACACACAACACATTGCTCCACATACCTCCTGACATCTCTTGACAACTTAGGCCAATAGTAGAACCTTTGCACTAGTTCTAATGTCTTGTTGATGCCAAAATGTCCACTAAGACTACCATTATGCTTTTCCTCAATGAGGTTTTCTCTCATTGACCCTTTTGGAACACATAATTGATTCCCTTTAAACAACAATCCACTTTGCAAAGTATACTCTGAGTATTGGCCATGAAAATGATTCTCAAAGTCGGAACATACCTTGTAGGCCTCTAAGAAATCTTCATCCTCCCCATAGAGATCCTTGAAGCTCTCTATTCCAATGCTCTTGATATGTATCTCTTGGACTGTTAGTAATCTTCTACTCAATGCATCTGCTACCTTGTTCATTTGTCCCTTCTTGTGCTTGATGGTGAAAGTAAAAGCTTGGATGTACTCCATCCACTTCAAGTGTTTATTGCTCAACTTCTCTTGGGTGTTGATATAACTAAGTGCCTGATTGTTTGTAAAGACCACAAAATCCTTGGGTAGAAGGTAATGCCTCCACTTCCTAAGTGACTGAACTAAAGCATAAATTTCTAGGTCATAGGTTGAGTACTTCTTCTTAGCTTCATTGAGCTTTTCACTAAATAAAGCTATAGGTCTACCTTCTTGACTAAGCACTCCTCCTACTGCCATTCCACTAGCATCACACTCCATAGTAAAAAATTTGTCAAAGCTTGGTAGTAAGAGAATAGGTTGAGTTGCCACTTCTTGTTTCAATTTCTCAAATCCTTTCTTAGCTTCTTGAGTCCACACAAACTTAGTTTTCAAACCACCCTTGATTGTATCTAGGACTGGTGCACATATGCCACTAAAGTTTCTTATGAATTTCCTATAGAATGGAGCCAATCCATGGAAACTTCTTACCTCAGTCCCTGTGGTTGGTGTAGGCCAGTTTAGGATAGCTTCCACCTTGCTTGGATCCATTTTCAATGATCCTTGTGACACTACAAAACCAAATATATAAGCTCTTGTTTAAAAAATTCACACTTCTCTAGGTTGATGGTTAACTTCTCCTCTTGCAACCTTCTGAGAACCATCTCCACATGCTTCAGATGTTCTTCTGTTGTCTTGCTAAAGATGAGTATATCATCAAGATATACCACCACGAATATCCCTATAAAATATTTGAGTACTTCATTCATGAGCCTCATGAATGTGCTAGGGGAATTAGAGAGGCCAAATGGCATAACTCTCCACTCATATAACCCATCTGTTGTCTTGAATGTTGTCTTCCACTCATCACCTTCCTTGATTCTGATCTAATGGTATCCACTCTTGAGATCCAACTTGGTGTAGTACTGAGCTCCTCCAAGACAATCCATCAGGTCTTCAATCCTAGGAATAGGGAACCTATACCTAATTGTGATTCTATTTATTGCTCTAGAATCAGTACATAACCTCCACTTGCCTCCTTTCTTTGATGCTAAGACCACTGGTACTGCACATGGGCTGATGCTCTTCCTAATCAATCCTTGATCCAATAACTCTTGCACTTGTCTAGCTACCTCTAGATTCTGACCCGGTGTAAGCTTATAAGTTGCTTTGTTAGGCAATTATGCTCCAGGTATGAATTCAATCTGATGACTAATAGCCCTTTTAGGAGGTAAAGTTGTAGGTGCACCATCACTTACTATGTCCTTATACTTCTCAATTAAATTCTGGACTGCTCCAGGTATGACTATTTTTCCAGTCTTATCTTCTTCTTTTGACTACAACAACACTACATTACCTTCACCCCCTTGATGTAGGTTGTTAAGGAACTCCTTGCCACTACTTAACAGAACACTTGGTGTCTTTGACTATCCTTCTTCCTCTTCTAACAGTGACTGCAACTTAAATGTTTTCCCATCCCTTTTAAAAGAGATAGTATTCTCCTTCCCATCATACATGGCACTTCATTCATACTGCCATGGTCTGCCCAATAGTAGATGGCATGCATCCATGGGTAATACATCACAAATTAGCTTATTTTTGTACCCTCCAATAGAAAATTCCACTGTTACTTGCTCATTGAAAAGAACACTTTGCCCTTTGTTTAACCATGTCACTTTGTAGGGGTTAGTGTGGGGTACCTCTCTCCAATTTTAGCTTCTTTACTGCCTCTTCTAAGATGATATTGTCTATTGAACCTGAATCTACAATGACCTTACATACTTTTCCAAGTATCTTGCATCTCACTCTAAATAGAGCTCTTCTTTGTTTTGGTTCTTCCTTGACCAGTTGTCTGATCAAGACTCTCCTAAACATCAGATTCTCCCCCATTTCAGATTCTATATGACTGACCTCAGGTGATTTGATGCTCATGGTGTCCTCCTGTGCATATGCCACTCTCTTCTCAGCATTTGATGGTGATGCTTTCTTCGGGCACCTATAATCTAGATGGCCTACTTGACCACAATGGTAACACTTCATATTAGCAAAGTATGAATTGCTCCTGCCTACTCCTCTTCCTCTATTGGATCCTCCTTGAGAACCTCTACCTCTTCCATAACCTCCTCTAGAAGATGTTTCACCTCCATGCTCTGTGAGTTTAGATTCACCTTGGTTTCTTTGCTCATTTCCTCTACCTTGGTAGCCACCTGTATGTCCTCTTTGATCTCTTTGATCTATGCCTTTGCCTCTACACTTAGAAGCCTGATCATGTTTCCTCTTGCTTATTTCCTCAATCTTGATAGCTAACTAATAGCATTGGTGTACTGTCTTTGGACTTAGAAGATTCATCTCCTCTTGGATGTTCCACTTCAAGCCATTAAGATACCTAGCCACTTTGAGACTTTCATCTTCTGAGACATTGGACCTCATACAAAGTTTTTGAAACTCCTCAATGTAATTTTTCACATCTTGGTCTCTTTGCCTCAAGATTTGCCTCTTCTTATGTAATTGAATCTCATAGTCATCTAGTATGTATGCTTCTCTCACTTTTGCCACCATACCTTTCCAAGTTGAAATAGGCTTCTTGCCTTCCTTTTCCCTCTCTGTCTGAATGAATTTCCACCATGTCAAGGTTGATCCTCTCAATCTAGACTTGGCCACCTTCACCCTCTGTGCTCCAGTGACTTCATCACATTCAAAATGGTTCTCCATGCCTTCTATCCAATCCAGGACTAGTTCAGCTTCCAATTTCCCACTAAATAGTGGTATTCCTTCAAGTGCTTTTCCACTCAAAGCTTTCAATGCCTTCAAGAAAGGCTCCTCTTGCAGAACAGGGTCAGGTTCAGGGGTCTTGTCTTCCTCTGCAACCTCTTCACTCTTTGGTTCCCTGCCCTCCTGTCTATCACTGACCTCATCAGCCTTGATTTGCACATTGTTCAATGCTTGTTCTAGTTGAGCTAGTCTTTCTCTCAACCTCCTATTATCTTCCTCCTGATCTTCAAACTTTTTTGCCAACTCAATATTTTTCACCATGGTTGTGGAACCACTGGATTCAAGGTCTGACATACAAGTTCTAACCCAAATCTTTAACTTGCTCTGATACCAATCTGATAGGGAAGGGTTGGTTGGAACACTCACTGTTCCATGCTCTAGGTCCTTGTTCTCAAGAACTCCTAGGTGACTCTCCCACCTTAACCTTTAGGTCCTATCTCATGTATAGGTACCCCTGGTTCTACTGGCCAACCCCACTATCATCAAACTCTCAATCTACCAAGCCAATCTTGGTGCCTTGCCACTAACTCTCCCTTAGCCCTTAATCTTCCCTAAAGGCTAATTACTCCCATCTCTCAATTTATTCTTTGCAAGGGTTTAGAGATGTTTCTACTAGCTTCACACCATCCTCCTAGGGTTCTTGTAAGTTCACCAAACTCCATTCTTCCATCGCTTTCACCAAACCCTCATCTAGGGTTTTGGTTCCCTAATTCTAGGCTTCCCAATTAGGTCTTTCCTCCGAGAGAATGAGGTAACTCTCCTAAATTCTCCAAAGAACCCAAAATCTTTTCTATGGATTCTTAGTCCTGATGCCTACCACTTCAATATTTTAAAGGTCTTAACCCTTAACTGTGTGTACACAGGCCAGACCTTATTTTGCAAAATAGGCCTCTTCTTTAGGTTTTCTTGACCATACAACAAACTATTAATTAGTTCTCCACTCAAATGGACTGGTGAAGCATCCTCTTTATTTCCAAGCCTCTGCAAGGCTTCCATCTACCTTTCTACCACGTGGTTTATCAGGGAAAGGTCACCCCTGCAAGCCAAGTGTTTTGCAATTCTTGACTTTCCTAGCCGGGCAATGTCAAGCTCGCCTAGGAGAAGTCTTCCACAGTGCTTTCCTGACTCCTAACCTCTCCTAATCCTAACCTATTTACAACCATGGAGTCTAGCCTCACTCCCCAAAATCCCATACACTAGGTACAGTGGGAAAGAGGACTAAATCTCCATTCTTCCATGGTCTAACAATCAAAACAGTAACTTTAAAGAACCAAACTAGCTACAAAGAAAGCTTGAAACACACACACTAGCTACCTAGTATTCCACACAGAGCTTGGAAAACAAATGCACTACGTTCTACAGTATTCACAATGCCATGATTACTCCTACAACACACAAGTTCAAAACAAAACACAGAGAATTACTCAATCTTCTCACTGTCCTCACTTACATTCATCAAATTGAATTAGTGCAAAAACTTCCAATTCCTTCCAACCCAATCTATAGGTCGAGGCACACCTTATATAGGTTAATGTAGGTATTTATGCCTCCCCTTGGTCGGACATTACATTTTTCTTGGGGAAAAGGTGCAAAATGTCCCATTTTTCCACTTTTGCCAATTTCTAGAGAACTAGGAAAAGTAAGTTTCCCTTAAACTACTGACCTCTCCTGATCACTCCTAATCACTCCTGATCAAGACATGTTATTCAACCTCTAACTCAAACTCAATGGTCAACATGACCTTTAAGGAAATACAATAAAACAAAATGCATCCTAGACTACTTCCTATTGTCTAGTGCTTCCTAGGTGTTTCCTAGGTGCTCCTGCACCATCATGTTTTTTATGATATATAATATGATCATTGGGACATGCATCTATTGCTTGATACTCCATTCCAATATATTTCATAATGGCAGATAAATCTTGGTATGAGTGAGGTAAAATATTTGATGGTGGTAACAAAAATTCACCTATCAATCTACAACAAAAAAACAATTTGTTAATATAAAGAATATTAATGGTACATATTTCATCCTTTATTTACTAGTGATGAACTAACAACAAAAATAGATGAAAAAAGATGACATATATGACATACCTTAACTTTCGTGAGATTTCCATGTTGGATAAACCATTCATAACCTTCAAGTTCACCAAGAAAAATATAACAGAGAGAAGAGTTGTTTGGGAGCCTTCATAAAGGGGCTCGTATTCCTTCTCGAGTACAGGTAAATTATGAACATCATCAAATTCATCTCGATCATCATGATCAACTGTGCCACTAAATGTGTAATGGATCAATGTATTTGTGCCATCATCTTCAACTGTGTTTTCTAGCGCATGATCATCTTCTTCCATATGATCATTAACTTCATCTTCGATATTCACAGCTCCATGTTCCTCCGCTTGAAAAACCATATTCTCTAGGTTGTGATAATCCATATCATGCTCCATGTTCCTCCGCTTGAAAAACCATATTCTCTAGGCTGTGATAATCCATATCATGTGCCCTAGGGCACCCCACCTTTATAATAATGATCAGCACAAATAAACCATGATCATGATCAAGTGATTTTATATATATATATAAAATGTTAAAACGATATAAAAATTTACAAATTCAATCAATATAAAGACATATATAATGAACAACATACCAATGGATAATAATCATGCCCCCCTTCAGCATGACTATGTTGCCTACAATGTTTCTCAGTTGTTGTGATTAAAATTCTTCTCATCTTTAAGCCCTTTCAATTATTGCAAGGACAATAACATTTCCCGTCACCCTTTCTTTTCAATCTAGCCCACAATCTAGCAAGTGTCTCTTTATTTTCTTTTGCACTAATATTATCTTATATGATTTTTCTTTACCAAGCTTGAATATTTAGATCTTCCAAAAATATCAAACTCACACTCCAATAATTTTTAATCATAGACAGGTAACAAAATCTAATAGTTATGATATTTTGCACCAAAAAAATTCGGCCTATAACCTCCACAAATTATCACAAGTATAGAAAATTCGTAAGTATAGCAAAACACTGTTGCAAGTATAGAAAATTCGTAAGTATAGAAAATTTGTATCGCAAGTATAGATAAATTGTCAAACCCACTTTTATTTATTAAAAAACATTCGTCGAAACCCCGACAAACGCTAACCATATACTTGTTGGCCCACAAATTAAGGAGGCTAACCATATGGTGGCCCACAAATTGATGGAAGGGGATGGTTGACTTTAAGTGTATGTCAAAATAGCGATGAAAATCACGAAGCATCGCAATTTCGACAAAGTTCGGGCATAATTTTTTTTAAAAATTGAAAACTTCACATTACATACACATGTACCTGATGATACATCTAATTATACATCTTTCATCGAAAAGTTTCATCGTATTTTGCAGTCAAATGCGTTAGTGCAAGATGCATGAATGAGACATAAAATTATTCAAAACGTGAAATCACAATTACAACATCAAATCATTCAATGCAAAGAGAGAAAAAAATGTTGAAGAAGGAATACTACAATCTTTATTAGTTCGAAAGGATCTTTTTTGCTATGCAAAGAGAAGCAAGAAGTATCATAATAATCCCAAAAAATATACAAGTATTGCCTTTATAGCTCACGCATAGCTCAAAAAACGTTCCCAAGAAGATTGTCGACCCACTCAATACTCTAAACCCTAGCAATAAATGTTTGTCATGCTTGTGCGTAAAAGGATGGAGGGGTCCTGTGAAAATCACAATATGGGTATGGATCCATTAGAAAAGGACAATAAATGAGCATGGGAACCCATGAAGTCCACTTGCAGCAGTCATGGAGAGAAATACATGATGTCCTCGAGCCCAAAAAGTTGAATGAGCAGGTGAGAAGGTTGCTCAAGAATTAATGGCGTCAACCCAAAACATGCCAAACCATCTAAAAAATAGGGGTCGGTGGTCGGAGATACCTCGTACCGCTTGTTGAAGGAGTGAAGAAAGAAGGCCGGAGTAGCAAACCATGAAGACAAGAACCTATCAGAGGTCAGGCTTTGGGTCTACCTCATACCACATGCTTAGAATAAACGGGAAGGAGGAAAGGAGTGAACCACAAAGTCCAAAAAGGTCACCCTTTTCAAGGTTTGGAGGTTAAGGAATCAGCTTACCGCTGACCACAAATTTGTAAGGGGTAAGACTGAATAGCGAAGTCTGAAAGTCCAAAGATTAAGGACTTCGTCAAATTTTGAAGAATGAAAAGGGAAGTTCATGAGGGAATCCCAAGGTTTTGGGGAAGGAAGAAGACAGAAAGGAGGAAACTTTTCGGGGTTTGAGCATTAGGAATATTCCCTACCGACTGCAAAGAAATGGAGGAAGAGAGTAAAGGGGATGTCCAATCCTCGATGCCTGAAAGGAGAACACTTAGTCATCTTTCAAAGAGCACATCGGGAATCAGGGGTCAGAGTGGAGGCTTACCTCTTACCATAACAAAGGTAAAAGGTAAAGGGAAAGGCCAAAGGCTGGCCTATGACAAATCAACACCTAGTTAATTTTTAGAAGGGGTGGCGGTAGAGGGAAAGGGTAAGGGTTAAGCCTGATGGGCGAAACCTGAAAATCCAAGGAAATAATGGAAGAAAAAGGAGCGGGAGCAATGAAGAAAGCACGCCAGTATGAAAGGAAGTGAAAACCCAAAATCCCAAAAACACCTAGACCTAGCCAATTTAGACCCTTCAAGGAGAATTCATGCAAGATGGCCCACATAAGATCTCTCAAATTGGTTATCAGTGATGGGTCATCTAAGGGTGGCATGAAATGACAACACTAATCATTTTTGTAATTTTTTTATTGTGTAAGTAATTGTGTCTAGATTGATTTCATATAATTTTTTACAAGAAACTTAAAATAATATAAGTTATTAGAAAAAAATGAAAGCATGACATTTCAAGTTTATGGAAAAATTTCCTTAGGAATTAATTAAAAAATTAAAAAACAATCCAATCATAAAATACACATTTGAAAACTAGACATCGTCATCTATAATGGGTTTTAATTTCATAAAAAAATCTAAAAAAAGGTCATCAGCCATATTGCCAAATTCAGTTTTTTTGTCGATGTTTTCATGACATCATACTTATAGGTCCAAGGCTAAGAGGTGGGTTTCCAAGACTATAAAAAAATAAAAGGTATGGGTTTCAAATTTAAAATTTTATGAAACACATACCCATTCTAAAATGTGTATCCGTTCTAAAATATAATGTAATTAGAAATGAGTACCCGTTTTAAAAATTTAAGTTCAGGAGCTCAAACCTAAATTGGTACCCATTTTTGTCATAATATTTTGCAAACCAAAAATTTAATAATGTGGACCCAACTTCTTTCTTTTACCCTTAATAATTTAATAACCTTGGTATTTTATTGTTTGAATATTTACAATGGATATTTTATATTGTAAGGAAAAAAATTCCAAAAGAAATATTGATCATTTGGCTAGAATTATTATAGAGAATTTAATAATATATGATGAAAAACCTATTCAAGATACTAAAAGGTCATTGAATATAACTTCAACATAAATATTTGACAAATATTTGAAATATTATGATACAATGGTAAAACCCAACCATTAGATTACGTAGAAGAGGAACTACATGATGGAATATTTATGTATTTTGTTTGTAAAGTGATAGAACCATACATACAACATGAATTTTATGGTGGACAGTGAGTCATAACAGGATCCTCACATAGGAAAACCAAAGGAAAAGGGGATTTCAAATCCCTAACAAATGTATGCTATGTAAAAATGATGAGGAGTTTGTCCCTCATCTGTTACTCCACTATCTGTTTGCTGCTAAAGTTTGGGAATTTTCTTTTCAAAGGTTAGGTATCCATTGGACCATGAATGGTGATTAAGATCTTTGTGAATAACTAGATTGATCCCTTTCACCAACCTCTACCTAAATAAATTTGGTGACAGGTTCCTCCCATTCTATGTTGGTGTCTATGGAAGGAAAGGAATAACCAGATTTTCAAAAATGTGGAAAAAAGCCCAAAGGAGGTCTTTAGTATTGGCCTTAGGCTTATTACTGAGAATGTTTCCTTGTATTTTTGGAAACCTCCAGACAAACCTCCCTCGATCTTGGATATCACTATGGCCAATTCTTGGAACAAGAGCTTGGACCTTAACTCCTTTGATAATTCAAAAGCTTTGGCTAGGCTTAGCACTGTTTGGAAACCCCCTGCTAATGGTTGGTACAAACTTAATTTTGATGGCATGGAGAAAGGAAATCTTGGCTTGGCTAGCATAGGGGGAATCATCAAAGATCAGAATGACATATTGGTGGTGGGGTTTTCTGGTGGCATTGGGATACAAACCTCTATGATAGTAGAGTCAAGGGCGCTCCTAAGTGGTGTCAGGATTGTTGTTACTCTAGGCATAAAGAACCTACATATAGAGGGAGACTCCAACGTTGTGATTGACTCCATTAATAACAATTACTATTAGGGGTGGAATATCAAGGACATTTTTTTGGATATACAATTCTTACTCAACAAATTTGAAAGAATGAAATTAACCCACATCTTCCGTGAGGGCAATAGAGTGGTTGACTCTTTGGCCAATTTGGGTTCTTCTTGGGATTCATCTAAATGCTGGAGAAATTTGGTGAGCCTCCCCTTGAATTTCCAAGGATTTATCCTTGTGGAGCAAAGGAATCTTAACTATTTATGATGATGTCTAACATCTCCTTCGTGGATTGGTACACTTGTCTTCTCACCCTTGTTCTCAATATGATGTGGAAAATATTTGATGATATGGATGGGTATGTGTGGATGACTTGGTTGTGGTTGGGATTTTGTATTCTTCCTAGTAGGTTTCCTCGCGAGTTTAAGGTAATGTCTTTTCATTTGTACAAGGCTTCCCCTTATAATTCGAACTTTGTCATTTGGAATGTGCGGGCAACTAAAATCTTACTCAAACTTTTGCTTAATTATGAGTTGATAAAGGTAATGACGACATCTCTCTATGCCTTGATGTACTTAATCAATGCTTGCAATGGATCCACAACCCTAAGCCTCTTGGAAATTCCTACTTGTATGTGGGAAAATCTTACTGCCTTAATTAGGCAAGATTTGCAGATTTTTTATGGCAGTTATCCCTTTGATAAGTTTTCCATATTCATTACCCTTCTGCATTTTGAAATAAATCTGATTTTGCTAACTCTTGGGACTGTTTGCTAGATTTGTGTGTGAAAATGGGAGGAGACCACGTGAGAACTAAACTAGGGTCATGTGAAGATTTTTTCCAGGATGCTCTGGTATGGCATATTTTTGTTGAAGGTGGCATTGCACCTTTAATGGAGTGCCTAAAAGGGCATGATGAGAAACTTTCAGCTCAGTTTTTAAGCTCTTGGAGTGACATAAGGGTCACAGTGGGAGGGATTTCATTTGAGATCAATGAAGAGGTTATCGCAAAAACTACAGGGCTACCTTGTTTGGGAAAAAAGATTTTAAAACAAATGAAAGTGCAAGACATGGAGAGCTTCCAAACCTTCTTTAAGGAAAATGAATGTCCTACAAAGCTGCATGCGGGTTTTGATTGGAGCAAGCTTCCTACACCATGTGATCAAGTATGTCTAGTTTTAATGAAGTATATTACATTAGAAGGTCGGTTTAATTTTTTTTACTTTTACCATTTTCCTTTGTTGAATCACCTCCACCATAGAATTCTTATCAATTTCCCCTTCTTCTTACTTTCATCCCTTGAAATTTCGGTTAAAGAAACCATGGAACTTGCGATGAAAAATCCTGATAAACCAACCCCTCTACCCCTACGTTAAGGGCTTATCTTGTGTCTTTATCATTTCCACCTTGCCCTCTGCTCGCCAGAACCCATTTCTACTATTAGAATCGAGGAACCTAAGCTCTCTGATTTGTCCCCTACTAAACCCTCTTTGGATGTCTTTGTTCACCCTAAAAATAAGAACCCTCCCATGACCAACCAACCTCTTGAGTAATCCAAACCTAAGCCCCCTACCAAAAAGAAGAAGACTGGTGCAGGTCTAGCCCAATTCAAGGCTACCACCAGTCTTTGCGAGCTAAAGAATACACCCAAAAATAAAGAAGGAAAAAATTCCCATCAAATCCAAGCCTGAACTGAAGAAAGGAAAAAAGGACATCACCTTTCATGCGGAGGAACCTCCCAAAGATAGTGATGAAGATGATTTTGCTACCAAAGACTCTCAAGGGGATACGATGGTGGATGTTAGTGCTGAGATAGGGGTGGAACAAACAAGTGTCCAAAGGTCCAATAGACTAGTGAAACACGAAAAGGAGGTCCTGGTGGATGAAATATCTAGCAGCTCAGAGTAGGAAAAAGGCCAGGAGGATAGTAAACAAGACATGGTTGTGGAGACTGAAAAGTACGTGGAAGGACCTAGTCTCTTCCCTGGGATGAATTAGATGATTCAGGAGGAATCCACACCACATTCCTCCAATCATAAGGCTCGGGTGGAAGAGACCAATAGTTCTTATGCTGAGAAGGATGAAGACCCCAACAACTTGGTTGCTCATATCACCAAATTGGAAAGGAAGTTTACGAGGCTAACCCAGTTCACAATCAAAGTCATCCACCAATTTGATGTCACTCTATCGACCGTGCTAAAAGAAGAGGTTAACAAGAAGACTGTTGAGGCTGAACCCAACAATAGTTGGGTTGGGGATGATGTGCTAAAGCTCCTCATGGAGGAGTGGGAGGGTATTGCTAGGTGATGAGGGGTTTTGTCTATTTTTTGGGTGGGTTCATTTTTTTTCTATCCAGGTTTGTTGTCTTTGTGTCTAGACTTTGATTTGTAACTGGTTTTTTGTTTTTTAATCTGAACTCTGGCCCTATGGGCTCCTCATGTTAAGGGTATTGCACCCTATAAATGTAGATTATATTATCAAAAACATGAATTTGATAATAAGTAGAAAGTAAAATTGTTTAAGTTTTTGGGAGGTAATTTCCCACTTGGAACAATCTTATCAATAGTTAAATTTGCAAAGAATTGTTCTTTTAACAATCAAAAGGAGATTCAAACACAATATATTAAGAGCAAGTGACTATTATGGTGCATATGTGTTATTACATGAAAAAATAGATTTAGATGATGTTAAAATTACATATCTAGAATGAGTCTTTAAGAAAAAATATCACTTTTATATTATAAATGATAAAGAGCATGACACGCATTTTGTACAACATTTTCTTTAAAAAAAAAAATTAAGATTTGGCATATAGAGTGTGATTTTGAAAAAATATTCTATATGGTTATATGGATGTGCCTCACAACTCAAATCATTAAGATTAATTTTTGCAATTTGTAGCTATTATAAATTTCCTAATAGACCTAATGTTTGGAGTAACATTTAATTTAATTTGTTTCTTCAAATTTATAATTCATGATAGGTTCTAAATGTTTTACATTTTATTGTGGAAAAATATGTTTTTGCAGTCATAAAAAAGGTTGGAAACATTGACAGTGTAATTTATTATTTATTATGTTGCATAAATAAAGGATTAAGTTAATAAAACCAAAAAAATCTATATAATGTTATTCCTATAGGTTCAATTGTAGTGCAAGGAACATATTTGAAACAAGTTAAAATCATTCAAAATTGGATTCATTTTATTAATTACCAGCTTGAAAACATGGTGTATTATTATATCTGGACCTATTGATTACTATTGGAATGTCTCTTCATCTCATTCCATACACACATGAATATTGTAAGTGGAGACTAGATAGAGATGACCATGAGAAAATATTATATGTTATTGAAGAGTGAGTTGAACCAATTGATGTGGTATGAAAAACATGGATAAGAATTTTCATTTCTTTGAACATATATGTATGCTCTTTAACCTCTTTAAATATATATAGGGAAGTGATCATAACCCATCTCTAATATCAAATATTCTATGAGCTTCAACATCATCACTTAGAATGTATGGTTGGGCCTCCTTTACCCCAATATCTAAATTAGATTGGAATTCCTCTCTATTTTTTGTATGTTGAGCCCCTATACATATCATATAAAAGAGATAAGTTTTAATATATAAGAGATATATATATACAAACCAAACACCACTTTTTTTAAAATATACCCATTTTCAGAAAATTACTTCTAATTTGGTTTATTTTTTCATTCTCCTTCATATAATCTTACATAGAATTGTCTCTCTATTTACTCTCACATAACTAAAGATTGAACATATTAAATTCTAACATAATTTTCCTCATATGTACTTGCATTTGAACATATTAGAGGTGTAGCATTGAGCATTTGAACATAGCATGATGTGTATTGGTAGAAAAGGTGCACATAGATAGTTTGAGGTGACTTACATAACATTTTAAATTTAGATAACATACAAGATTGAATCTCGTGTGATCCATTCAAATTGAAAGTGTATCCATATTGATAATATGCCACAATGTTAGGCTAGCTCTAAAGTATAAATAAAGGAAAATTCAAATCAATGAAATGCCATTCAATATTTGGTATCCTATTCAACTAAAATGGATTTTTTCAATAAAAGGACTTCCCAAGATGTGGCACAACGTGGGAAAGAAATATTAATTCAATGCATATCTAAAATAAGACAAGGGTGTAATATTTCTAGAATAAAATGTAAAAAAACAAAGCATTAACAAGTTGCACAAACAAAGAGGTAAGGGCATGGCACAATTCAAAATATAAAAAATATATGAATTTGGTACAACTAAATGAATTATTGTATGGATCAATTAGATAAGGGTGCATCATATATGTAATTTTAATTCTATAGAACTAATAGAGAACTTGGTAAAGTGAAATATAAACAATATCAACAAACTACTTGTAATGAAATATTATGCATAAATTTAAATGAAATTCAATTTTGATAAGATAGAAATGAGCCAATGTATCGAAGGTATCATGATGCTTGCACAATGAAAAGAGTAATAAATACAAACATGTCACAACTAATATAAATATTAGGGAATTGTGAGGAAATGTGAAAAAGAGATCATAATGAAGCATAGTGTAAGGAGATATAGAGCCAAGGTAGATATTTGAAAGTCCTACATAGGAATGAAATAATAAATCAACATATAATGCATGATACATGGAAATATAGACTATGACACTTAACAATCTAATGTGAAGGTAACTTGAGGCTAGTGATGCATATTTTTTACTAGCATAGTTAGTTAAAAGAAAAAGGAGGTAAGGTTTTTTTCAATTTAAACATCAAATGTAGATGAACCAGTCTTAAAAGGTGAAAATAAATATTATAAAACTATGACCATTATTAAAATCATTTTTTTTAGAAAGTGAGAATTTTTTTAAAAGAGTAGTCAAAATTTCATAGGAAATCAAATGTGAATATTAAAAGGTAAAAGCACTATTTTTTAAAGATAAATGTTAGTGGGGTCAGGGGGGCTAGTTCAATTGACTAAAGAATCATGTTGCAAGCAAGAGGTCACGAGGTCTAGTCTCCCCCCAAACCCGTGTTACCGGAGGGCGTGTCACGCCAACACTACCAGTCACATGAAAAAAGTTTACCAGATGCATTGCAATTTATAGGGGGACAAATACCCGACCAATTCTTGCAGTCTACAAAAAAAGATAAATGTTAGTGGAAAAAATATTTAGAAGGTGTAAAAAATATTATAAAAAAATATTATTATGCTATCTTAATATTTTGAAATGAAAAGTTCACGTAGAAGGTAAAAAAGAGGAGTTTTAAATTTGAAAGTGATGGTTAAGGAGGAATATTTTCAAACAACAATCACATCATCATCAATAACTATTTTCCTCTTCTTTTTTGACTTTTCTCTCACCTTTTATATATATTAAATATTTTGCAATATTAAGTAAGATCAATCATTATATAGAACTATGTTACTACTCATTTCTAGTTAGCTAATTTTATTTTCTTTGTTCTATTATTTTTGGCTCTAAGGGAACCTCAATATTTATGTCTAGGTAGCTAGATTCTATTTTACGTGTATGTATTTTGTGAATATATTTTATAAGTATTTTATAAGAGGCTATATTTTAAATTTTTTTTGACTCCTATACATGTTTATTACTAAAATGGTTTAATAATGTTTATGTTATATATTTATTATTATTCATTGACTATGGTGCATGGCCTGTTGCAAAGCTCTAGATCTAGTAAGATTACAAAGATATGTCTATTCAATGTGATCATTTGTATTTTCTAATTTGTACATGTATATACTCTAGAAGTGGTCAAATCCTTGATATTCCATCATCATTTTTATTTGTGTGGGAAGATTTTTTTGGGAGGATTGTGGCTAGTAAGAACTAGAATTGTGGTTAGTTTTGAGGAAAATAGAGGATATTTGGTAAGGTAACAACATTCAATGATGATATTAAAAAGGGTGGATGCATAAAAAAGCATAAGTTAGACCTCAAAGAGTTAGGAAATATGTAGAAATGATGGAACTTGATTAATGAGTTTAGTATGTTTCTTGACTCTTTATTTTATATCTAAAAGGGATAATAGTAAAAACATCAAATACTACGATAAAACCTACCCGTGTGGGGATGGGATGATGAGGCTAAGTCATGAATTCAAAATATGCTTCAACCGCTTAGCCCTTATTTGTGAGCACTAAGCTCACAAATTTTCTATGAAGGATATATAATACAAGATCATATCCACACTCATCAATAATCAATTAGGTATCTATATGTACAATATGATGTTGTTAGGAATTACTTAGAGTCAAAATATCTCTTGCAAAAACTTCTTGTAAAGAGTAAGAGAATTGTTTATGAGGCTTACATGGATGAAATGGGATGGTTATTGAGTTTTTCCATCACTAATTTACTATTTGAAATTTGTCGTGTTTAAAAATTAAAGAGTTGGAGCTTGAATAAAGTATACAATAATAACCCATCACTTATATTCAAGAATATCATGTGGAAAATTAATATGCATAGTGTCATCCTTGATTCAATAGGATTTTAAAATTCTTCACCACAAAATTTGTGACACCCTTCTTGTGTCTGAACCAAAATTTTATATGGTCTTAAAATTGAAAATTAGTTTCTTCAACACCAGATGCCCAAATTTGGGGGGACAAAATTCCTCATATACCAACACGCATTTAAGGTTAACATGATTAAGAATATAAATCCTATTTTGATATGTAAATAAATTACCATATTCAAATTTATACCCATAAAAATGATATTCCTTAAATTTAAACATATGGTTAAAAAAATTATTTGATAGTGGGTAGCATTACCAAATGTCCTATAATTTTTTACATGAAAGTGGTTGTATGAAAAGCATATTTTCCTATATATTTTTCTCTTTATTTTTTAGGGTTTTCTCTATACATGTTATATAGTTTGATCCTTATGATTCTCAATTAACTCTATTTTGGCACAATGGGATTTGACTATACTATTTTACTACACATGTTTCTCTCAAGAATGACTGTTTGAATTACATGCAGTACTAGTTTAATCTTAGTTTATCTTCGCATGAAAAAGATTTTATATTTCATGTTACATGTTACTATCCTTACATTCTTAGATAAATAGTATATGGACAAGTTATTTTGGGTTATGGTCTATAGTGAAATGTTAAGTTGAATTTTTTTAATTTTTTTTCTATGTTTATATCCTAGTTCAATTTTATGACATATACAAAAATAAATTAGAATACCTATTGTTTTAAGAAATCTAGCCAAATAGAATTGTATGCAATAAACACTTGAATTTTGTAAACTAATTAAACTATCTTATATTTAAATTAAAACTGAAATTTATTTCTCTTTGAATTTCTTTGCATCCTTTCTCCATTTTATTACTTGTCATTTCCTATTAAATATTGAATATATAGTCTTATTTTTCCCCTTTATTTTTATTTGAACTATTATTCTCCTTCACAAAATATGTACACATAATTCTCTTAGCAAATATCCTTCCCTTCAAACAATCCCAAAAATGTAAAATATGTCAACATAATTTTTATTTTTTTGAATATTAGGTAATCTATGATGCTCTATTTAGATAGGGAATATTGTAATATATATTTTAAATTGGCTAAAGAACCTTCAAATGAATGTCCTTGTATACCTTTGTTTAAAGGTCCTTTGAATGAATGTCCTTGGAATGGGCCTTTTTACCTTGGCCCTCAAATTTTCCTCATTTTTTCCTATTTCAAACCTTGAGTTGGATTAGAAAATGGAATCAACATGACATGATAATTTTTAGGATCATAAACCTCAGAGTAAGATTTTTAAAAATTATAATTTCAAATATATTTAATTGTATTATCGTATTTATTTTTTATTTTCTAATGAACATAAGTTTTTCATTGAACATTAAGGTCTTTAATCTACACACATGAATAAAAATATAGAGATTTAAAAAATAAATTGTACACTACATATTGATCTCCTTGTTTTACAAAATAACAATAATTTATATATATACAAAAAAGTTATGCTTTAATGAATAAAACTATGTTTATATTATAATTAATCTCACATCAAAAATTAATAATAAATATTTGTATACTAGATATTTGTACAAAAAATTACGAAAAAATATTTGTATACTAGATATTGGTGTTATCAATCTATATTTTAATAATTTTTAAGTTTATCCTTTTTGTAAAAAAATTTATGCATTATAAAATAAATGTCACTTTAAAAAAAAACATAATTTTTTTCAAAAAAATTATTTAAATCATTAAAAAAATCTAGAATCTACACATGAACCTTCAAATTCTTAACAATTGAGTTGCTATAAGTGACCAAAGATGAAAATTTGGTCAAAATAATAATTTCAATGTCTCACTTTAGCCAAAAAGTGGGACACACTATTGTGGGATCACCCATATATATAAACACAGAAATAGAGATAAAGATGGTTGAAAATGGTTGGCTATCTTTCTAGTGCCATAGTTGTGGTTTTATTTATTCCGAAAATAATGGTTGATGTAGTCAAGGTTAGGGAATTGATTGAATGCTAACCATTACCTTCTATAAGCACTCACAACACACATATATGTGGATTAAACAAGTCTAAAAGGTCCCCTACAAACTAAAATATGGTAATCCACACTTTTACAAAATAGGTAGGAAAACAATTGAACAATTGAACAAGATATTTGACAAAAATTGGAGTTAATTTTTATAGCCATATTTTGTGGGTAATACTTCACTCACTTGAAGACTAATGATACATTTGCACTCAAGGCATTGCTAATGTTTACACAATTTAAGCACCGTGATTTATTAATATGTAATTTAAGAGGTTGTCAATCTTAGGATCCCCTTTGTCGCCATACTTTTCAAGCTTCAAGATCTCCATTCCTTGCGGGAAGGGAATGCTTAAAATTGCTACCGATAGTGGGCTATGTCAGAAGAAGGGTTGGAAGATAGGCTAGGCAAAGGCTTAGGAGAGACTCACCAATTGGCTCTGCATCTTACCCATATTCTGAAGGAGAGTATTCAGAATAGGGTCATTGGATGACATAGGACCAGCAGAACCTCCTCCAAAATCGCCACTGGAGCCACCTTCGAAACCGCCACCGTGGCCACCACTAGAACCACTATAGGATCCATCGCCATGAGTAGGGCCTCCATCAAAGCCACTTCCATTTCCAAAACCACCACCATGACCTCCACCAGCGCCACCCCCACCACCGAAGCCACCACCACTACCAAAGCCTCCACCACTCATCCCACCAAAACCTCCACTACTAGAGGTGACAGGAGGGGTGAAGCTAAAACCCAAGGGGGTCTTGTTCTCTTTGACAGTTTCAGATCCTTCAGAGACAAAAGGGGTGATGATTGAAGGGACCACATCAGCCA
Organism: Sequoiadendron giganteum; assembly: GCA_007115665.2. Classification (NCBI taxonomy): domain Eukaryota; kingdom Viridiplantae; phylum Streptophyta; class Pinopsida; order Cupressales; family Cupressaceae; genus Sequoiadendron; species Sequoiadendron giganteum. Next base: position 611,314,064 of record CM021105.1, read on the forward strand.
TGTATACAAACATGGGAGGCATTGATACTCCCAACTATCTCTCATGTTCTTCAAAAGTGGCCCCTTGTATAATGCTAGCATTATTCAAAGGGGCACACGCTTCAATCAGACTAGAGAGGCTAGCTAGGAGTTCTATGCCTATTCGGTCTTTTCCCACCATTTACTTTAATTTGCTAATAACCTGAGCAGCCCTAGCCATCTTCGGGTTTCTTTCCAAATGATTCTCTAAGTCACCCAACCCTTTGTTAAGGGCAGATACATATTATGAAGGAATATGAATGGCCCCATGCCCATCTATCGACAAAGGTGTGGGAGATGCAGGAGGAGTGGGGATGTGATCAGTTCCATCAGGGATTTCTACCTCGCCCCTCGACAACTACTCTTGAGCTAAAAGACCCATCGCAGGTTTGGAGAAAAGGCTTGTAGAGAAACTAGAGGTCGACCCTCATCTTCTCCATCAGAAGGTGTCATATACTTCTCCTGACAACATACCTGGAGGTTGTGGACTAGGTTGTGATGCTCATAAACCTTCACAATGCTCAGGGACACAATGATCACCAGGCACGTGGGATAAGTTTCAACACCCACAAATGAAAAAAAGTAGGTTCACCAAAAATGTAAGAGAGGGGGACCAACCACGTTCAGGGCCCCAAGTCACAGAGGACCAAGAGCAGAAGGTTGCCCTAAATTACCTCAGTCTAAAGGGATTTTTCGAATGAGGGATGAGAATGATGAGGACTATAAGGTTTTGCAACCACTCTTCAAACCCGAACTATAATCTAGGCTAGGAGAGCTAGCTTTTTGGAGTCGGTTTTGTGCCTTAGACAACTCTCTGTCTAAGGATGACAGTGTAGTTCGAGGACATCAGTGTGGCGCACTAGCGTCTCTTGGGTGCGCTAGCGTTTGTACGACCAGACAATAGTGGACACAATAAAACTACCAAAAAGACCTACTAACAGCCTAGCTAGTTCAATCTAGATGGTAAAAATAGAATAAGAAAGTACACAAAGTATACACTAAAATGATAAAGCAAATAGACTAGAACTAGGGTGACAAAGATAATCTCGCAAAGATGTTTGTTTTCCAACTAGCTCCACACGTTCTCTCACCTGCACACAAGAAAGAGGGAAAAAAATTGGGGGTTGTATAGGGGTCTACCTTGGTCAAACCCCCATTTCGATGTTTCCACCTCCATGGACAGCCAAGATAGCAACGATAGAGAAATATATGATAAAGGAGAAAAGCAAGTAGAAAACACAATAACACTACAAAACAGTGGAGTGCTACTCAACCAAATCATAAGGGAGAGGAGTGAAAACCTTACCACCTCCACCAAGAGCTCACTAGCCAATGATGAAGAAAGAGAGCTTGAACAATCACCATAGCCTCAATTGTGGTGAAGGGAGGTGTTGCAAAACCTCAAGCCCCTACTGTAACCTGGCTTGTTTCACACTTTCTCTATGGAGTTGATGGAGTGTTGTTGCTGCAATGGAGCATCAAAGTGTTGCTTGAGAGTGAAGAGAATGCTGGAAAATGCTTCAGAATTGCCAAAGAGCTCAAGAACTGCTAAGAAGATCTTGTGTAGAGATGAAATTGCTAAGAGGATGGATTGAATGGGCAAGATAGGCATTTCAAGGCCAAAATAGGGAGGAAAGAGTCATTTTTCGGGTCAGTTGGTCAAAGAGGAATGTTACAATTCATTCCCAATAGGAAGTGTAATGCCTTTTCCATCTTCAGGCATGGGAATCTGTCAGGGATGTAAGTGCGATGTGCGGACATCTGCGCACCGCATGGGTGTCCCCAAAAGTTATTTTTCTACCAACACAAAAGATGAACTCCAAGTGGAACGAAGGTAGCTTGTTGATGCAAAATTTCGCCTTCAGATTTGGTTTTCTAAGGTGAGGGAGTGTAAAAGGGGAATTTGTGTAAGGGGTGCAAATTCACTCCTATACAATACCAACACACATTTAAGGTTAACATGATCAAGAATATAAATCCTATTTTGATATGTAAATAAATTACCATATTCAAATTTATACCAATAAAAATGATATTTCTTAAATTTAAATATAAGGTTAAAAAAATCCTTTGATAGTGGGTAGCATTACCAAATGTCCTATAGTTTTTTACATGAAATTGGTTGTATGAAAAGCATATTTTCCTATATATTTTTCTCTTTATTTTGTAGGGTTTTCTCTATACATATTAAATATAGTTTGATTTGCACAATGGGATCTGATTATGCTATTTTATGACACATGTTTCTCATTTAAGCTTTCTCAAAATGTTTCTCTCAAGGATGAGTATTTGAATTACATGCAATACTAGTTTAATCTTAGTTTATCTTCTCCATGTATGACAAAAGCTTCTTTATTTCATGTTTCATGTTACTATCCTAACATTCTTAGATAAATAGTATATGGGAAAGTTATTTTGGGTTATGACCTATAGTGGAATGTTAAGTTGAATTTTAATTTTTAATTTTCTATGTTTATATCCTAGTTCAATTTTATGACATATACAAAAAACTTAGAATATCTATTGTTGTAAGCAATCTAGCCAAATAGAATCTTATGCAATAAACACTTGAATTTTGTAAACTAATTAAACTATTTGATATTTATATTAAAAGCATCCTCTCTCCATTTTATTACTTGTCATTTCCTATTAAATATGAATATATAGTCTTATTTTTCCCCGTTATCTTTATTTCCCTTATTCTCTTTCACAAAATATGTACACATAATTTTCTTAGCAAATATCCTTCCCTTCAAACAATCCCAAAAATGTAAAACATGGCAACACAATTTTTATTTTTTTGAATAAGTTAGGTAATCTATGATGCTCTATTTATATAGGGAATATTGCAATATTTTTTTAGATTGGCTAAAGAAACTTCAAATGAATGTCCTTGTATACCTTTGTTTCAAGGCCAGTCCTTGGAATGGGCCTTTCCACCTTGGCCTTCAAATTTTCTCATTTTTTTTCTATTTCAAACCTTGAGTTGGATTATAAAATGGAATCAACATGACATGATAATTTGTAGGATCGAGGGCGGAGTAAGCTTTTTAAAAATTATAATTTCAAATATATTTATTTTATTATTATTATTGTTTTCTAGTGAACACAAGTTTTTCATCGAACATTAAGGTCTATAATCTATACACATGAAAACAAATATAGAGATTTAAAAAATATGTATTGCACACTACATATCGATATCCTTGTTTTACAAAATAATAATAATTTATATATACGCACAAAAAGTTATGCTTTATTGAATAAAACTATGTTTATATTATAAATAATGTCACATCAAAAATTAATAATAAATGTTTGTATACTAGATATTTGTACAAAAAATTACGAAAAAATATTTGTACACTAGATATTGGTGTTATCAATCTATATTTTAAGAATTTATAAGTTTATCCTTTTTTGTAAAAAAAGTTATGCATTGTAAAATAAATGCCACTTTAAAAAAAAAAACATAATTTTTTTCACAAATTCTATTTAAATCATAAAAAAAATCTAGAATCTAGATCACCCATATAATACAAACATAAAAATAGAGATAAAGATGGTTGAAGATGGTAAACTGCCATAATTGTGGTTTTATTTATTCCAAGGTAATAATGGTTGATGTAGTAAGGTTAGGGAGTTGATTGAATGCTAACCATTACCTTCTATAAGCACTTCACAACACACATATATGTGGATTAAACAAGTCTAAAAAGTCCTCTACAAACTAAAATATGGTAATCCACACTTTTACAAAATAGGTAGGAAAACAATTGAACAAGATATTTGACAAAAAAATGGAGTTAATTTTTATAGTCGGATTTTGTGGGTAATACTTCACTCACTTGAAGACTAATGATACATTTGCACTCAAGGCATTGGTAATGCTTACACAATTTAAGCACCATGATTTATTAATATGTAATTTAAGAGGTTGTCAATCTTAGTATTATAAAAGGTTGAACATTCATTCTAGTAATTTAAGAATTTCTAAATCCTATTGATTGCAAAATTGATATATATATATATATATATATATATATATATATATATCAGTGGACCCTTGTGAAATAATATATCCCTTATAAAACATGTAAACTCAAATCTATATGAAAATTTTCAAAAACTTCGTAGTAAAGAAATTAGATAAAATAATCATTGCTTAAATAGATATTAAAAATACATTAAATTAATTAACTTTTAATTTTAAAAAATGGTTATAATTATTTTAGTGTTTAATTTATAATTGTAGATATTCAGTGATATATGCCATTTATTAGCATTGGTTGAGAATTACAAAATCATCATTTTTTTAATATATCTAGTACCTTTATTAGTATATTAGCTCATTTCTTTTATTTTATAGTTTTCTTTTATATAACAAAATCTAGACAGCTGTAAAAAAAAATATACCACTTCCAAAACTGCATGCTTCATAACAGCAAGTTCACTTAAACCATTGGAAGAGTTGTCACTGTCATCTCTGATAACCAGGGTGAGTAAATACAATTAATGACAACGGGACCCGTGAGCTTGTACCTCATTTCAGAAGCACATACCCATATATAAGGGTGTGTAGGTACATATGTTAAAATGTTTCCAAAATGGGCAGTTGGCTGCAACAGTAGCAGAAGCATCTTTCAACTTGTAAGGGATCATACTTCTTGCCTTGCCTTGGGTTGCCTCAAGTTGTACCATGAATTAAGCTCAGCATTTTGTCTTCTTACAATACAATCCCTGCTAAACGCTGTCCAGTCATTTTTATAATGGGTTGGAAACAGTGCTGCTTTTCAGACTTCTGAAATAACTGCTACAGTAATTTGTACAATTATCTTCAAGCTTAGGCTGATTTGTTCTATATATTTATCTTCAGAGCTTTATGCTGTGACCTACAAAAAAATGTTCAGTAAGAGGTTTTGCAATATGAGGATGCATCAGGCTGCCACATTGATACTGATTTTGTTCCTCCTGCTGATGATGATGAATGCCCATGTATCTTCTGCTTCAAGACTATTGTCATCTGGTCTGTCACTTCTATTTCAACCATTGTGCACATTAATATGTTTTGAGTCATTTACAGTGATCCAAGTTATTTCAGTGGAGAAGGAACCAGATTTGTCTTCTATTGTTTTATTTTATTATATGTATATCTATTTAGAGAATAAACATCTAGAGTTCTAGATTAACAACCTTTTTCAACAAAGAGCAAATTTTTTGTAATTGTATTTTTATTATTAATGTCAAAATTTGTAATTGCAGACAAGAGACATGAAATAGGCAAAGCCAACAAAATTCTTGACCACCACTACAAGGTAACATTCATTTATCCCTAGTCAAAAGCACTTATCTAATCAAAAACATTCAGTAAAAATACTAACATGTCAGTTAATGGAAAAATGCTTGGCTTATGCCTAGTTAGGATAGTTAGGGTTGATCAACACAGTTGACTGATCTCTGTGATATTGCAGGTTTCAGAGGATACCAACAAGGAAACCAAATGCCAATCCATGGGTGGAAAAGAAGCTTGTGAAGATGAAGAGTTCTATCACACTGATTACATCTATACTAGTTTTAAACCTGGGCATTAGAATTTTTAGAGTGAAGATATAAAACCAACATCTTGGCTGTAAACTTGTCAGATTATTCCTCTAGTGCAACACTGCACTTCTATTAATTTAGATATGCACACTATTTTACTATATATTGAAATTCAGTACATGTATTAACTTGATGTTGGTTTTCATTTGAACTATTTATCGAAATCTTTTGAATCTTTTTTCAGGAAGATTTATGAAGTATTTTCTGTATGATAAAAAATATGCAAACTATCTGCCTTTTCCAAGTTTGCCAAATTCAGATCTGTTTTCTATCTGCCTTTTCCAAGTTTACCAAATTCAGATCTGTTTTCTTTATCTTGTTTTCAGAAAATTTACTCTCTGCAAAAGAATCTGGATAATCTTTTATCCAGTTTAATTAGATCATTTTCTTTTCTACTTACCAATGCACAGTACTGTGACTCAGTCTCTAGTTATTTTCAAGCCCTCGAACTGTATGAAAGTAGATAAAGGAAAATAAAAATTGCACAGCCATCCATGGAGGAATCGTATAAAACCTTTTTCTTTTCTACTAAATTCTTACATAACCTACTGTTCTCCATTGTTCAGAGACTTTGGATTGTAATATGAAACTAGTATATATATTTTAAAGAATTTATATAAAATATATCAAAGATATTGCAGTTAAAATAAAATGTTGTGATGTTTATCAGTTTCAATCAATCTTGTTACATATAGAATTTTGTTTTTCTTCCACGAATTTGCTGACCATCTACCTATATGTCATACTGCTATTATAGAGTTACACCTATCGATCTACTTCTTGTAAATTGAAATTAGAGGATCCGACTTGTATTGAGAGAGTCCATTTGCTTGTGCTTCAGCAAAAGGATCTGATATAAATGAGCAGTTCCCCAGAGTATGCTTCAAGTCTAATTCGTTGCTCAGTTTGTTCACTCTCATAATATATTCAGGATCATTTTTTATAGTTTTTAGTCCAGCAAAACATCCATAGTTGGCACTATGTTATTTAGAAAGGATATGGTAATTGATTTACTCTTTCAATCGGTTTGGCATTTTTATATGATTTAAGAGAAGAAAAGTGAATTAACATCAAGAAGGGGTAAATTTTTTATTAAAACAAGGAAACGTTACAAAGCAAGCGCATTAAATGGTCCTATCAAGTTCAACCAAGTGATCCAATTGATGAGACAAATCCGGGGGTAGTTGACCCCCATCCACCAAATTCCAATCATGAATATGATCATAAGCCCATTTAACCAAGCAATCAGCAACCTCATTCCATTCTCGAGGAATATGAGTTCATTACTTTCTTGTGTATGAATTAATTTTTTAACTAAATGTATTTTATAGTGGGGGATTCAGTGGGTAAATTATACCTTTTTTTCATATCAGTCTTTTTTATTTCCATTTAAATCATATTTATTTTTAATGAAAAGCTTTCAATAATTTTTTTACTAGAGAATATGAAAATAAAATAATTAAAATTATATTTTATATTATAATTTAAGGTGATGAGTTGATTTCCTAATCACTGTTAAGTGAGACATTAATTTGATGTATGAGACCCTCTTGATAAATGCCCATAAATTACTCTCTTATAAATTAACTTATATATTACATAGTAAAGTGTAATAATATATCCTTCGTTTTAAAATCAAACATATATTTTGTCTATGGTGTACAAACACTTTTATCATTAGATCAAATTAAAACTAACCAAATATATTTGCAAGCCCTATATAAATCGTGTAATCAATTCATCTATATGTCATCATGAAAATTAAAGTAAAAGTGATTAAACTTTAATTTCAAATTTTCACCCAACTTGTTATCCCTTAGGCCTAAACCCCCTCCCTTTTTACTATGTTACTCTTAACTAAGAAAAATATAAATAAACTTTTCCTATTTAGACCTAAACCTTGTCCCTTTTCTTAGGAGAAAAATATTTAATTATTCTCCCTCACGTAATATTTTTATTCACCTTGAATTTTGGTACACAACTGACACTATTACCTCGTCACCTCTTGATTGATAGTAGTTAGGTGCCACCTCTGTTTCGTTAAGGCTACCTTTGTCATAGTTAGATTGAGTTAATTGATCCATTGATTGACAATTTATCTCTTGACTTCTTAATTAGATTGATTTAACTCACCTCTTTATTAGGAGTGACTAAGATTTAAACTCGTGACCTCTTTGACATGTCATATTTTTCATTCATGCATCCAAAATTTGTATATATTTATCAAAATCATGTGTATCATATATTTTCATAACCTCAATTGGTTTTCAAGAACATTTCTCAACTGAGACAAGGGGAATAAGATATCTTAGGCATAGATAAGGAAACACCAGCAAGGAAATAACATATTTGGGAAAATTCATAGGAGTATGGATTCTCCTCTTCTTATTCGAGCTCTACAAAACATAGAAGGATGATCCTTAAGGTGTCATATATAGGAAAATTAAAGAGATGAAAAATAATAACTAATGCCTTGACTACCATGCTCTTGTTTTATTCCTAAGTAGGGCTTTTAGACCTCACAACTAGCAAATATAAACAAGTTTACAAGTACACCTACAGATATAACAAATTTCTCTCACAAAGAAGAATCCCCTTAAAACGTTTCTTACACACATGAATCTTGTGAACTTGCCACTACAGCCCTTTGATATTTTTCTAACATAAGATCGCTAATAATATATATTACTAAATAAATGGGCTATAAAGGTAAGTAAGACTTCTACATGCATATCCCTCTAAGCATCTCATTCATGTGTAAATTCCTTAAGATATAACAAAAGTTATAAGATTGACTGTACATACAGGAAGAGTAAGAGAATATACTACAATAGAAATAGAAAGATGTTCTTGATGAAAAAGAGTCCATGGTCATCCAAACTAGTGCCTATCATATTAGGAAACAAAGTTACGACTTGCAAGAAGGAAAGGCAACCATATGGGATTGAAATAGGATTATAAGTTCATAAATTTATGCATATCATAACAATAATTAAATGTTGCACCATCATACATATTTAACAATCTAGATCTCAAATTAGCAATACCCACAAAACAATTTGTAATTCATTATAATGCTAAATATTAATAACCTCCTCATTACATCAAGCTCTATCAAAAGTGGTAAGATAAATTTATAAAATAGTTTTAATTAATTCCCTAAGTTATTGAATCCTACCATGAATACATATGATCATACAACTACAGATAAAAGCTATGCATCCTTATAGCTAAATACAAATAAAGCCATGCCTTGTAACATTATAACATACTTCTATTGATGCCAAAGAATACATTTATAGGCCACATGGGCATGAAATTATCCTAGAGACCAACCTCAAATACATCTTATACTCATGCATATATAAAATTTTGATTACAATATATCTCATGGTGTAGTAGAATAGTCCTATCGACATTCAAGTCCATATAGTCGCCCACATGGCCTACATACATCAACATATTAGAAGGACATACATCAACATATTAGAAGGACAATGACAACAAGATGAATAATCTATATTGGATCATACAAAATCTATAGCATATGGGGAAGGAGACCATGTCCTCATTATTTCAAAGGAATGTTGACAAGTCAATAGCATGTAGAATTTCTAAATCATGAAGGAAATCACCAAGACTAGACTTTGCATTCAATTCTAGAAATTAATGTCATAATTGGCTCAAAGAATTCCTACTTGTATGACTAGAAACCTGTGTAATAACACCAAGCATGGCTCAAGATATTCTTCAATATGTTACCATGCCTTTAAGGGTTATCAATCAACATATAAATTTCCTCAAAAAGTGGAGGGGAGCGTAGGGATTTTCATTTTCATCATCGTTGGCTAGAATAAGGTGTAGAATCACCAAAAATCAAGAATTAGGGAATTGGGAAATTAAAGTTATCAAGGCTTAATAAATTCAAACAAGACCATAGATATGGAGAGAACATCAATGACTTCAAATTGATAAAAATTAGGCCAACCACCTAGTGTAACATTTCCACATGGCTCTACAATAGTTAAAAGTCATAAACTTGAGCATGGTAATTTATCATTTGAATGAATAGTGCATGGTGGGTAGATCACATGTTTGAAGTCTTCCTAAATTTGGATAATCCATGTCAAGGCCTCAAGAATAGCAGAATGGAGAATATAGCACAAGAAGTAAAGTGCAAGTGGGATACAACTACAATGATTATTAACTAATCTGTAAAAGTGAACACATACACAATAGGTCCACCACCATGCCACATTAGCGTCACATGAAGACTCATGATTTGTTGCAAAGGATGATGTAGATGTCAAGTGAGTGCAAGATCATGATGGGCCAAACAATTTACCCCTAAGTGACAATGAAAATACAAAATGGTACTTAAGTAACTTCACAATAAAAATAATATAGTAATAAAAATTGTAGTGAGTTGAATGATGTCTATGGGTTAGTACTTTAAAAAAAATCAATTAGGTAAAAATTTGATATGTCAATGAGACTACTAATTCTTATAGAAAAAAGTACAAGGTAGGTGATGCTTCAACCAACCGAAGTACAAAAAAAAAATTTACCTCAAAACTTTAGATTTAAGTAAAGGACATGTATGAGTGCATTTCATACACACACGCACACACAATTTAAAATATATGATTTTTCATGAATTTTAATAAACATTAAAAACTAATTTTTTGACCAACCTAAGGTGGTAAAAAAATATGATTTTTTTAATATATAGCTAATGAAGCCTAGAATGTGACGCATCTTTTGGATTTGAAAAAGGATAAATAGTTTGAAAGTTATGAATGCTTTCTCAATATGTATATCTATTAGGAATTCAAACATAGTGTACATAGAAAATTAATAATAAGTAACTATTAAAATTATAAGGAGGTATATATTAAGTTTTCCGAATCATGATCTGTTTCCTCTAAAAAACAAATTATTTAATTAAATTTGGTTTAAAAAAAAATGATCAACTTTAAGGATAAAACTATGCAAAATTTTAGGATAATACTAAATGGGTGGTTTTTCAAGTTCCTTTGGCATGTTTTTGGACTCCTAGTTGCTTAAATCTAAGGTAACCTCAAGGCACTTTTGAAGGGAATTAATATTTGAGTTAGAAATATTAACTATTTTTCCATTTGAATCTAAAATTAAGACTAAATGTTAGCACTTTTTCATTCAGTAAGTTATTTTTTCCATTCCCACTATTTGACTCATCATGATCTCACACTCACCTTGCCAACAAGATCAAATGATCCCACCACCACCATAAACAATGCATGATAGAAAATCATTCACCCTAAGGACCACATTGAAAAAGAGCACACCTACCAAGGAAACATATGCTTGTGAATAAAATGGTGGGGCCGTAGACTTGAAGCCACCTCTCAATCAAAAAGTATAAAGCTCACTAGGTTCAAAATGTTCTCAGACTCTATATACTTGCAATCATAGGAGGATATGAAAATATAGATTTTCATGCAAGAATAACATTTGGAACATGTTGAGGAGGTTTTGTGTTAGTAATAGAGTAGACTACGAAATAAATAGACACCAAAATAATTAACGTTTTGACTCAAGGAAATTATAGAATACAATTTACTTGCAAGCTAAGGTCTATAGGAATTCGTAGAACTTAGGAATGTCCTATTTGCACATACAATTGGATTTCAAGTCATATTACACTATACTATCTTAATTTCCCTCCGCTAACTAGTCCTTTTTGGGCTACAAGAATCTAGCAAAGTCTCCTAAGAGACAAGATTAAAAATATTTCAAATTTTGATGGATCATTTTCTGGAATCTATAGTCCATTCTTATAGGTAGATTTTGGTTATGACTACACTAAACTATCTCAATTCCCCATAACTCCATATTGTTTGACCTTGGAGACAATGAATGCATTCTTGCAAAATACATCAATGTCACTCAATACAAGGGTGCTTGGTGCCAATTTCTTCTTTCTACACCTTGTGGGACAAAACTATGGGTACAGACACATCAAGGTGAGTGGGTGAATTGTATTGGATGTCTTGTTTCATCATAAAAATAGCTTGGTCCTTCCAAGCTACACCAATTCAGCAAAGTCTTTTAAGAAACTTAAGAGAAAAATAGTGTCAAAATTTGATGGAGCATTTCACAAAATTTATAGCACCTAGGAATGTTTTATTCATACCTATAGGTGGATTTTGGTTGACTAAACTAGCCTATCTTGATTTCCCTCAACTCCATATTCCTTCACCTTGTTGACAATGAATGCATTCTTGCAAAATGTCTCAATGGCACTCAATACGAGAATGGTACCATTTTTTATAGGACCAAATTGAATACACAAACACATCAAAGTAGGTAGGGGATTTGTTAGGGTAAATAGGATATTTACCACACTTAAGTTTACTTAGGCATATTGCATTTAGTTTATTAGTGCATTTAATCACTGGGTGGTTCTTTCTTGTAATGGGTAGTTTTCTCACCCGTCATATATTTCATGCCTTAAAAAGGCTGTATCATATGTATTTTATCCATCTCAATCTACTCACTCTTTTTTGGTGAAATAGCATATTTTCTTCTCTTGTATCTGTGAAGGCTTTTCGTTGCAATGGTGCTCCTAAGAGATGGATATCAGAACCAACCATTCTGCTCTCCTTTCCTTGAGAGATTTTCATCCGAATGTTTGAGATCATTATTTTCTGAATACATTCAGAAGAATGTTCATCTTTATCAATTCCGTTTTTTTTCTGAAAGCCCAAATCTTCTGCCATTGTGGAGAAGTGCGAATAGATTGAAGTAGCTAATGTTTGGAGATTGGCAGCGAATCTTTGATTGGAGGCTTTTTTTACAAAATTGCAGCATTCGATTTGTTGTTGAAGGCCAATATTATGCTCCTTGGAGGTTGCGAAGGAGATTCCTGGCGCGTGGAAGGCACGTTTTCTCTGATTACAAGCCGATCGAGGCTGTGCATTCTTCCTTTTGCCGCGATTCTCTTCTTTTGAAACAATTTTTTTCTTCTTGGTGACTGCGATTTTTGGAGGACTAGCATAATTTTTTTAATTTTGTGGACTTCCATTTGGCGCTTGAAATCTGCTGAGGCATTGTCTTGGTATTCAAAAAGGCGCAGAGAGGCGTTAGACGTTTTTGGGGAGGCCACAATTTCTGTTTTGGAGGCACAAGTCAACCTGCTATGCTGCGTTCTTTGCCAAATATCCTGTTGAACGAATGAAGAGATTTTAATGACGTCTACGAGACCAAACAGTCTAAGAGATCAAGGGCCAAAAAGCTAAGAGATTTCCAGATTCTTTTCAATGTTGGATCTCCTGCTATGAATTTTGACCAAAAAACTAGCCGTATTGCTGATCCTTTCTTCCTCAAATAACTCATGCAAGTTGTTAGCCTTTAAGTTGCCCTCATACTGAGTACGGATATCCTCATAAGTCGTGCATTCCATGATAAAGCGTCATTCAGTCTCCACCACCCCTTTTCTACAAAATATGCAAATTCTATCCTCCCACACTTCCTTAGGTATTGTCCATCTTTTGGTTTCACATCTAAGATGATGTGATTCAGTCCTCAACTGAGCTATTAACATTCTTGCTTTATCTTTAATAGCAACTCCCAAATAAGTTTTCTTATCGTGCTCCCAAGTTGGGTTGAACTCTTTGACATAGTGAGTTTTCTTTCGCCCAATCGGCTTCGTCCACATGGCAGTCCTAAAATTTTGTGCAACAGACTTTTTTATTTCCACATTGGTGTTGGGGCACTCGTGCAAACTGATGCTCCATTTGCTTAGCCATTTGCTATTTTGCTTCATCCACATTTTCGTCCTATGGTCTAAAACCTCCTCCACAACTATTTTGGGCGCCCAACGGTGATTATCCATGTTTTCAACCTTCTTTAGGTAGTTTAGCAGTCAGGTTATAGCCGATGCCTCCAATGGCAAGGTTCCCAATTCAGCCAAGAGAATATCATAAGAGATTGTAGTTTTGACTTTGAGGTTGCACGTGATTAGATGCTTTTGGATTCTTTCAAGTTGTCTCCATCTATGATTTGACATGCTACTTCCCCACACCTCGCAGCCATAGAGAACCACCAGTGTGACCAACAAGCCAAAGAGGGTTTTTTTGGTTTTCCAATCCCAAAGCTCAGCCTTTTGAGGTGTTCACATTTGTGGTTGTAAATCTTGCTAGAGACACTGAAATTGTGGAAGGGGTGTCTTTTTTCCAAGGCGTTTTTCACCCAATCTGTCATTGTGGATGCACGGTGAATTGAAACCTTTCTTTGACCCGTATTTGGCATCTAGTGTGTAGACAGGGGTGGATTGATTGCTTGACGGAAGCCACGATTTGAAGGCGGAAAATCATTCTTGTAGCATACATTTTTCCAAAAAATATATTTTATAAAGTTTTGAATCCCTAAATATTTAGGGTTTCAATGTTGCACAGCCGAGAGGAAGTGGGCCCAAGTTGGTTTTGAAGTTGTTGCTAAATACATTATCCCACATTGGCAGTGTGGAGGATCTTTTTTCTATTTAAATTGCATTGCTTTGCCTATAATTGTTGTGAGCAAGTCTCACATGAGGTTATTTTGTTTGATGGAGTGTTTTCAATGGAACTAACTTGGTGTCAGCATGGAAATTAAGCAATGAGTTGCATTAAATTTTGTTGCAAATCAGGTTTAATTCTTTTTTGGAGGTTTTTATACTTGTGAAAGCACTATCTTTGAAATTTTAAAGAATTAGTAAGTTATAATGGTTTCTTTGGAGAAAGAGAATTTTAGGCAATGGAGTGATGTTGTTCTCACCCATCTTAGTGAGGAGAATCTATTTTCATATTTGTATAATGAATTTCTTGTTCCAGACACACGTAGTAGGTATACGATTTGGAAAAGATTTAGAGCTAGAGTCTATGGAGTTATTTTTGAGCATATCAATGACGAGGACCTTTTGGATTCACTTTTTCATTTTGAGAGCCCTTATGCTCTTTGAACCTACCTTTGAGAATCATATGGAAATCTTGATACTCCGCCATCTCTCAATAACCCTCCTTCCAATACCAGTGTGTCTCTTTGTTCTTCAGAGAAGATAAACCATGCTTGTGATCCTTTGGAGGTTGTTGAGACTTCAAATAAGGTTGTGGTTGCTTCAAAGGTTCTTGATTCTTTGTTAGAGATAGTTGATCCACCTTCATTGAGTACTTCCATCATTCTTGAGCAACAGGATTATGATTGTCTTCCTAATTGGGATTCCTATTTGTTGGACATTGGTTCCTTGTTTGTGGAGTCTCACATTTCAGATTTGAAGGACACATTTGAGGAATTATCTCTCGTCTTTGATCACAGTTATTACACAACTATTGTCAAACCATCTTTGTCTTTGGACATTGTTCAACACCAATTTCTAGTGGTACCTTGTTTGAATGGGAATGCTCTTGATTGATTTGTGGCATCATCTTCCAAGATCTTGGCAATAAATGAGTAGATTTCAAAGACATTACCATACATCTTCATGCTTCCTTCTTTCAATTCCTATCTAGAATGGGAAGCATTCTTGTATTTGTACTTGGTTTTGTTTTTTTCCAAAAGGGAGACAAGTTGTTTGTCGACACTGGATTATGCTTTGTCTTTAGGCACTTACCATTTTTGCAAGTGATTTCACATTGTGGAAGGGCTATATAGTCTCTCTCTTTCCCTCTTATAGGGGCCATTTATTGTATATACATGATGTATGTATTCCTTGGGGGGTGTGGTTGAGTCCTCCATCCATGCATCATTTTTGTTTTTTTTAACTCTTTTGGAGAGGGGTTTTTCCCCACAGGGTTTTTCTCCTTTTTTCTGGTTGTGAGAGATTTCTTTTTGCAGTTGTAAATGGGTACCTAACGTGGTTGTGTAGTCGGGACCCATCTTGCAACTTCATTTTGCATAATAATCTCCCTAAGTTTCACTTAAGGGGGGGTGTTAGGGTAAATAGGATATTTACCATGCTTAAGTTTACTTAGGCATATTGCATTTAGTTTATTAGTGCATTTAATCACCGGGTGGTTCTTCCCCTATCGGGTAGTTTTCTCACCCACCATATATTTCATGACTTTAAAATGTTGTATCATATGTATTTTATCCATCTCAATCTATTCACTCTTTTTTGGTGAATAGCATATTTGCTTCTCTCGTATCTATGAAGGCTTTTTCGTTGCAGATGGTTCTCCTAGGAGGTGGATGATACCAACAAGATTGATAGTGGAGACATCATTCCATCATCAAAGGGTCTTGGTCCTTATAGGATATGTAAAATCTCTTATGAGACCTAAGAGTAAAAAAGTGTCAAACTTTAATGAATTATTTCTTAGAATTTGGAGCACCTAGAAATGTTTCATTCATGTGTTTTGATGGATTTCAAGTCTAAAAGTAAACCAACCTATCTCAATTTTCCTCAACTCCATATTGTTTAATGATATAGATCAAAAAAGAGATGAGTCTTACTAGATCGATCCTTTACATAGCTAAATTGAATTAGACTCACACACATAACTATCTCGTTCACCAATTTAATTGAACACAATAAAATGAACCATGGATGCAAAATAATTATATTTCACCATCTAAATCTACACAGGTATGCAAATGCAATTCCAATTAATGGGTATGTGCAAGATCATGGGGGTCCAAAAAGTGGCGATGTGAAAAAAAATGTGTTTTTAACACGCTCAAAAATGCGAATTTTCTGCTTTGACTTTTTTACAAGCTTGGGTACAATATCCGTTTTGGTTTGGTAATACCAAACTGAAACGGATATTCGTTTTGGAAAGCGGAAACTTTTTTTTTTTGAAAAACAAAATGGATATCCGTTTTGAAGACCTAAAAACTTTCTTTAGTAAAATGGGCATAAATTTTGTGTTTCTTATCGAAATTTTGACTTTTTATAGGCCTTGGAAAGGTGATTGAGAGCTCTACACAATGGACTAGGTGGTATTTATATATTGTACACAAAAATAATTATAATCATTTGAAATTCATATTTCATTTGTGAAACATCAAATGCTCACTACTTTCACATGCAAAGTCTTTTTTTCATGATTTTTTTTATAACACTCATCTCAAAATACTTGAAACATTAGAAAAAGTAATAATGATAAAATATTTATATTTTTTGTATCAAGGAGATGAACAAATCTTCATAAATCATCATATCTCTCTATCCCTTTCTCTACCTCTCTATATATCACCGTGTCTCCCCTTAAGCTCTAGACCTATCCCTCCGTCCTTTCTTCTCTCTTTTTCCCTCTTTATACCTATCTTTCTCACTCTCTCTCCTTGAGCTCTAGACATATCTCTCTACCTCTCTCTCCATCTTTCCTTCCTTCTCTCTCTCACTCAAATCCCTCCCACTCCCTCTCCCTCTCTCTCTCTCCCTCTCCATCTCCCTCTCACTCTCCATATCCCCTCTCCCTCTCTCTCTCCCTCCCTTTGAAGTATCTCTTCCACTTAAGTATCTCTCCCTCTTAGGTCTCTCTCTCAAGTCTCTCCCACTCCCTCTCTCCCTCTTAGGTTTCTCTCCCTCTCTCTCTCTCAATGTCTCACTACACTCACACTCTCTCCCTCTCTCCCTCCCTCTCTCCCTCTCAAGTCTCTCTCCCTCCCTCCTCTATCTCCTCTCTCCCTCCCTCCCTCCTCTCAAGTCTCTCTCCCTCTCCCTCCTCTATCTCCTCTCTCCTCCCTCTCAAGTCTCACTACCTCTCCCTACCTCTATATCCCTCTCTCCCTCCCTCTCTCCCTCTCAATTCTCTCTCCCTCTTCCTCCCTATATCTCTCTCTCTCCCTCTCTCCCTCTCAAGTATCTCTCTCTCCTTATCTCTCTCACTCTCCATCTCCTTCTCAAGTCTCTCTCTCTAGTCCCTACCACTCCCTCTCCATCTCCCTCTCACTCTCCATCTCCCTCTCTCCCTCTCTCCCTCTCTCTCTCCATCCCTCTGAAGTATCTCCCTCTTAGGTCTCACTCTCTCACACACACACACACTCTCTCTCTCTCCATCTCCATCTCAGGTCTCTCTCTCCATCTCCATCTCAGCTCTCTCTCTCTCTCTCTCTCTCTCTCTTATAGCTCCCTCCTACTCCCTCTCCCTCTCACTCTCCATCTCCCTCTCTCCCTTCCCCTCCTTTTGAAGTCTCTCTCCTTCTTATGTCTCTCTCTCAGGTATCTCCCACTCCCTCTCTCTCTTCTCTCATGTATCTCTCTCACTCTCACTCTCTTAGTCACACTCTCCATCTCCTTATACGGTCTCTCTCTCCCACTCTCTCTCTCACACACACACACTTTATCTCTCTCTCCCCCTCTCTCTCCCCATCTCAAGTTACTTCTAAGGGAGAGAGAGAGAAAGAGGGAGGGAGGGAGAGATATATAGAGGGAGGGAGAGGGAGAGAGGGAGAGAGGGGGAGAGAGAGATTTATCTAGTTAGGGTGGGAAGGGAACACCTGAGAGAGAGAGAGAGACCTGAGAGGGAGGTGGAAAGTGAGTGAGTGGGAGAGAGGGAGAGGGGCAGTGGGATACCTAAGAGGGAGAGGGAGAGGGAGAGACCAGAAGAGAGGAGGGAGGGAGGGAGCGAGGGAGGGAGAGAGAGAGATGGGGGGAGAGAGAGAGATCTAAGAGGGAGATGGCGAGTGTGAGTAAGAGAGAGAGTGAGAGAGAGAGACATGAGAGAAGAGAGAGGAGTAGGAGATCCAAGAGAGAGAGAGAGGAGAGAGACGGAGGGAGAGACCCAAGAGGAGAGAGGAAGCGGAAGAGAGAGAGAGAGACCTTGAGAGTGAGTGTGAGAGAGAGAGGAGGAGAGGAGATACCCAGAGATTGAGACTCAAAGAGAGGAGAGAGGATAAGGAGAGGGAGCGAGAGGAACCCATGTTTGAGAGAGGAGGAGAGAGAGAGAGTTGAAATGGAGAGAGAAAAGGAGAGAGGGAGAGAGTGAGTGGGAGAGAGAAATACTTGAGAGGGAGATGAAGAGAGAGAGAGAGAGAGAGTGTGTGTGTGTGTGTGAGAGAGAGAGAGAGACTTGAGAGAGAGAGAGTGGGAGAGAGAGACTTGAGAGGGAGATTAAGAGTGTGAGTAATAGAGAGAGACATGAGAGAAGATAGAGAGGGAGTGGGAGAGACCTGAGAGAGAGAGAGAGAGAAAGAGAGGGAGGGAGAGGGAGTGGGAGGGACCTGAGAGAGAGAGAGAGACTTGAGAGTGTGAGTGTGTGTGTGAGAGAGAGAGAGGAGAGAGAATGGGAGAGACCTAAGAGGGAGAGGGCTGGACCTAAGAGAGATAGAGACTTCAAAGAGAGGGAGAGAGGGATATGGATAGGTTATGGGAGGGACCTAAGAGAGAGAGAGAGGGGAGGAGAGAGGGAGAGAGTGATTGGGAGAGAGAGACCTGAGAGGGAGATGAAGAGAGAGAGAGATATTGTGTGTGTGTGTGTGTGTGTGTGTGTGTGTGTGTGTGTGTGAGAGAGAGAGAGAGAGAGAGAGAGAGAGAGAGAGAGAGAGAGAGACTTGAGAGAGAGTGGGAGAGAGAGACCTAAGAGGGAGATGGAGAGTGTGAGTAAGAGAGAGAGAGAGAGGGGGAAGGGAGGGAGGAAGGGAGGGAGGGATAGAAAGAAATAGAGGTAGGTAGGGAGAGGGAGAGGGACTTGAGAGGGAGAGAGGAAGGGAGAGAGGAGAGAGATTGGGAGAGAGAGACCTAAGATGGAGATGGAGATAGTGTGTGTGTGAGAGAGAGATAGAGAGATACTTCAGAGAGATGGAGAGAGAGAGGGAGAGAGGGAGATGGGGAGTGAGAGGGAGATGGAGAGGGAGAGAGAGGGAGAGGGAGTGGTAGGGACCTAAGAGATAGATAGATAGATAGATAGATGTGAGAGGGAGATGGATAGTGAGGGAGAGAGGGAGAGAGAGACTTGAGATAGAGGGAGGGAGAGGGAGAGAGACTTGAGAGGGAGAGATTGAGAGAGAGAGAGAGAGGGAGTGGGAGTGGGAGAGACCTAATAGAGAAAGACCTAAGAGGGAGAGAGGGAGTTAGAGAGACCTGAGAGAGAGACCTAAGAGGGAGAGAGACTTAAGAGGCAGAGAGACTTCAAAGCGGGGGAGAGAGAGATAGGGAGAAAGGATATGGAGAGTGAGAGGGAGATGGAGTGGGAGAGATAGAAAGGTAGAGGGAGTGGGAGGGACCTGAGAGAGAGAGAGAGAAGGGAGTATACAGTATGGAGATAGAGGTAGAAATATAGGTCTAGAGCTCAAGGAGAGAGAGAGTGAGAAAGATAGTGTTATGCCTTGCATAACCACCCCATCTTTTGCCTTGGTCAAAATGGGTCCCCCTTTGTGTTTTTTTGTACTTGGTTGTTTTTGAAACAAAGTTTGGAGTCTAGTTTTGCCAATACTTTATTTTTCTTTGTTTTCTCTGTCGGAATCAGAACCGGAGTTGAATCAGGTTCTGAAAGTTCTTTTGAGGCTTGTTTTTGGTTCTATCCCGACAGTCTTTTCTTTGCCTTTGTTTTTGGTCTTTAGCTGAAGTGGAGCCGGAGTGGGAATTGGGATGGTTGTTATCAAAATTTGCAAAATCAAATTCTATTCCGATCCCGCCTCCGCTACTTTTTAATGTTTGTTTTGTCTCGATTTTTGTGTTTTGTTTTATTAGGTTGGTCTTTTACTTAACTTTTTGTATTTGTTTTTGTTTTGTTTTTATTTGTCAAATGCAGAGCCGGAATGGGAATAAGGTTTGGAAATTTTATAATTTTAAGATCCTATTTCCATTTTAGTTCTGCCCCCGCCTTTTTTTGTCGTTGACTTTTTGACTGAAGTTGCACTGCAGACCATTGTTCGTTCTCTTACAGTTCTGACTCCACCTTTATTGTGTTTTAATGCATTAATGGTGGTTGCCGGTGTAGGTATAAATTCACATATTTTCCTTTATTAAGGGTTAAAGCCGATCATTATTGTTATTATTACAAGTCTGAGAGCGCGAAGAGCAATAGCAGAGTTCGTTTGAGCAAATTGATCGAGATAGAGAAGGGATATTGTGTGCGAATCGATTCAGAAAGTTAGTGCGGCTTTGTTTGCATTTGAGGTAGGTCTTTTATCTTTGTTGTTCGTTTGTTTATTTGCGGTTGTGTTCGTTGTGTTTTTGCTTTATATCTGCTCGCGTGTTCAATCATTGTGTTCTAAAGCAATTCTATGATCACGATGTGATTGAATGAGCAGGTTCTTGTTTTGGCTTGTTTGTTTTGCTTTAATCTTTGTCGTCTTATTTTATCGTGTCGTTTCTTTCTATTTTTGGGCATTGTCGCTTTCATGTCTTAATCGTGATTATGTCGTGTTTGTTTTCGATTTGCAGTAGATTAGATTAGATTAAATGTTTTTAATGGCGTTTGTTAGATTAAGAATCTATAGTGAGGTAGATTAGAGATTTTACAGTGAGTTAGGGTAGATTAGATTTATTGTTTAAATTAGGGTTTCGTCGTTTGGTAGAATGGCAGGGTTTTAAACCCATGCCCTAGTTTTATTAGGTTTGTTAGATTAGGGTTTTGTTGGTCTCTGCAATTACTTTAAATGATTAAAAAAATGATATCTTAGAAGTGCCATTGATTCCCCATGGTCATATGGGTAGAGTTTTAAAGCTCCTTTGCCATTTTATAGCGACCTAGGTTTTAATCATGAAGTTATGTTGAAAATGAATAAATTTGATGATGTCATGATTAGCATAGGCAGAGGTGGGATTGGAGTGGATTATGGACATAAGAGTTTTGTTTTACAAAAGTTATCAATTCCATTTTTATTTTCGATTCCGAGTTTTAAAAGGTTTTTCTTGAAGTATGTGATAACTGGCGGAGGCAGGATCAGAACTGATCTTGAACTTAAGAATTTTGTTTGCGAAGGTTATAAATTCCGTTTTTATCTCGTGTCCGGCTCCACATATAATGGAAAGTCTTTCTTCAAAGTAATGATAACCTAATCGGAGGTGGAGGCGGAATGGAAATAGAATATGAGAAAAAGTAAAATTCGAAGAAAACCAAATCACTTTTTGTTTTGATCCCGGTTTCGATAACTTTCCCGACTCTGACTTCGAGCCCGTTTATTATTAGGTGAAGTTCCTATATCGGTTTTTGCTCCGAGTCCGCCAGGTTTTGTAAAAGAGATTCTTTTGTGCTTCTGTCTGGTTCCGACTCCGATGTATGTGTAACAGGTATGTTTTAAAAGCATGTTTTATGATGATTTATCTAAAGGTATAATTAGAGGTTTGCTTGCAGGAGATTTGAGAGATGGCAGGAACGTCAAGAGAGGCTGCTCGAAGGAATCAACCGGCTGGAACATCAAAAATAGCACCGAAAATCAAGAAGGTGAAACTAGAGCAACTGCCTTATACATTGAGGTATGATCATAGGAATCTGGTGGTGAAAGTAAGTAAGGTGGAATCAGACTGGTCAGATATCACGAATACTAATTTGGGTCAGTATAGCTTTGAAGAATTACATGAAGAGACCTTTGCAGAAACAGCGAACTTGACAGGGAAAACTCAAAGGATTGTTGACTCCGGTCTTGCACATATCACTATGTTTCCTTTATCAGTTCAGTGTCCGGAGTTGATATTGACAGTGGCAAGTACTTATAATCCAGCTACAAGATTATGCATGGATTCACAGAATAATGTGATTATAGATCTTACTCCGCAAATGTTCCAAAGTATATTTAATGTTCCTGATCCCAAGAATTTGGTGCAGCTAACTGAGGCAGAGGCATTGGAGAAATATAGCAAGCATAAAGATTCCAATAAGTCTCACTTAAACAAAAGATGGTTAAGCACGGAGAAGAAATCTTTAAGCAAGCTAGCAGACCAGCCAAAGAGGGCAGATTTCAAGAAGGAGATATCTAATTTGATATTAATGTTGTCCAGAGTGTTTAGGAAGAGGGATGCCTTCCACTTCAAGGAATGGATGTTTCATTTTATTCAAGTAATCTTTCAGGGTGATTACCAGTTTGATTGGTCAATGATTGTTTCTGATGCCATACATGATCAGCTCACAAGGGTTAGACAAACCAAATCTTTCTTCATGACTTCATATGTGGTCTATGCTATAGCAAGATTAGGGATTTTCTCAGGATTAAACAGAGTAGGTATAATGGGAGCCTTGGATGGACAAAGGAAGGTATGGGAACACTACAATCGATTATCTCTTCAGGTTGCTGAGACTCACTTCAGAAGAGTCAATGATGCCTTTTTATATGTGGTTATCAACCAGTTGAGTGGAGATGCAGGATATAGATTAAGTCAAGAAGCTATGGCTTTTATTTCTGAATGGGGAAGTTGGTATATCCAATACCCCAAATTTACATACTTTAGATTGTTTGGTTTTGAAGGTCATCCCCATTTGCTTCCAAGATGTTGCAGCAATAGAATAGTGCTTATGGAATTTGTATATCAAGCCATTGGAGTTAATGTTAGGTTTGGGATCAAGCACAAGATAGGATGCCATAAATTTCCCATGACACTGGGTGAATACAATTGTCAACATTTGAAGGGAGCAAAGGTGGTTTGTAATGAGTTGATACAATTGAAATTGGGATTGTATATAGCTCGTAAGTATTTTGATCCAAGGGAGAAAATGCATGCTTTATTACCTTCAGTGTTCACTAAACACTTTAATTTGTTAGAAGATTTTTGGTGTGATAGGCAGGATGAATATGACTTGAGGAAGAAGAATTATGAGAGATTACTAGTCTCACTTATGGTAGAGCTTGGTATTAAAAAGAATATTCCTGACACTTTGGTGGATGATGGAATGGTATTAGATCCCTCATATGAAGCTTTGAACATTGGCACCAAAAACTTAGATCCAGTAGACTGGAATGAGGAAGAAACGATTGATATTAAGAAAATTGGAAGAACAGTCTTGGATAGAAGTGTGCAATGGTTGATGATGAAAGCTTGAGCTCCTCAAGGACCAATCATTAAGAAAGGTAAAGGGTATAAGAGGATTAAAAGAAAGGCACCTTCCAAGGAGCCATTGGAATTATTTCCTCTGAATGTTGAAGAAATAGAACTTGAGGTGGTTGATGAAGAAGAAGAGACACCAGAGGGAGATGTTCCAATTGAATCTGTTGTTTCTACACCCGCATTGGGTGAGTCATCTACACAAGCCCCACTCACAAGAAAGAAAAGTAAAGAAGTTCAAGGAGTGCTTTATGCCATGGCTGAAGTTGCTAAAGGAAAAGAAGTGGAGGAAGAATTGGTAGAAATTGAGACAGACTCAGATGAAACTCTTTCAGAGAAGGACCTACAAGAAAACATGCCTTTTGAGGGGACTATTGAGCAGATTTTGACGCAGGAAGAGCAATGGAAGCAGTTTGCAGATGCTACAAGGGAGTCTGATGCAAGGGCTACGACGGAGAAGCAAAAGGAAATGGATGCAAAGTTACAAGCTGATGCTCTACTTCAACAGCAGCAATTAAAGGTAAAAGAAATTGAGACAAGGACAACAGCTGATGAAATGGAGGAGCAAATGAGGCAACGAGAGCATGAGATCAAGGTCAAAGCAGAAAATGACAAGTTGGAATTGATATAGAAAATCCTTGATCTTGAGGAGGAGAAAGCAAGAAACCGAAGGGAAAAGGAAGCCCTAGTTGCTAGACTGAAGCTTGCAGAGGAGGCTCGACAGAAAGAACAAGAAGCTGAAGCTCTAAGAAAGGAAAGAGATTTCGAAGAGCTAATAAAGAAATAGCAAGCTGAAGAAGAAAGGGAAAAGGCAGAGAAACTCATAGCCTTAGAAATGGAAAGGATAGAAAAGGAAGAATCAAAAAAGATAAGGAAAGAAAAAGAGGCCGAAGAGCTAATTAGGAAGCAAAAGGAAGAAGAGACCGAAGCTGCAAAACTTAAAGCTTTGGAGATAGAGAAGCTCATGGCCTTAGAAAAAGAGAGATTGAGAAAAGAAGAAGAAGACAAGAAAATACAGGAACAACGAGATAGAGAAGAGGCTGAGAAGTTGGTGTAGATGCATGTGATGCAGGAACAACAAGAAAAAGCAAAGGTTGATTCTCAACCTGAGGTAAATGTTCAGCCATCCTCTACAGTTGCCGCTTCCTCTTCCATGATGATGATTGCTCCTAGTGCTCCTATATGGTTGAAATTAGATTTGCAGAAGAGAGCTAGAACACCTCCTCAACCTCTTAATTGGGAGGACATGATGAAGGAGATTGAACAGGAAAGGCCTAAGAAGAAGGCTAAAGTTTTGCATTCTACCAGAATCACAGATAAAGGGGAGATAGTTGTTGAATGTGTCATGCCTATGATTGAAAAGGAGGTAGGGGATATGCAGCTCACAAACTATCAATTGAGTACGGTTAATTTGGGAAGACCCACTAGAAATCAACAAATGAATCTGATTGATGTGGTGGCTTCAATGACTAAATCAAGAATGATCAAGGACAAACAAAAGAAAGATGAGCTTAAGGCTCAATTGGATCAGTTACATTCATTCTTGAAGAGTGTTTCCTCTCCAAGGTCACAACAGGTTGCAGCTATTGAGACTCCTGTTTTGCTAAGCAAAAAGGAGGTTGATGATTTGGTGCAAGTTAGAGGTAAGGCGGAGATGGTTGATAAATGGATAGATAAATTGAACTACGAGGTAGGTGAGGTTTTAACAGAAGGTTTTGAAACCTACAAAGAGGCAGAAGGAGTAATAAAAGAGATGCATCAATACATTGAGGCATCCGAAAAACTAGAAGAAGAGTATAAGGAGTATAGTGAAAAGTTAGAAAAGATAAATACATTACCTCTAACTACTCTTCTAGAAGAATCTATACTTGAAGATGATAATAAAGATTTTGTAGAAAAGACTTCTCGTATACTTAAGTTTAGGACTAGCTTTTTGAGCAAGCATAAGGATGAGATTCAAGAAGCAATTAATAATTTAACTGAGCAGTTGGAAGAGTTGGAGGCGGTTATGGCCATAATTGTAGATGTGAATGTAATGACCAAAGATGGCATGCCGTTGAGTCAGGTTAGAGAGAAATGGAATGAAAGATTCCAAGGACTCATGCAGGAGAAAGATGATGGAGGAGACTTGGTGATAGATCGGCTTGTAGAAGTCAAAGAAGAAATAAAAGCTGTAGGGAGAGAATTGATCAAGGTAAGAAGTATGAAAGAGTTTGTTGTAGTTGAGTTGGATCGCATCAAATTTGAAGATGACTAGATTGATGGGCCAGATATGGATATGCTACAACAAGTCTTCACCAGTTATGATGAGTTCATAGCGGATCCAGCTTCACATGCATAAAATCTTGCATGCATGATGATCTTCTTCTTTGCATGTTGCATGCATGCAGCACTGACAGTCTTGAGGGTGCATGACTTCTTTTCTTCTATTTCTATCTTCTATTGTTAGATCAAACTGAATGCATAATGTAAGAACTCAAGATCAAAGTTGATATGAGTTTCCAAGAAAGTTGATTGTTCCTAAAAAGGTGGAAAGCCTAAGATAGAAGTGAAGTTCGAACTTCTTTTGTATATCTATAAATACCAGATGGGTATCACATTGTAAGGGTTGGCTAATTGAGAATTGGATTGGCTTACCTAGTGCTAGGAGATAGAATTTTGTAGAGTTTTGCAGAGATACATTGTACTAGATCTTTTTACAGTTAATAGAATTGCAAGTTTACGAAATATGGAGTTTGCATTGAATTGTGTTGTTTGATAAGGTTAATGAGTTATAATCCACCTGAATGCCAGTGATTGTGCTGAAGCATGATATTTTCTTATGTGATGAAGGTCATTAGAAGAAATCAGGTTTAAAGATTATCTTGTTAAATTGTCATTGAATTAAAGTTATTGAAGTCTGTTGATCTATAGTTTTGATGATGAATGAATGTGTGTTGTTTTGAAATCTTGGAAATACTTGTGATATGCGAATAGTGGAATTGAATTAAGCACCTAAGATGTATACGATGGTACAGTCATACTATGGTTTGTGTCATGCTATGGTTTTTGTGATCGATTAAGAAAAAATTCATTGTTAAAAGTATATGTCTGGATATTAGATAAATTTAATTCATACTTGTTGATTTACCCCTTGGATCTATCTTTTTCTTTTATTTAAAACCCATTGATTTACAGGAACTATTTCGATAAAGAGAGTCATAGCTTGAATCCTTTGTTACCAGCACAGGCCCCTTGAATATTACAGTTGCATGAACCAATTGAGTGACATCAGACAGTTGAGAACCAACTACCAGGACCTTGGGAGTTAGGCTACTACATGTTGTCTTTCTCTTTCACGAGAAATAGAGTAGAAATATTATGTTTTAATGTCGTTTGTGTCATTTTAACCATCAATAGATAGGTATAAAGAGGGACAAAGAGAGAAGAAATGAGGGAGAGATAGGTCCAGAGTTTAAGGGGAGACATAGTGATAAATAGAGAGGTAGAGAAAAGGATAGAGAGATATGATGATTTATGAATATTTTTTCATCTCTTTACTACAAAAAACATAAATATTTCATTGTTCATTGTTTTTTTCTAAATTTTTAAGTATTTTTAGATGAGTGTTACAAAAAAAATCATGAAAAGGAGACTTTGCATGCAAATGTAGTGAACATTTGATGTTTCAAAAATGAAATATGAAGTTCAAATTATTATAAATATTTTTTTGTGTATAATATAGAAACACCACCTAGTCCATTGAATAGAGCTCTCAATCACCTTTTCAATGCCTATAAAAGGTCAAAATTTTGATAAGAAACACAAAAATTATGCCCATTTTACTAAAGAGGGTTTTTTAGGTCTTCAAAACGGATATCCGTTTTATTTTTCAAAACGGATATCCATTTTGTTTTCCAAAAAATGGGTTCCCACTTTCCAAAACGAATATCCATTTTGAAAAACAAAAAGGATATTTGTTTTGAAATAGATATGAAACAGATATTCGTTTTGAAATAGATATCTATTTCAAAACGAATATCCGTTTTGAAACAAATATCTATTTCAAAACGGATATCCGTTTTGAAACAGATATCCGTTTCAAAATGAATATTTATTTTAATTTGCTATTACCAAACCAAAATGGATATTGGCTCGGGATTTGGTTTGAGATTTCCTGACCTGGAAATTCAATCCAAAAAATGTGTTTTGAAAATTTTCTTAGTTTTTCAAAGTTCGCCCTTGTGGCTGACGACTTTTTTTTATCCAAAATTGATCAAACGAAAAGGGTTTATGGAAAAAATTGTCAGCTTTCCACCAATATAAATTTTTCCTTATTTTGAATTTAATAAATAATTATTATTGATTTTCTACCTACAAAGTCCTGATTGATAGGCTAATTGAAAAAATTCTATAACTTTCAAACTACTTAACATCTTTTGAATCTAGAAAATGCACCACATTCTATGCTTCGCATAGAATAGGATAAAAAAAATGTTTCCTAAATTTTTGACCAAGTTATGGTGGTCAGACACAAATTTTTTAATAATTCTGAAAAGTTCTAATAAAAAAATCATAACTAATTATTTACAAGGAAAAAAATTACAAAAAAATCCAGCACATCTGGGCATGTGTCCTCTACTTATATTGAAAATTTCATAAAAGAATATTATTTTTTCTTGTACTTAGGGTGGTCAGGCATACACCTAATTCTTATCTTTTTCCTGAAAATTTAGTACCACTGCATTGAAATTTCAATTTTTCTCAAAACAAATTTACTTTTTCGAAAAAAGGACTAGTAGCCTAGAAACTACATTCAATTTTCTATAAATTTTGTTCTTACATATTTTTCAATTTATGTTAATAACCTATTGAAATTTTTATGTCAAGTTGCCTAACTCTGATTTTCTGAATTTTCATCGCAACTTAGAGGCCTAGTTTGGACCCCCATGACCCTGCACTGACCCTAATGATGTTTGTTTTACACTACAAAATTCTTTAGTCAATTATTCCTTTGTAATCTATTCACTTTTGATTTTCTCTACCACAACTCCCATGTCTTCCCCTGCACATTTTTTTCACTTCTTTCCTTTATGTTGGCTTAATCCATTTACCTCTCCTGCCAACCTCTTTCAACTCAATTTTATGGTGTAGGACATGCATAATTTATATTTTGCACATATATTTATTTGGTCTTTGTTTCCTTATTTATCATTCAATATGCAACCCCCATACTCATTTTCTTCCTTTTCAATAATTATCCCCTGTATCTCATGTTGTGGCCTCGTCCTTCTCATTTTCTTGCATTACCTCCCATTGTCAAAAGAATGTGTGCATGGTTTTTTTTGTCTCTTTTCTATGGAATTTTTTTTCTAGTTTAATATGATCGCCTCTTCTTCCTTGTGTGGCTTCCCCTCTACTCACAACCCCTAGTCTTCTTGTCTTTTACATCTTTGTTTTGACTTTCTTTATCTACTCTATGGTGTGACCTATGCCCATCATACATATATCTATCCAATGTTGCATAGTTTTTTAATTAGCATTCAAGAATTACCTATTATTGTCGCCCCCCACATATTTTTTTAATTTTTGGTTCAAATTCTCATTTCACTCCTCAATCAAATGATCAACTCTTAATCTTCTTCATAGTGGTTCTCTCACTTCTTCTATCCTATGCTGACTTGCCTTTTCCTATTCCTTATGTGCCCCTCTGTCACCATTTTTATTTGCCTTTAAAATGAATCTAGTCAATTTACTCAATAATCCAACTTATCAATAATAATTAAAATTGATTTGGAAATGAAACAAAATGGAGAAAGTTACACTCAACCATTTGAACAGATAATCAATTATTTCATGGATAAATTTGACCTCCAAAATTTATAAAGGAAATTTATTTCAAAATATCAAACCTTCACAATACATATTGGAAAAATGACATTTTATCAAATGAAATGACAATAATGTTTCTCTGCACTACCTCCACAGACCATAGATCAAAAATCAAATTGCAAATTCGAAATGAAAATTAAAACTAAAACAACAAATCAAATTGAAACATTTTTTTGGTTGATGCAGATCACCATATGCCTAGGATGCTCTTGCATTAGACACACTAGGTAGGAAAAAATTTCATGAGTGTGCAACTCATGAACATTTCGACAATGTCGGAACTGGAATCCCAAAATTTTCCAAATTTGAAGTGTTGACCCAAGAAGCCTCATTTGTTGTATGATTCTTCCTTGAACGGACCAAACATTCCCAATATTCCTTCCTCCTTATTCTCTTGTATGTGCATGAATAAATGACTTGGTCAATCTCTTCAAACCTCCTCTAGCAATTGGTGTATTCATTCGGGTGCATACTACAAGTTAGAGTTGTTATTTATTTTCTCTGCATGGTACGGGTACAAATCAGTAACATTGAATATTGGTGAAATATCAATGCCTATTGGAAGCTCAATCTTATATGCATTTGACAAGAACTCCCACAAAACCTTGCACGAGCCTATCTTTTTCCACTCCAACTTATTGTATGGTCCCTATAGGAAAACCTTTCCTTCCATAAATGTGTCATCACCAAGTCACCAATATGAAATTCTTGCACTCTCATATGTACATCAACATGTTCTTTATATTTGATGGAACTTTTTTCCAAATTATTCTTCACTTCTTTATGAAAATCATGGATATACTCTGCAAAATATTCTACAACTGCACTCTTCCTTCCCAAATCTACACTATCCCTCAATTCATCAACTTAGGTCGGGGGCCATATCCATATACAATTTGAAATGAACTTCTTCCTTCCTATAATCCTATTAACTAAATTATTGTATGCAAAATTTTCTTGTACCAATATCAAATCTCACTAATTGGGTTTGTCACCTACCAAGCACCTCAAAAAATTACCCAAACTTCGATTCATAGCCTTGGTTTGACCATCGATTTGAGGATGGTAATCTTAACTAAATCCCAATTGTGTTCCCATTTTCTTCCATAAATTATTCTAAAAATGGTCAGCAAAATTGGTTTCCCTATCTAAAATAATATTCTTTGGAAAATCATGTAACCAAACTATCTCCTTAAAAACAAGTTAGCTATGTGGGAAGCATCACCACACTTTTGACATGATATAAAAGAATAATTTTTTAAAATCTATCCACAACTACAAAAATTGAATCATTGCTTCTTTGTGTTTGTCGCAAACCCAAAACAAAATCCATACAATGTGTTCCCATGGTCTCTCTGGTATCGATAATGACTAGTACAATCTAGTATTTTTCCTCACCCCTTTGGTATGCTGACATATTCGACAACTTTGCACCATTCTTTTTACATCTGCACTCATCCTTGACCAATAGTAACTCTCATTCAATTGTGCCAATGTTTTTTCCACTCCAAAACATCCATTCAAACCCCCACTATTTTTCTCTCTTATCGAGTTCTCCCTTAGTGAGCCTTGAGGTATACACAACCTCTTCTCCTTAAACAACAAATCCTCTTGAATAAAATACTCCAACGATGGAGTTCTATCCATCCCTATTGGATTCTTACATGTTGTCCAAGCTTCTTCGGAATATGCATCTTCTTCATACAACTCTCCCATGAAATCAAAACTAGCAACACTTACTATCAGCTCATTCAACAATAAATATCTCCTAGACTCAATGCATCAACAACTCTATTTGATTTTCCACTTCTATGCTTCAAAAAAAATGTATAACTTTGAAGAAACTCAACCCATTTCACATGCTTTTGAGTTAATTTACCTTGGATATTAATGAATTGAAATGCATGATGATCAATACACAACATGAACTCCTTTGGTATTAATTAGTGTCTCCACTTATTGAGTGCTTGCACAATTGCATAGAACTCTTGATCATACACATAGTAATTTATTTTTTCTTCATTTAGCTTCTTGTTGAAGTAAGCTATTGGTTTTCTCTCTTGACTTAGAACTCCCCCAATAATTTTCCAACTCACATCACAATCTACTTGGAATAATTTTCCAAAATTTGGAAGTGCTAACATGGGTTGCTCCATCACCTTTTCCTTCAATATAAATTAATACTCCTCTATATTGCATTTGTTCACACAAACTCCTTCCGATTACCTTTCATTTTTTCCATAATCGGTGCACAAATCCCACTAAAATTTTGAATGAACTTCCTATATAATCTTGTTAATACATGGAATCTTCTTGCTTCAAACATTATCCTTGGTGAAGGCCAATCCATGATGGGTTTTGATTTTTCAAGTCTATTTTTAGACCACTGCTAGAAACTACAAACCTCAAATTTACCAATTATTCCTTCATGAAACCACACTTTTTCAAATTGACCAACAACTTCTCTTCTTTTAGCCTTTTCAAAACTGATCTAACATGTTGCAAATTTTATTTTATCTTACTAAAGATAAGAATTCCATCCAAATACACAATTTAAAACTTACCAAGATATGGATTCAAGACTTCGTTCATTAACCTCATGAAAGTGCTTGGAGCATTCATCAATCCAAATGGCATCACTAACCACTCGTACAACCCATCCCTTTTTTTTAATGTAGTTTTCCATTTATATTTCTCTTATCCTTATTTGATGGTACCCACTTTTCAAGTCAATCTTGGTGAAGTATTTGACTCCACTCAAACAATCCATCATATCATCCATTCATGACAATGGAAATATGTATTTTATTGTGATCATGTTTATGGCTATAGAGTTCATACACATCCGCTATTCTCCATCTTTATTTGGAGCCAACACTGCTTGAACAACACATGGACTCAAGCTCTCTCTAATCAGCCCCTTGTCTAATTTTTTTTGCACTTGCCTATTGATCTCCTCATTCTCCATGGGTGTCATTCTATATGGTTCTTTGTTGGGAAAACTTGCATTAGGGATCAAATCTATACAATAACATATATCTCTTATTGGTGGTAATCCATTAGATAACTCCTCCATCAATATATTGACATATTCATCTACAACTATCTAAATTTCACTTGGCAACTCTTCACTTTTCTCTTTGGTCTTGATTGCTGCAAACTTTGGCATAATTGCAAAACATATCTTCACTTTGTTCAAATCCCTCATGAATTATTTTTCGTAACCAAACACACCTTTGGTTTTTCTTCACTCTCTTCTTCCCTATCCTTCAAAGGGATGAATTTCATACTCTTTCTCATTCTTCTTTATGGTTTATATGTTCAATTTTCCATCATGAACAACTTTTCTATTGTATTGCCATGGTCTTCCCAAAATAATATGGCACACACCTATTGAAATCACATCACACATGATTTCATCTTTGTAATTACCAATTTGAAAACACCAAATATTTTTCATTCACCAATAGATGATGCTCCTTTTGCAACCATGAAACTCAGTATGGGTTGGGATGTTTGATTCTCTTCGATTTCAACTTGTCCACCATTTCTTCAAAGACTATGTTATCGATGTTACCATTGTCTACAATAACTTCGTAACACTTTTCACTCATCTTACACCTTTTTTGAAATAGATTCCTTCTTTGGATTGCTTATGATTTCTCCTTTCTAGGTTCAACATTTAATTATTTGTAACATCAATGATTCCCCATCCTCGAGATCCTTGCATCACCTTGGCAAAGTCACTTCATTTTTAGCTTGTGCTACATGCACTCTTGCCTATTTCCCTTTCCTCCATCATGTTGGATTTGTGGGCATTCAAATATCTGATGTCTCATTTCCCCACATTGGAAACATGTACCACCAAAATCTCTTCTTCTACCTCTTCCAAATGACCCTCTTCCAGAAGAGTAGTCTCCTCTTCCTCTTAAGAAGTATCTTCTTCCTCTATTGTCTTGTGCACTTGCATGGGATTTTACTGCTTCTTCTTGATGATTTTTGTGTCATCTACCACTACTGGATTGTCCTCTTCCACATGAAAATATGCCTCTACCTCAGGAGTTTTTTTGTTGCCTTCTTACAATCTTTTATTTCACCTTTAATGCATATTGGTATGCTTCTTCCACGCTGGATATTCTGATCATAATTATCTCATCTTGAATAGAATTGTGTAGTCCATTCACATAAATTGACACTTTCTCCACATCATCTTGTACATGTCCAACTCGAATGTTCAACTTGTAGAATTCTTCAATGTACTCTTGCATTCATTCTTCTCCCTTTGCTTCAATTTTTGCAACTTTTTAAATGTCGATTTGATAATCTGCAAGTAAGAATTTTTCCTTCAACTTCGTCACCATTCTCTTTCAAGATTTAATTTTATCTTTTCCTCTTTGTTGTCTTTCAGTTTGCATGTGGTCCCACCATAGGGAAGCATGCCCTTTCAATTTTGTACACGCAAACCTCAATCATTTTGGGTCTTCAACTAATTTATAATCAGAATATTTCTCCATCTCTGAAATACAATCAATCAAGTCTTCGAGATTCAAATTCCCATTGTAAGCGAGAGGGGCCAATTAAGGTTTTCTATTGAGCTTGGCCATTTCTCTCAAAAATCTTCTCTCTACCACATTCTCTCCTTCATTCTCTTCTTTTTGCCATTTCCATGGCATCCAACTAAGCCATGATATCTCTCAACATCTTCATGACTACCAAGTCATTTTGTGGCCCTCTTCGCCCATGTCCTCTTTGTACCATGTCGCTTACCCTTTGTAGTTGTAGGTCTTCCTCTCTTTCAATCTCCCACAACAACACCTCTCAAGTTCTTCTCCAACATTGACACAATAAGGCTCTGATACCAAAAATCATGTAAATAAAAAAGAGATGAGTCTTACCAAACCAATTATCCTTTATGCAGCTAAATTGAATTAGACTCACACACACAACTATCTCATTCACGAATTTAATTGAACACATGAATTGAATCATGGTTGTAAAATAATTATATTTCGTCATCCAAATCTACAAAGGTATGCAAATGTAATTCCAATTAATGATGTTTGTTTTGCAATACAAAATTCTTCAATCAATTACTCCTTTGTAATATGTTCTCTTAATTTTCTTTGTCACAACTCCCATGTCTTGCCACACCAATGGGAGTTCTTTGAGTACTCTAATTTTTAATATTGATTTTATAGGGGACTTACATGTAGATATTTGTGGATTTAGATTGGGTAGGAGATGTTAATGGTAGAAGCTCCACCAATGGATATATGTTCGATTTAGTTGGTGGTGTTATTAGTTGGATGAATAAATGGTAAGCTATGGTCACTTTACCTACTTCAAATATTGAGTTCATGGTGGCTAATCATTCTTGTAAGGAGGCCATTTGGTGTAAGAGATATTGTTTGGATGTTGAGACTAATTTAATGTTCTATAATAGTTCTTTGTGATAGTTAGAATATCACATGTTTGGAAAAAAAAATTAGCCTTTCATGCAAGGATGAAGCACATAGATGCCTAGTATTATTTTTTTCATGACATGGTAGAGGATGTGATGCATTAATGAAACTAGTCAACAAAGAGAAATTTAGGTGTTGTAATACATCTATGGGCCTTTTGGCCCCCAACATATAGTTGACAATGTAAGTATTCTCTTTGACTTTACAAGGTATTTGAAAAGTTGGATAATGTTAAGAAAGATGTCTCAACCTTTCATTCTACTTGTACTTGTGTAAAAAAAATAAGAAAATGAGACTATACAATAAAAATATAATTTTTAGGGTTCTAAATATTTATTTTGGCCCAAAAATTTCAAAATCGATCTTACCTAGAGCAAGCTAATTATGATGACATGTATTTCTTTGGGATCTTAAAAAAAATAGTTCAATCAAATTCTCAAATAAAAAATTATGGCCTCTAAAAGTTGGGCCTCCCATATTACAAATGTAAGAGCTTCTATGACACATAAGAGATTTGTAAAAGGGAGTTATGCTTGTTGACCAACATATGATACATCATAAGACATCTTTGAATGGAAATAATAGAGCCAAAATGGAGTTCCCAAGTTGGTGAGCAGTGTTATGACATGCTTATGGAAAGTATAAGGAATATGTCATTTTTAGTCTAAGGACTCATCTTGGGATTTGAGCACCACATTTTGGGTGGTTTTAGTTCATAGTTTCTTAATTACCATTTGATGGTTTTAATTGCTTCTCCTATTTATTGGGTGTTTGAGATGGATATTTTATAGTGAGTTTTATAGGCCCGTTATTATGCTTTAGAATTGCTCTAGATTTTTTGTTGGCAATTCTTCTATAAAGGCTTAGACTCTACAAGTGTATTGAAACCATTTGATTGCTAAATAATATATTGAGTTGTTTCATAGTGTGAGATTTTCTTCTAAAATAAATTCCCCACATAAATCACTTTGTTATGATATATTATTTTTTGTGTTTATTTCCTTGTAATTCTATGATCAAATTAATTTTTGCACATACCTTCTCTCATAGATCAATGTAGAAAGCATATTGTAAACCTATGTTTCCTTTCATACATAGCATGGCCATTGACACAACATAGGTGATGCATAGAGCAAGGAGCTATGGACATATGTGCAACATAATTCTTGATGCTACATGGATGATGTATAGAACAAAAAAACTACACAAAGAATTGTTCATTATTGAACAATTAACTGATATTAATACACACTAATACATAAATCAAAATATACAACTTTATAATACTTTAAAATTTTAACTATATCTATCTACAATTTGATCATATATATAATACAATTTTTTTTTTTAAATATGCTTAAATACACTCATTCACCCATCACCTCTCTCACACATACATATATTGGAGGATAGTAGCCAAACATCCCCACCAATATAGAAACTACCATTCCACTTTTATTTTATCTTTTTAGTTTCCTGTAATATAAAGATTTTATGCCATAAATATGAATTGCATCTCATCCTCGATCTGTGCTGTTAAAAAATTGCCCTATGGAAAAATGTCTAAGAAATATTTTTAGAAATGGAAAAATTCAATTTGTTCTAAAGAAAAACGTAAGGTTCTGGTGTTCTTTCTTTTGTTAGTTGTTTCTTTTGCTAGTTGTTATTGGTAGAGCTTCATGACACATCTTGCACAGAAATCAGGACTCTGTCTGTAAGAAATATTTTTTGAAATGAAAAAATTCGATTTATTTTAAGAAAAAACAAAAAATTCTGACGTTCTTTCTGATGTCTGTTGGTTTTTATTGTTAGTTGTTATTAATAGAGTTTCATGACACATCTTTTTCTTGTAGAAAAATCAAGATTTTTTCAAAACTCTGCTTATCTAATCAAAAACAATTGAAAGAGCACCTATAAATACTTATGGATAAATGGAAGGTGACACCATATTTCAATGCTCTTAAGATACTTATGCCTGTCATCCATGGAATTTGTGTCACATGTAATTAAAAATATCCATGAGGAGGTCAGTCATCCAATGCAGGAGGAACACAACTGCCCAAAACCTGTAGAACATTTAACAGTCACTTGACTGTAAAACCCACTTAAATTTGCAGGCTTGTCTTTCTCATATACGCGCCACATCTCTTGACAGAATTGTCACTTTCATAATCCATTTTTTTTGCGTGAATAGAGTGAATGGCAACAATATTTGAAACCCGTGAACTTGTCTCTCACTTCACCAACAGAAGAATCTTTATGGTGACCAGAAATCTTGCGTTGCCTGGCTTTGGCCTTTTCTCTTAATTGGTATGCGACAAATGCAATCAAATCTTAAACAGAGATCATAGCAACAGTACCCCCTGAACTGGAATTTGTACCAATGCAATGATATTAATGCATAGGCTGACTTGCTCTATATATTTCTCTTCGAAGCTCGTCAACCTGTGAAAATATATGATAAGAGCTGTCGCACCATGAGGAAATCTGAGGCTGCCAATTTGGTATTTATCTTCTTCCTTCTGTTAAGTACCTACAAATCCTTTGGTTGACAACGACTGGTCTTAGGTATGTGACTTATTTTTTCAAGCTTGTACAAGTTAGTCTGCATTCCAGGGATGATTCAAGATTACTATACCAAGAAAAATTGCAGAGATCAATTAAATTTTTACTTGCAGTTAAGCAAGGAATAAGAATATGTATTTGAGTACAACTTAGTAACCATAAGTTAATAAAGTTTGGGTATTTGAGGAGCTGTGTGTTTCTAGGGTAGAGATTAGGTTAAGTCTACTGTCATAGCATTCCAATTATTTGAAGTGCTGTGGTTTTTGGTTGCTGTTGGGTAGAGATCAAGGTAAAGTTTGTTATTGTAGCCTCTCAACTTTAATTAATTAAAGAAATTGTTATAATCTCTCAATTTGAATTATTATTATTTTCTTTTGGTTTTCATTGATTCATTAACATTTTTGTGTGATCAATTATTTTTTATAAAGTAAAAAAGGGTTATAAGCAAAAGGTTTTAAGACGAGCAAAACAGGATTCTATAAGAAATAGAACTCACATAATCACAGAAACAGTAAACACATTAATTATCATGTCACATAATATTGCAGTCCTTGAACCTAATAATCACCTCCAATTCATCTATCATCAGCTTATTTTCCATAACCTTGTAACTCTGACCCAATGCTTCACTAGTTGTTAAGTGGATGACTTATTTTCATTTTAAAAATTTACAAACTTGTTTAATTGATAAGTTCTCTAGTGCTTCATTTGTTTAATCTTTTTCATCTTATTCTTATATGCCAGCAGTTATAAGGTATTATCTATTTAATGGGTTTCTTGCTTTGGGCAGATAAGACTAGTGAAAACCACAAGTTGTCAGATCAGCACCGTCTGGTCATCCACTTATTTGGACTTGGAGCATTCTAATACATTAGTTGATATTGGTGTGCTTTTAGCTTATTCTTATGGATATGCCAGCCTCTAACTGCACTGGCCACCTTGATATTGCAGCCTTATGCGCAAGAAAATAAAAGCAACAAATGCAAATCTTAAGTGGGAAAAGCAAAGTGTGAAAATGGTGGCAATGGCTTGGATGAAGAGTCGTACCACATTGATTACATTTACGCTAGTTTGCAATTTTAAATCGTATATTACAATTCTAAACTTATTAAATCTTATAGATTGACTTGTTATATTTTTATATAACTGTATATACCTATGTTACACCGTCATTGGGGATGTCGGAACGGGGGGACAAGTTTCCGGGATGGGGGACAAAGGGGCCTCAATTTGGGGACGGTGGGCGGCAGGAGGGGCGAGGGGGAGGGTGTATATACTATATACTATACATATGGTACTTAAAATGCTAGTTATGAAAAGATGTATAAGACTATTCAGAAGTAAAATAGCAAAATTGCAAATGCCCAATTGAAATACTAAATAGTAAATACTTGAACATTGAACATTGAAGTTTTCAATATCGAATTACTAATTAAAAATTAGAATACTCAATACTACGATTGTCGAACCAGCAAATGGAAGATTTCTATTATATGATATAAAAAATATCTAATCATAAAGATGATTACAATGAGTAGCATGATATCATTTAAACAAGTACAAAATCAAAATGTCAAAATGACAAAATGTAGTGAAGGAGGTAGAGGCCTCTAATCATCCCTCGAGAGGTTGGAAAACTCCTCATCACTAGAACCATTGGACTCCCCAAGGTCAAGATCCGCCAAAGGAACACCAACCAGCCCTAAATCTGAAGCATCCACATCCTCGTCAATCTATGATGGCTCCTCTGGCTCTACATCCCATCGTGTTGTTGGGCTCTCCTTGTATACATGTGTCTTGCGATCAGTGATATGCAAGGCACTATGTATAGCCACTAGCTTCTCTACTCTCTTAGAGGTAAGTTTGTTCCTCTTAAGAAAGTGGATGAAGCTATAAGTAAACCAGTTTCTCTCAGAAGTTGAAGAACTAGAAACCTGAGATAGTAAACGAATGGCTAGTGTGGTAGTCACTAATTTCGGTTATGACAAGTCCACCACAAAATTAGATCCTCCTGTGCCATAGTTCTTATCTCTTTCTTTGTCGCAGCCTTATAACCCCTAAGAGTAGCAAATTTCATCCACTTAGTGTGAATCTTGCTAGCAGTTTCAGCATCATACATCCTATCAATGCACCTGAAGAACCCTTCCTTCACCTCATCATCCTGAATCGATGTAACTCTACCAAGCCTAGGCATGTACCACTTCGGATTCAATGCATAAGCAGCCATGTGCAAGGGAGTGTTTATCTTGTCACATCTACGTTGAATAATACGCTAAATGTAAACATTGTAGAATGCTAAAGTGGGGTCCTTCTCTCGCACAATTTCCCTTATTTGGCCAAGCATAGAATCAATGCACTCATACACCTCTCCAAGGTTAGGTGCATCCCCATCCCCATATCTAATGACCTGGACAACTAGTTTAATAATGGCGACAATATATTTTGCATCATTCCAAAATGCATCACTCTTCACTATCTCGTTCACCCTCCTCCCCTGCTTTGTCTTGGCCCCATCCCACCAACTGCGTCATAAACATGAGTTGCAATGGCTCTTGCAACTCAAGCATTCTCTCCAAAAGAATGAAATAGGATGCATATCTGGTTTCAAGAACTCCTTTGCGAAGCTCCTGAAGATTGCATGTGAAGTGTGGTGGTTACAAATATACATCTACACATCTCTTGCATTGTTGACGACTCCTCTAATCCACTCAATCTTCCCCATGTCTTTGAGTGCATTGTTCATGGCATGTACACAACATGGAGTCCACCAAATATGTTTGTATTTGGCCTCAACAAGCCTCCTTGCAGCTCTACACACATGTGTTGCATCTGTCACTACTTGGACCACATTTTGTGGCCCAATCTCCTCAATAGTTGTCTGAAGGATGTCAAATTGAAAGTCAACATTTTTTCGATGCCCTGAACAATCAACCACCTTGAGAAAGAATGGGCTCTCTGAGCATGTAACTATGACATTGATGAGTGGACGATGTCTAATGTCCATCCACCCATCCATAACTTTGTTGCATCCAAACTCCTCCCAACATGCCCTCATCGTCTCCATCAATGAATTGATCTTGGCATAGTTGTTATCCAAGTTCGTGGTCCTGAATTTGTGCTCACCTGGTGGCACATATGATGCTCCTCCCTTCGCCACCATCAACATCTTCTCCTTATAATAAGGAGATCGAGCTAGATGAAATGGGATGCTATTGGAAAAAAAGAACCTTCCAATGGAATCATCTATCTGATCCTTTAGATGCACATTAAACAAATCAACTATGGGGTTAGGCTGACTTTGCATCTTGTGTTTTCCCTTGCCCTATTGTGATTCATCCATAGTACTATAAGTGGATGAAGGTCTTGAGACTCACCCTAACAATGTTCCTGGTCTCTGATGCAATGTAGGAGAAGAAATATATGGTTGCCTCTGCATTTGCTGCCCCTGAATTTGTTGTTCATAGTTTGAACATGTTGTGTACCAGACGAGGTAGTAGGCATTGGAATTCCCATGTCATTTGGAACACCCCAAAGCTTGTTGAACTCAATTCTATATTTCAAATTTTTAGGGTCCTTCAAAAAATCATATGCTCCCACACCTTTTCCTATCCAAAAAAGGAAGTGTGCATTAACTCTAATGATGCTCCCAAACCAATCATCACCACAAATGTTGCCTTTCCATTTCCTCGTGCCACCACTTGATGACGTTGGGTCTGTTATCATTGTTGCAAATTGTTTGAGAGGAGATTTGGGATCATAAGGACCCCTGGCCCACTCTACCAAAAACTGGGAGGGGCAATCAATAGCAAGTGGTGCACTAGCTATGGAACTAGTTTTCCCTTTCAGATTTGACCCATGCTCACCCCCCTCATTGGGCTCATCCTCATGCTCATGTTCATATTTTGATTGGCTTGCACTATGAAAATGAGTTTCCATCTCATCTTCACTCATTTCATGACTGTCGAAGCTCATTTTGACACTGCATTTCACAAAATTAAAAAAAAATCATTAAACACATAGTTTCAGCCGATGCCCTACTTTAAAATTAAAAAAAATAAAATTCTATATTTTAAATTTTTTAACAAATTTTAAATTGTAAAACAAAATCTAAATTAATTTAGAAAATGAAACAATAAGAAAATGAAACAATAAGAAATGAAAAAACATTGAAAATCAGAAAATAAAATAAAAAAATCAGTTAAAAACCCTAGCTTTTCCTTGAAAAATCTCTTCAACAAGGTGAAGAATCTTCCTCCTCTTCTTCTTCTTGCTCCTTATCACTCCTCTTTCACTTGCAAGAGTGATTGGAGGAGAATCACTCCTTTCACTCCTCCAATCACTCTTGCATCAACTCTTCACTCTTCTTCTTTGTGTCGTACAACAAACAATTAGAAATGAAAATGTGAATAAAAATGAAGCTTGGAGGGCCTTTTGAAGGCATGGAAGAGTGTATATGGGCCTCACATACCCTTAGGGTTCGAATAGAACCAAACAAATAATAAAAAGATGTGTTAATTTTTTTTTAAAACCATGTCTTTAAGTTGTCATTGTGGGGGACGCCTGGGCGTCCTCGAGACACTCGAGGGACACACAAGCATCCCCCTCAGCATCTCGAGGATGTCAGGATGTGTCTACATCTCTAGCGGCGAGGAAAAAAATGGTGGCGCCGCTGGAAACTTGGGAATGTCGTCCCCACATCCTAGGGACGTCCCCATTTTGAGAACACTCGGGATTTGGGGGGACGCATCCTCGAGGTTCACTGGTATATACACAATGTAAAAAAATTATTATAAATAAATATAATATTATTATTATATATCATTTTATAATGTTTATTATAGAAATAATATTAATTTAATTTTTTTTGTATTTTACGTATCAAAAAAAAATTATATTTGATTTTTAAAATATTTTTAACAAAATTGTTTTGAATATTTTTTAATATGAATTTAGAAACTTGCTATAAATTGTAATGATAAATTTAAGATTTTTGCAATCATTACTAATAGTTATCATTGTTTTCTAATTTTACATTCAATTTTTAATACATATATATGATATCATATGACTAATGACATAACAAAGATTTTCAATATTTTCTCAAGAAACATCATATGTGTTTTATTGGTGAGCTCTAAGAATGTTGAAAAAATCATTTTCATTATGTTTTCTATTTTAAGATGTACTTGAAAGTTACAATTTTTGATGGTCACATAAGGAGAGACCACAACAAAAAAGTGTATCTATCAATCTTCTTATTAATTTGCAATATTTTATTAAAGAGATTTTTTTTTTCATATTTAATATGTATGATTAATAAAATGGATTAAAAATTTTAATATATAGAATATTTTAAATAATTTCTTTTCATAAATTAAACATTTTTTTCAATTTATATTTTTCTTAAAACATCAAATGAAAGTTATTTAAATCATTAGACCATCATAAAATTTTCTATGACAGGATTCACTTAGATATTTTGTTTTCCAGCTTACTTTATCTTTTGGGTTTTGAAGTATAATTATTTTATTCATTAATTTTCATAAATAGATTATGTTTTTTATTGTAATATTAATATTAATTCTTATATATCTATTTTAAGATATAAAAAATATTATTATTAAATAATAATAATAATTGAATATATAACACATAGGAGAAATCGTGTACTAAAATTATAATCTAATTCTTATATATCTCTATTTTTATAATTTAGATATATAAGAATATAGATTATAATTTAGATATATAAGAATTCATGATTTCTCCTGTGTTATATATTCAATTATTATTATTATTTAATAATATTTTTTATATCATTAAATATACTTCTAATAAACAATTAATATATGAATCAACAGTTATTTGTTTTTGAATAATAATAATTTATTCAAAAGTTCATGTCAAGAATATTTATAAGAATACATATAATCTCATTGAGAATAATAATTTATTCAAAAGTTCATGTCAAGAATATTTATAAGAATACATATAATCTCAATCTCAATGACTGGGTTAAGCAAAGTTTGAACCATCACCAGCTTATTACAACTACGCCCAAGTATTATATAAATTTATAAAATATTAAAAATTACTTGTTTAAAGGTGTAATTTGTAAAATACAATATGTTTAAAATGTTTCATATGTTTTAATATATATAAATTATGAGATCATTCTTAGTACAATTGATCAATAAAATGTTTTTAGGATGTTTTGAAAATAGACTATAATATTATTATATAGTTACATTTATTAAAAAATAAAACTAAAATCAATGTATATAAGAGTTGATTATATTTTTCTTAAATAATCTTGTCTCATTTGTTATACATCTAATTATTATTATTTTATTTAATAATTTTATTTTATATCATACAATGCACCTCTAATAAACAAACTTGTGGGACCCCTCTTCCTATATAATGTGTTACATCAAATTTTTATAATTTTTTTGATTAATAATTTATGATTTCATGAGGTGTGTTTCTAGTTAGTAATGGTTTGCAAGTGCTTGTAACAAATAAGTAATCAATATAAACATAAGAAAACATATATTCTCAATCCAATGGCATGTTATAGTAAGGTTTGAACCACAACCAACTTATTAGCTCTTGCGGAGGAAGCTATAGCTCTAAGGTAGTTTTTAACTAATGGTAAATGCTTTCCTCTCTTCAAATTAGAAATCGACTTTTTCTTGTGCTAATTTGCACTATCAAAAAACCTTGGAAGTTAACTAATCAAAAAAAAATTTGTAAGAAAATGGTCAATTCAATCATTCAAAATAATAGTATTTTTATAAATAGTTATGTATGACTTTTCTCTATGCATTCCAATATACTATTAGAACTATTTAAAAACTTTATCTATCAATTGGTATCAGAGT
Source organism: Sequoiadendron giganteum (assembly GCA_007115665.2). NCBI lineage: Eukaryota > Viridiplantae > Streptophyta > Pinopsida > Cupressales > Cupressaceae > Sequoiadendron > Sequoiadendron giganteum. Next base: position 611,358,406 of record CM021105.1, read on the forward strand.
AGGTTGTAAGAAAATTATTGTGTAAGTAAAATTTTTAGGTTAACAATTATTTTCAAATGACTAATTGCAATAGTTTTCCATTCCAACATTCATTATTTATGCTTCAGGAAAAAAAACATGCCTAGTGGGAGCAAGAGTAGGAGCTCAGGCGGGAGCGGAAGTTTGAATGGTGTTGAGGGAGACTTGGAGGAAGACGTTGAGGGAGATCTAGAGGAGGATGAAGATGCAGTTGTTTGGGTCGTTGGGTCTCTCTACATTCTTTGTTGTTGGGCCCTTCATGCATCTTGTGCAGAGCACTGGAGGTGGTGCGGGAGTGTGGCCCTGTTTTTTAATGTTTTTGGGGACGGTGCTCTTGACTCAGCTGGACCCTTTGTTGGTGTGTGCTGTCTTGGGGTTGCACCTGTTCTTTCTACGTGAGGTGCTCTGGGGCCATCGCTATGGTTGATCTTCTGGATGCAATGGCTTTCAACAATTTCTTTGAGCCCTTTTGTCGATGGAGATGGAGCTTTTGGTTTGGATGGGATCCTTTTGGTGCCTGTGGTGGCCATGGTGGTTCCATTCATGTGGGTTCTATCAACTTGTTGGGGGAAGCTTTTTTTGCGTTCCTATTTGTTCTTTGGGTTTTTTTGTTTCTCTTGTCTCTAGGCGGAGCTGCTTCTTATGACTCTCCTTAAGGCTCAGTTGGGTATGTTATTCCTTTTTGGGACTGTGGTGTTCTTGTTTCTAGTGAAGCTTGCCTCTTTGGTGGGTTTCTTTGTGTTCATCTTTCGGTCCTCTTTTCAGAGGTATTTGGTTGTTGGCAAGGGTCCTCTCTAGTTTATTCTTGTGGTGCCCCTTTTTGGCTTACCTTTGTGGTGCAGAGTGGCGTTGTTTCTTGAAGGTGTTATGTTAGCTAGGTGATTTTCTCGTTCCCATTTTTTTTTCCTTTTGTTTATGTTTGTTCTTGGTTATGAGGTTTCTGAAGGATGTTATGGTTGGTCATCTAGTTGTTGTGTTGTCTTTCTCCTCAGACCCTATGGAGGTGAGTTCCTTTTCTCTTGAGATGGATTTGGATGGTGAAGGTCTTTAGTTCCCTTAGTTGCTAATCCTATTGAGGTGGCCGCTTCTCCTATGGAGGTGGAGGTTGAGGGGGTTGGAGTTTACAGGTTGTGGTGGATTATTTGGTTGTAATATCCTCTCCAATAGAGGGGAGCTCTCTCCTTTAGTGGTGGAGGTTGAGTGGGTTTCCCAGTACTGGAGGTGAGCTTGTGCTGCAAGGATGTTGAGTTCTTGCATTTTACGGCCTTCCCTTTCACAGTGGGCGACTATTGCAAGATGGTTACTAGGCTCTTGTGGTCTTTTTTGGATTTACCAAAGTTTTTGATTATGGGTTTGATGGTGTTCATCGCCATTAAGTTAATGATCTCTTTTGGCTCTATGGTGTTTCCCATGAGTGGTTGGTTTGTTGATGCCTAGTAGATGCAAGCGGTTTCTTTATGTATCTACGAGTTTCTAGTCCTAGATTAAAACTAGGTTGTTAAGGGTTGTTGTGAAGGGTTCCTGGACCCTTCCTAGTTTGTTTGATGCAGTTGTTCTAGTCGTGTTTCATCTTTTTGTTCCTGCTTTTGAGTTGTTGATTGTATGCATGTTTTCTTTAATCCAGGTTACCTTCCTTTGATAAGGTTGCGGGTCCCTTCAAAACCGTTATGTATTGGGTTATGGGTCCCATCAAAACTTGTTTTTCCCATAATAAAAAAAATTCATTGTTTACAAGAGACAACTATGAATATTGGAATATCAAAATGAAGACTCTACTATTATCCAAAATCTTTAGGAATTAGTAGAAGTGGGATGCACATAACTTGGAAATAAAAATGCTTTGAATGTCTTACAACAAATCAATAAATTTAGTTGAGAGAACAATCAAGCTCTATTCACTATACAATCTACATTGGATATTTTTTATATTTCCTCATATTGTTGACATGACAAATCAAAGGATGCATAGGAAGAATATTTACAAATTACATACCAAAGTTCTAACAAAGTTAGATTAGTAAGACTTCAAACCTTCAAAAGAAAATTTAAAAATTTAAGGATGAAAGAAGTTGAGTCCATTATTACAATGACTCAAGATGTTATCAATCGACTTAGAACTCAAAATGAAACTATACAGAGAAAAAAATTGTAGAAAAAAATGTGAGATCTCTTCCTCTTAAATTTGGTTTAGTGGTGATAGTCATTGAAGAAAGAAAAAATTTAGAACTACTTTTAAAGTGGTAGAGTTGCTAGATTATTTGTAATCTAATAAGGAGTGTATGCATTGTTCTACTGGGAGCTTGGTGCAAGCTTTCCAATCAACTATAATAATTTAATAATAAACTATTACTCTTTCTCGATCAAATAAATCTCAAGGGGAGCCTTTTGCTAGTAGAAATCATCATAAAGGAAGAGAAAGGGGAAATGGAAATATCAAAGGAAGAGGAAGAAGTTTTTAGCTCCTTGTGAGATGGAAAAGAACCTACCAACTCTACCACTTTAAAAGTGGTTAGATATTTTCTTTCTTCAAAGGTTATCACCAATATATCAAACTTAGGAGGAAGAGATCTAAAAAATTCAACAATTTTCTATTCTATTATAGTTTTCTCTTGAGTTCTAAGCTGATTGACAATACCTTAAGTCCTTGCAATAAAATATTGAATGGACTCAGCTTCTTTCATCCTCAAATTTTTCAAATCTCTTATGAAGGTTTGAAGCCTTACTAATCTAACTTTGTCATGATCTTGGTATACAATTTACAAAGCTTCCTATGCATCCTTTGATTTTGTCATGTCAACAATATGAAAAAAAAATAGAAATATCTAATGCAAATTGAATAACGAATATAATTCAATTGTCCTACTTTCAACTAAATTCATTGATTCACTATCAAAGCATTCAAATATCATTGATTTACTATCAAAGCATTCAAAATATTTTGATCTACACATTTTGTGTATCTCACTTCCACTAATTCTGAAAGATGTTAAGATAATAGTAGGGTCTTCATTTTAATACTCCAGTGTTTGTAATTCATGAAGAAGTACAACGAACAAACTTTTATTTAATTCAACAGATCATGCAACAGGCCATGCATCTGCAATCAGAAAAATGTTATTAAAAAAAATGCAAAAACTAAGACGACATAGCATACAAAGTGCAATTACACGGGTTGTTGAATATAATAACAAATTAAAAGTGAAAGAAGAATCATGCAATCCTAAATAAAAACATGCAATGCTAAATAAAGATTGGTCATGCAATTGATCATGCATCTTCAATAATGGCGAGGTGGTCGATCAAGCCAAGACTGTCTTCAACTGTTATTTTGAGCACTTCTATATCATCAAAGAGAGCCAATCCAGAATCCACCATAAAATTGAAGAATTAGCCAAGGTAATGAATGTGAACCTTCCTTTGGAAGCTGGTGTGAACTTTGTATGCAGTGATGAAACTAGAGTAGAACTCAAGCAGGTGCCTCCAAACACTAGAGATTTAAAATGTATCAAATGTGTAAAGGCTTATGGGGAATATAATTTGACTAACCAACCCACATACACAATCGCTTTGCACATTGCAATTAAGACTTGGGGAGGCGGGTCATTGTAATTTTCCTTTGTCTTTCAAATGATGAAGATGTATAGAACTTAGGAATTATATTACTAGGTAAATAAATGGTTTTGGATAGATGATAATGTTAGAATAAATATATTATTTTAATGGAATTTGTGAACTAATTGTTAGGAAAATTTCATGCATTAATGTTATTTTTGTAGGGTTTTTTTTTTTTTTAGCTCTAGTTCAAAATAGAATTTATTATATTCATCATAATATTATGGTAGGCAAATAGTAATCTAGAATTAATTAGAAATGTATAGTAATTTTAATGGAAAATAATTAGTAGTTCAAAATTCATTGCAATGGGTGATCAGTTAGGTGGGCGACTTTCCACATCCATTGTGAAAAGTCTATTTTTTACGGGTATGTTAGTCATGGGTGAGCCTATGTGGCCATCACATCACTAGGGTTTGGGTGTCGGAAAACTTCAAATGACGTCATCAGTTCTATGTGTCACCATCCGTCGAGTCACATAATGACACGGTATGTCTTGGGCCTACGTGGCTGATCGGCCCGAATTCTACAATTCTTTTCACTGGCGTTTCACTCCACCTCAACACTACTCCAATGTCTAGGTGGTGGCATATCTGAATCTACAGGTTGCTTGTGGGGAGGCGCGCATACTTTTGTACAGCGTTGGGAAAGATTTAGGCAAATCTTGCATTATTTAATCACACAAGGTGGTAGTGCTATAGTATCTATCAGTTTCTCTATTTTTGACTCTGGCTTTTGGTGGTGGATAATGGCAGAAAGATTGAAATTCATTGTTCATATGTCTGCGAAATCACTCATGTGTCTCAGCGCAGACACACCAATTCATTTGGATTTCTAGGTTAGGCAACTCGTATTTCGTGATGTCTCTAATCAGTGGCTGAAATGAATTATGCTCAATATTGACCATCTCACAGTGGTCGTGGTGAAAATGGTGTTAGGGAAAGGGCATTTGGCGAATTGTGAGACTTTTCGTTTCAACACTCACATCATCTCAAGATTCCTTGCCTCCCTGCTTGACATCCACATGGCCAAAGCGGAGACAAAGGCCTTGGTGCATAAGCTCTTTAAGGAGGACTTGCTAGGTGATTTGCAGGAGATTCTATATGCTATGATTCTTGGCTCTAGGGCCCCACGTCCGTGTGATATGGCTCTGATGAAGATTCTTTGGGAAGTCATCAAGTATTACCCTTTCTTGCTTGACTTAAAGGGCATGGCTCTAGTTCGGCATAGGCAACCGGTGGCCTACAATGCAAATTAGCTTAAGAAGGCATTGCAGTTGGAGCCCATGAGCGACTTCGATTGGGTTTCAGAGTTTGAAGCTTTCACCAAAGCAAACAGGTTCACGTAAGCCCCCATGGTTGTGGTTCGTTTGGCTCTTAGAGTCTGGTATGAATGTATGGGTAATTATTAGGTCTATGGCAAGAAGTTAGGGTATTTCGACTTATTGTCTAGTAGATAGCCTGGTTTGGCATATAGCTTGGTGTATAGTTTGGGTATATTTTTGGTTTGCAATTTTGTAATCTGTTATGGGTGGTTGGGGGTTTTGGTTTTTCTCAAACATTGATGTCTGATTTTGGGGTTTCTTGTAAAGCAGATGTTTTGTAACCTTTTTTCAAGCATCAATACAAATTAATCTTGGGTAAACCCACAAAAGTGGTTTACAATTCAAATGAAGAAGGAAAACTTGCAAAAAATGACTCCAAACAAAAAAAAATCATTCTTCGAATTCAAAAGAACTCATTGGTTCGAACGAACCAAAAGAGGGTTTGCTCGAACCTGCGTTCGAGCGAACCCATTCAATGCATCCCGCCAAAAAAAAAATGAAAACCCTTTTTTGAAAGGGCGTTCCCTCGAACCCCCCATGGTTAGAGCAAACCCCCCTTTTCCCTGATTCCTACTCTCTGTCACAAAAAAATCAAAAAATTTGCACTTCGGAGTTCGGGTTGAAGATGAAAATGGCAGAGACTTCATAGGCCCAACTGGAATCAGTTAGTCCTCGAAACGAGCTATCCAACGACTATAATTTTAATATGTTTTGATTTTATTATGTATTTTTTTTTTAGTTTTATTAAACATAGGTTTTTCACCGAAAATCAAGCTCTCTGTTATGCACATATGAAAAAATAGTAGATTATCAAAATAAAATTTTGAAAAATATGTTCAGGCTGGGTATTAATATCCTTGATCCATTTTTAAAAAAAATGAATTTCAATACACACATAAAAAGTTATGTTGTATACAGTTCGCCTATGTTTGAATTGCAATTGGTTTGACTTCAAAACTTGATTAAGGAAAAAGTGTTTAATAAAACACTATCAAACCAAATGAACTGGTTAAATATTGTAGTTAAAAATCTAAATTCGAAAAAAATGGAATTTTATCCTTCATACCAAAAAAAGTTATGTTTTACACGGTGAGCATCAGTCCTTAAAAATGTTGTTTATTAATAAAAACTAGTTTTCGAAGGAGATGGAAAAAAAGTGGAATCTGATTCCAAAAATTTTGAAAAAAATATATTTAGAATTTATAGACAAAACATCACAAATCACTAGTTTGCATCATCTTCAAATTCCTCATGGTTTAGCCGTTATAGGAGCCCGAAAGTGAAGATTTAGTTAAAAAAAATCAATTCAGTGTCCAATTTGCCCAAAAATTGTAAACCAGTATTGTGGGATCACCTTCTTACGTACCAAAAAAAAATGATTGCAATGGTAAACAAATAATAGAATAAAATTATTTATATTTACTCAATTAATAATGAATAAATTAATAATGTTGAAATCAGTAAATTAAACTCTACTGTTTAGATAAACAAATATTAAAAAAATGATTAGAAATTAAAATAAAACAATATTAATGTAAAGAAAAAAAACTATTAATGTTAACTTAGATTAATCAAATAATTGTAAATAAATAACACAATTTTGTTTGATTAATTAGGAATGTCAACACAACAATATATCTTCAAATATGTACCAAGTCATCTCAAAAAAATTAATAAAATCTAGGCAAGATTTGAATTTAAATTTTGAAAAGTTAGGGGTCATTTTGCATGGTGCAAAAGTGAACCTACATGCCTTGAGATTTATTTGGAATAGGGAGGAATAAATATCACTTGGGTGGGGAATGGATGCATGGAGATGGGTGCAATGATAGGCCCAATTAATAACTAGTAATTTGGTGAATGTATAAAAATACATATAAATAGGGTTAAATATGTAGAAATATGTGTAAATGGGGATGGATAAAAGATAGGGAATAGGTCAAACTTTACACAAGAGTGTATCATTTGTTGATGTGATTGTATTAAAAAATTCCATCAAATGTTTCCAAAACCAGATGGGAATTGACATGGGTATGCAAATTTCACTATTACATTCCCCCACTTTGAGGTGCATGTGAATCCTAAAATGAACATGTATTTCAAAGTATATGAGCACTAATCTAACCACATGCATAAAACTAAATGTTTAGAAAAGTAAAAAGATATGAAATCCATGTAAAGTAGTGGACTTGACTTGATCATTTTGTGTATTACTCCTCCCTAGCATGTAATGTTTAGAGAATTTCATGCATTAATATCATTTGTGTGGCTTTCTTTGGCTCCTTTACTAGTTAAAAATATATAGAATGTATGGGTAAGTGCACAAAGATGGGGGACCAAAAAAGGGTTTTAAGTGGCCACTTTTTTTCCTAAAATCAAGAAAGAGTGGCTTTGGATCAGAAATTGAAGATAGTTACACTCAAAATATGAAGATGCAACAAAAACAAGAGTCGTAGTGCTCTGAATCTACTTTCTAAACTACTAATTTTTTTTTATAAAATGGTAGAGATTAAAGGATTCAAAAAGGGGGGCCACACAAATTGGTCTTGTTTTTCAAAAAAATATAACATAGTGTCTAGTGTGGCCCCCCTAAAATGTTGAAAAAATAATATTTCAAAATCGCTTGGGTGAGAAATTAGTTAACACCATGTAGTTTATCATAGATTTTTCTACTAATTTTTTAATGACTATATGATTTTTTACTAATTTTCAAAGTGGACATATCCTGAAAAATAGAAAATTGAGCATGCTACCCCCTAATTTTTTTGAAAATTATTTTTTTTAATATGTGTAGATTGGATTCTAGTTTCTAAAAACTTGATTTATTTGAAATTTTAATGAATGATTAAAAAATAAAGTCAAAAATACAAAACATTGGTTTTTGACAAAAAATGAATACACTAACAAAAGAAATTAAAGATGAAAACCTTAACATACTCAAAAAGTGAAAAAATTACAAGGTTAGATAGCTAAGAGAGCTTAACATTACCATGGTGTTTTTTGACTTGACATTGAAACACGTGCAAATCGGATGGGGAGCATGCTCGAGATTATGTCATTCTTTTTACAATTTACAAAAACATGTCTTTGGAGATTAGAAGGTCACTCAAAGCCTTTGGGTTGGAAGCCAAAGGCTTGGAAATTTCCAAACCAAACAAAAACACGAGTGCATTATAATATGCTCTCATTGTGTCAAAACATAAATGCTTCACTTAGGGTGTAGTTGCTTATTATATTTACCATTTCTTAGTTTCTTAGTTTCTTAGTATATTTACATTTTCTTAGTTGCTTAGTGTATAGGATATAAGGCTTATGGTTGAGGATATTGGGTATTGGGTCGAGGTTATTAGGTATAGGGTTTAGGGTATAATGTGTAGGGTTTAGGGTTTAGGGTATAAGGTATAGGGTATAGGATTGAGGGTGAAAGGTTTAGGTTTTAAGGTATAGGGTTGAGGGTTGAGGTATAGGGTGGAGTGTATAGGTTATAGGATTTAGGGTTGAGGATATTGAGTATAGGGTCAAGAGTATTGGGTTTACAGTTGAGGGTATAAGGTTTAGGGTTTAGGGTTTAGGGCATAGGATTGAGGCTTTAGGGTTGCTATTATTGGGCATAAGGTATAGGTTATAAGGTTTACAATTGAAGGTATAAGGTATAGGGTTAAGGTTTGAGGGTTTAGGGTTTAAGGTATAGGTTTGAGGGTTCAACGTATTGGCTTTAGGGTTAAGGTTATTGGCTTTAGGGTTGATGGTATTGGGTATAAGGTATAGCTTTAGGGTTTAGGGCTAAGGGTATAAGGTATAGGGTTGAGGGTTGAGTGTTTAGGGTTTAAGGTATAGGGTTGAGGGTATAGGGTTTAGGATTAAGGGTATTGGATATACGATATAAGATTGAGGTTCTAATGTATCGGTTCAAGGGTATAGGCTTTAGGGGCTGACGGTTTAGCGTATAGGATTTAGGGCCTATGGTTGAGGCATAGTGTTCAAGGTTGAGGGTATAGGGTTAAGTGTATAGGGTATAGGGTTTAGGGTTGGGGATATTGGGTATAGGGTTCAGGGTATTGGGTTTACAGTTGAGGGTATAAGGTATCTATTTAGGGTTGAAGGTATAGGGTATAGGTTTTAGGGTATAAGATTGAGGTTATAGGGTTGAGGATTGAGGGTTGAGGGTATAAGGTTTAGGCTTTAGGGTTGACAATGTTAGGTATAAGGTATAAGGTATAGTGTTTACGGTTGAGGGTATTGATGTCCTTGATCCATTAAAAATCAAGCTCTATGTTCTGCACATGTAGAAAAATAGAAGATTATCAAAAAAAAAATTAAAAATATGTTCAGGGTGGGTATTAATATCCTTGATGGACATTAAAAAAAAAATTGAATTTTGATACATACAGAAAAAGTTATGTTGTATATAGTCTGCCTATGTCCAAATTGTAATTGGTTTGACTTCGAAACCTGATTAAGGAAAAACTATTTAATAAAACACTATGAAACCAAATGAACTGGTTATATATCGTAGTTACAAATCTAAATTCAAAAAAAACAAAATTTTATCCTTCATACAAAAAAAAATATATTGCATACGATGAGAATCACTCCTTAAAAATGTTGCTTACTGATAAAAACTAGTTTTCAGAGGAGATGAAAAAAAAGTGCAATTTGATTCCAAAAATTTTGAAAAAAATATATTTAGAATCTATAGACAAAACTTCACAAATCACTAGTTTGCATCATCTTCAAATTCCTCACGGTTTAGCCGCTATAGGAGCCCAAAAGTGAAGATTTAGTTAAAAAAAATCAGTTCAGTGTCCAGTTTTCCCAAAAATTGTAAACCAATATTGTGAGATCACCCATAGGGTTTAGGGTTGAGGCTTTACGGTTTCCAGTATTGGGCATAAGGTGCAGGGTATAAGGTTTACGATTGAAGGTATAGGGTTGAGGGTTGAGGGTTTAGGGTTTAAGGTATAGGTTTGAGGTTTGAGGGTATTGGGTTTAGGATTAAGGGTATTGGCTTTAGGGTTGATGGTATTGGGTATAAGGTAGAGGTTTTAGGGTTTAGGGTTAAGGGTATAAGGTATAGGGTTGAGGGTGTAGTGTTTAGGGTTTAAGGTATACGGTTGAGAGTATAGGGTTTAGGATTAAGGGTATTGGATATAGGGTATAAGCTTGAGGGTCTAAGGTATAGGCTCAAGGGTATAGGCTTTAGGGTTGACGTATGGAGTATAGGGTTGATGGTTTAGCATATAGACTTTAGGGCCTATGGTTAAGGCATATTGTTCAAGGTTGAGGCTATATGGTTAAGTGTATAGAGTATAGGTTTTAGGGTTGAGGATATTGGGTATAGGGTCGAGGGTATTGGGTTTATAGTTTAGGGTATGGGCAGGTGCATGGAAATGCGTAGCAATTTCGTAGACAACTTACTTTTTCATCCTGAAATAGCAAAAACGTGAACGCGTTATAGTAAAACGCGCTCACGTTATGGCATGGTAATGACCGAGCCTAGGCTCGATCATTACTGAGCCTAACGTGGGTGTTTTAAAACGCGAGCGCATTATAACGCACTCGCATTATGGTTTAAATTTCAAAAAATGCGCGCATTTTGAGTTCAAACATGTGCATTTTTTGAAATTAAAAAAAAAACATTTCCAAAAAGCGAGCACGTTATAACGCGCTCGCGTTTTGGTCTACATTGAAAATATTTTCTTCTCTTTTTCTTGTCTCTTTCTTCTTGTTATCTTTTAGGGAAACTATATACATGAAATAAACATTTAAGTATAAGTTGACATTTATATATGGACATTTACTTTCTTATACTTTAAGTTATATTTCATGTATATACTTCCAGGATGTTTGAGAGTGGTTTCAGATCTCTAGGAGTTATAATGCAAATTCTAGTTTTTGGAAGATCTTTAAAATTTCAGACAATCAAATTTCAGTAATCAGCATGTCAAATTTCAGTAATCAGGAGGTCAGATTTTAGTAGTCAACAAGTTCTATCATCTTTCTCTCTCACTCTCTCCTTCTCTCTACTCTTTATCTCTCCATTCCCTCTCTCTCTTCCTTCCTCCCTCTCTCCCCTCTCTCTCTTCTAATTTTTGGAAGATCTCACAAATTTCAAACTTAGTCAAATTTTAATAATCAGGAGGTCAAATTTCAGTAATCAAAAAAATTTATTATTTCTCTCTCTATCTCACTCATTTTTATCCCTTACACTCTAGACCTCTCTCTCACTATCTCTATCCCTTTTTCTGACTCTCTCTCTCCCTTGATCTCAAGAAATCTCTCTTTATCTCTCTCTCCTTTTCCCTCTAATTCTCTCTACCTCACTTATCTCTCCCTCTCTCCCACCTTCCCTCTCTACTTGTCTCTATCTCCCTCCCCCCCTCTCTCTCTACCTACCTACCTCTCCCTCCATCACGCCCTACCACTCTCTCTATTTCTCTCTAACTAACCTCTCTCTCCCTCCATACTTCTCTCTCCCTCTCTTCTTCCCTATCTACTCTCTATCTCCCATCTCTCTTACCTACCTCTACATCCATCAAACCTTACCACTCTCTCTACACCTCTCTCCCTCCCTTCCTCATTCCCTCTCTACTTCTCTCTATCTCATCTCTGTCTCTACCTCTCCTTCCATCTCTACTTATCTTTATCTCCTCTCTCCCTCTCTCTACCTACCTCTCCTTCAAAAACTCTTTATTTCTCTCTATCCCACCTCTCTCTCCCTCACTACATCTCTCTTCCTCTCTCCCTCCCTCTCTACCTAGCTCTCCATCCATCACAACATACCACTCTCTCTCCATTACTCTCTATCTAACCTCCCACTCTCTCCATCCATACCTCTCCCTCTCCTTCCCTCTCTACTCTCTACCTCCCTAATCCTTCTCTACCTACTTCTCCATCCATCACTCCCTAACATTCTCTCTACACCTCTCTATATTGCTTCTCTCCCTCCCTCCCTCATTGCCTCTCTACTCTCTCTCTACCTCTCCTTCCCTCTCTAATTATCTTTATCTCCCCTATCCCTCTCTCTCTCTCACTAGATGTCTCCCTCCCTACCTTTTCCCCTATCTAATCTTTATCTCTCCTCTCCCTCCCTCTACCTCTCTCTCTCTCACTCCTCCTTTACCCTCTTTATCTCTCACTCTCTCCTCTTTATCTCACCATTCTCTCTTTCCCTCTTTGTAACTCTCCACTTCTCTATATGTCACCATTCTCTCTCTACATATCTTTATCTCACCTATCCCTATTTACCTCTCCCTTCCTACCCTCTCTCACCCACCCTCCCTCCTTCCCTCTAT